>JASSRZ010000023.1:14132083-14153297 GCA_032164315.1 Malacoctenus gilli | reverse complement strand
TGTGTGTGTGTGTGTGTGTGTGTGTGTGTGTGTGTGTGTGTGTGTGTGTGTGTGTGTGTGTGTGTGTGTTTACATGTTGCCAGGACCAGATTGAGGATCTGTCAGCCTGTAGGAACAGCCTCTTTCCTCCACAGACAGCCTGCAGTTAAAGGCTCTTCAATAAAATTCATCAGGGCGGAAGAAAACTCAGTCACACACACAGAGGGGAAACATGCAAACTGCACAGAGAAAAGAAGCTCTGCCTGAGTAAAAACTGCTTCTCCAAGTGTTTTTAAACGCAGAAAAACGAAACAAGCAACAAAAAAATCCAACGTTCACAATCGCAGGTAACAAAGCCAACAGAAATGACATTGTGTAAAGCCTCTGAATTGATTGCAAAACTCCTATTGATTGTTTTAGTTCACCACAGTCACCACTAGGTGTCGACGAAGCGCCACACGTTCAACCGGCTGCTGTCCAGGGTGCTGAAAAGGTTTGTCAAGGAAGTTCAGCTGATTGTTTTCAACGGACCTACAGGCTCTCTGACCTCATTCCTTGTTACATTCATGTTCATATTTGTAACACACAATAAACAACAATCTTCCAAGAGATTGAGCATTATACTGGTTGAGCAGTCTGAATGTGCTTCAGTCACATTCATCCTTTTGCTCACACACAAATTCCAGCAGCTACCAGGGAGACATTCAGGGTTCAGTGTTTTCCACAAGTCGCTCGCTGACTCAAAGTCTGTGAGTTCTGACCAACAAACACAGCACGACAGCCCAGAATGAAACCACATGTTGATTTCAGTCCCGAAAGCCGCCATTCGTAATATAAAATGGAACCACAGGCCATATTTCTTTTCAGACATTTTATCGAAATTATTCATAGTGTGCTGAGGAGAGATTTCTATGTGTAAACAAAGGATCCACTCCAATAAGTATTGTGGAACAAACTAGGAAGAGATTCATGGGATGAATGGAGACCCTGCAACAACCCATTTATCCAACACTGCAGCAAGAGGGGCACATGGCAGAGTGCATACCTCTGACAATCACGTCAGCAGCCTGGAACAATGCAGAGCTTTTGTGCAGAACTACACGCAGGGGTGCAGATTTCTTTGCCATTGTAAAAATAATGTGAGGGACGTTTCACATCTGCACCACGTTTCCAAAGGAAATCAATGAAACAGCAGAGATGTTAAGAAATCCTGGAGGTCATGACGCTTCGATACATTTCCGCAGATATCAGAACAAATCTGTGTTTCTTGTGATAAAATATAAAATAATTAATTGTGAATTATAAACAAGAAAAGCTCTCCAGTGCACTTTTCTTCAAAGGATGAGTCAGAGGTGGAGAGAAAATAAACGATCTTAACACGAGGCACAACCAGAGGGAAAATGCAGCTGCGTTCAAAGATCCGAAAACAATTTATTCAGTCCATTTAGTTATTACTGGGAGTGTGGGGAGAGGAATCAGGACCAGCGTCTGCAGTGGATTCCTGAGAGAAGCTTGATTCAAATGCAAATAGGCGTTTTCTTTGATGGCCGTTTATTCTTCTATGAAGAGCGAAAAAAAAACCCCGTTTCCTAACAAGGCAAAATATTGTTGAGAATTGCAGCAATTTCTTTGGCTGAAAATATATGCTGATGAGTTGAGTAAAAATCAGAAGACTTTAAAATCATGAAAGGTTTGAGTCAAGTTCACAGACTTTTCTTTTCCTTTATCTGCAGCACTGATATAGGAAAACTCAATTTGCATCTATATTAAATTGATTTAGTGCTCAGCTGGCCCTGTCTGAAGCACCAGAAAATAATGTCTCCATCTGTCCTGCTTATGGAAACATGGTCTTCTAACTGCATGTGAGTCGCCATCTTTCCTGGAATGTGAAACTCTGTCCTTGACCGCCGAGCAGCAGAAAAAGCCTGAGGGCGTCGAAATCAAAGGTATCGATTCCAGGTGATGCATTTCTCTCTTTTCTATGGTGTAACAGCAATGCAATGACTTTTCCTTTTAACCCTCACGTCCACATTTAATCATTCAGACACTCACAGGTCAGTGATGAGAGTGTGGTTTTGTTGCTGTTGGTTTTTCATGCTCTTAAAGAGACACTGTCTCTGTGCAGAAATATGGTTTCTAAAGTAGAAGCTCGTGTAAGAAATTTGATTTCATGCCTTGTTGTGGCAGATCCCTCAAGCAGATCTCAGAACGGGTGAGACAGAATGTAATCGGTTGGTTTCTCTAAAACTTGGATCTGGAACCTAAATGCATCAATGTGGATGGAAAACATACATGATGGTTACTGTTTATCGTTACGCTGTCAACCAAAGGAGGTTTTTCAGAGTTCTTTTCGGTGCATCTACACCAGAAGCTTCACCACACAACATAGAAAACACATCGAAAGGTCTGATGAATGAAAACTGTGAACTAAAAAAAAACACTTGAGAAAGAGAAACCCTCCATGATTTCAATACTTGGGAAAAAACGCAGAAAAAAACATACTAGGACTAATGTGTGCAATTTCTGCAAAAAAAGAATCCGAGCAACTTCAAGTCTTCTGTTTTGCCTTAATGTGAAACTGACACCACAGCTAAAGACAACGTTAGTTACAGGACAAGCAAGTAGTGTCATCAATCCACACAGGACCAGGTGCCTTTAGTGCCGAAATAGCTCAGGGTTGTTCCAGGAGAGATTTAGTCGATGATTGAGAGTGGGTTTTAGCACTGTGGCTGCGAGCGGCAACATCTTCTCTTTATTACTTATTTCTGTTCTTAACAAAATAAAAGCCTTGATTTAGTCGTTAATAACTGCCTATTTAGCCATCTACTGAAATCTGTTCCGGTTGAAAAATGCGATTTTAAATATGGCAAGCAAACGTGTTTATAACCGAATGATCGTGATTGATGGATTGCAATCCTCAGAATGGGATTTATTTATCTTTGCGTTTCATTTATTTTTTAGTTTATAATTTATTTGTTAAATTTAAATTTAATTTATTTTGTTTCTAATTTCTAACTTACTTTTATTCGACACTGCGCTGAGTGCAAGCCCACCCAGCTGAAGACAGGGGGAGGGGCAGCACGCCCAAATCAGCCTTCACTCACTCTCCATTCATCTCCATCGCTTGAGCGTTTTGGTCTGCGGTCCGTCAAATGACGCAGACTTCACTAAGCCGCCCGGCAGTGACCGAACACCGCCGGTCCACTATGTCTCTGGAGGATTCCTTCATTTCTCCCCCAGAGGACTTTTCCCTGAATGTTTCCAGGCTGTTTGGGAATTCAACAGGAGGAGCGCACTCCTACGACATCTGGATCCCGGGCATCGGGATCGCTGCCGTCTACGGCTTTATCATCGTGGTGGGCTTGATTGGAAACGTGACCCTGATGAGGACGTGCCTGCTGGTGAAGTCAATGCGGACGGTGCCCAACTTGTTCCTGTCCAGCTTGGCTCTGGGGGACGTGCTGCTGCTGCTGACCTGCGCCCCGGTGGACGCCAGCCGCTACCTGGTGGACCAGTGGCTCTTCGGGCGCATCGGCTGCAAGCTGATCCCGTTCGTGCAGCTCACCTCCGTGGGGGTCTCCGTGTTCACCCTCACGCTTCTCTCCGCTGACCGGTACGTGTCTGAGCATGCTTTTGAAAGCCCTCATAACTTTGACACGTGGTAAGATGCAAAACTGCCTTTACTGCTTTATGAAACGACCTTCACACAATCTGTGTCTCATTTAATGCGTTTTTGGTACGTATTGAGCCAGCAGCGATTCATCGCCACTTGGTAATTTTTTTCACTTGACTTGACTTGACTTGTGAATTAGCCCTAATTTAAGATTTAAATACACGAGATACTCTTATTATTGGAAAATTTACTCATGAGTTTTCACAAGGTAAATCTATTAGGTAAATCGTACAACAGTGGATTTAAAATCTTGGATTCAGCTGTTATTGTAATAATGTAAAGTTTAAATGTTCTTCCTGTACTTATGTTGTTTTCTCCTTTGATCAGAGTCTATATTGTGAATGTGTGTGATTGACACTTATTACACTAAATTTTGCCTCATTATGTGGAATAATAAGTGTAAGAGGTACAAAACTGCACACCTCTTGGAGATTTTTCATTCTTTAGTTTTAAAGAGTAAAAGCCAACCAGCGCTGCTCTTTGAAAGCTATTTCCTGCCGCAGTCTGTCTTGGATGACTCCTCCTCTTCCTCCTTCAGGTACAAAGCCATCGTCCGACCGCTGGACAGGTCAAAAACGACGCTCAACATCGGCCTGCGAGCCGGAGCCATCTGGGTGTTCTCCATGACTCTGGCCATCCCCGAAGCCATCTTCTCCGACCTGGACACCTTCACCACCAGCTCCACCAACGAGACCTTCGTCACCTGCGCGCCTTACCCTCACACGGGGGAGCTGCATCCCAAGATCCACTCCACCGCCTCCTTCCTCATCTTCTACATCATCCCGCTGCTCATCATATCCGTGTACTACTGCTTCATCGCTCGCAGCCTGGTGAGGAGCTCGTTGGACATCCCTGCTGAGGGACGCATGCAGCTGCAGAGACAGGTCTGAATCCCCCTGTTTTCTCCAAAATCCACCCTCCAGGAATGACCTGAATAAAGCAGCAAGTCTGTGTCTGCTGAATCTTGTTCTTCTGGCCCCTCTATTTCTGTACGACTCTTAACAAAAGCAGGCAACGGTATGAAACGGTGTGACAAGACGGATCATCTTTCAGCTTCTTTCTCCTTTTTACTGGGGAAGAAGCAGTGAGCTGTGCTGGGGAAGTTTGGTCAAGTGAAGCATGACGCGTTCTGAAGCTCAGACATGTGGAGGAGAGCTGACTGGTCAGCCGTGCACTGACTGAACTTTAGGTTAAGCTCGAGGACATGTTGAGCGAATGCAGTTATTGAGGTACATTTCAGTGCAGTTGGAGGGAACCAGCTGGAAAAGTCACAGGAACTTGCTGGTTCCAGCTCATTTATACATAAATTGTTTCATAATTACTCACATTCAGCTTGATTAATTAGAATTTTATTCGCACTGGGACAATTATCACGTTAAATAAAACATGTGAAAATCCAATTTCAAATGAGTAAGCATGGGTGACCAAGGGGGGGGGGGCGGGGGGGCTAGATAAAAAGGCAAGAACCAAACATGGTTTGTAGTTTGTTTCCTCCTCTCTCTGATCCGACACCCGTCACGCTGCCTCTGCTTCTGGAGACCAGCGAGGCAACGCGACATTGATGCGACACATCAATGGTACGCGGCTGATTCCCGGGTACACCGATGCAGAACAGACGATTTTAAGCTCTGCACAAAGGACGCGAATCAGACCTCAGCGCCTCCAAGTCGGTCAAGAATCACAAAAAAAAAAGATTGAAGGAACTCAACAATCTGCATCCGTGACGAAGCAAACAGTGTGATTCAGATGGAAACAGTCATCGGTCTCTTTAAAGAACGAATACCTGAGACTTTTTTGTCCCGACCTTTTTCCTGGAGGACTGTCCAACTTGTGCTATGACTAAAAGATGATTTTATAGGTTGAAACTCACAGAGCTCAATGCACTTTGTACCAAATGAGTCTTCATTGACTCGTGAGGTTTTCAGGTTAAATAACAGAAAACATTTCAAAATGAAACAACTTCGATCGTGCAGGTTCCTGTCACATCGTGGTGCTCATCTGCAGGGCCAATTGATTTCAGACAGCGGCCGGCAAGCTGCAGGTCTTCGACCAGCTTCCACTCGTGGTTGTCACACAAAGAAAAGTCATTAACTCCATTAATTTAGATAAACTGCAGCTTTCTCACGCTCACAATCGACACAATTCATCGATCATACACCTTTTGGTGTATAATCGACTGAAGCTTTTATTGGCAATGGTTCATAACTATGATCATCATGAGTTTGTAGGTTGAAATGGGTGTCTGGAGATGGAGATCGGAATGTTTTCATCAAGGTTGTCTTTGATTCCTCACTTCTGAGAGTTGATCAGTTTTAAAGGCTGAATGAGAGAAAAAGAAATAGATAATAAACTGCCTTGTTTGATGTGTTCATCACAATAAATGTTTGTATTGCTTCAAAATCACACACATTTCTTTACATGTTGGAAAACACTGAAACAAGCCTTTTTTTTCCTTTCAAAAAGCTACAAATCTGGAACAAGTTAAGCACATGTTGGTGCATTATTTTTTGTCGCGAGCGCTGTTTTTGGTTGATTGCGAACTGAAGGCTCAGTCTGTTTGCAGAAACAATCTCGACCCTGCAGGCCGGCGGGATCCAACCCTGATCCTGGAGGGTCTTTGCGGTTCAGATGTCTCCTTGATTTTGAGACACCTGATTGTAATCAGAGGCTCGCTGTCAGGCTTTCCTGCAGAGCTTTATTCCGACAATCAGATTCACATGTGTTTGAACAGGGAGACACTCAAAACCGGAAGGATTACGGACCTCCAGGACTGAGTTTGGACACCGCTGCGAATATTATTGAGGCTAAAGGAAGTTTTAGTCTAAGAAATTAACTTCTCTCTCTGTTCTCCCATCAGATTGAGTCCAGGAAGCGTCTGGCCAGAACCGTGCTGGTGTTCGTGGGCTTGTTTGCCATCTGCTGGCTCCCCAGTCACATCATCTACCTGTACCGCTCCTACCACTACGGCCAGGTGGACACCTCACTGGGCCACTTCATCGCCAGCGTGTGCGCCCGCATCCTGGCCTTCACCAACTCCTGCGTGAACCCGTTCGCTCTGTACCTGATGAGCAAAAGCTTCAGCAAGCACTTCAGCAGGCAGCTGCTGTTCTGCTTGCCGTCAAGGCGTCTTCACAGCCAGAACAGCGGGAGCACACACGTGACGACGGTCTGACGACACGCACGCAGGCCGGGGAATCTGGCTTCATGTGTGTGTTTCAGATGAGGCATCGGCTCTGTGTCTGAACCTGAAGTGGAAACTTTAGGAGTTATTTTGTTTTTTCAGCGACTGGCAGGGAGTAGTTCGTCAGGGGGAAAAAAAAGGGAAAGAGGACGGATAATCATTGCAACTGCTTGAAATTCAGCTCTCCTGCTGGGAAGGAAGCATGGCATGGCAGCGAGGATCCGTCCACTCAGCTTAACTGGAATGACACTTGGCGTTCTGCTGAAGCGTCACTCTGTCTTAGATGGACTTCCACCTGGAGGAAAAAGGCGACGACAGTTTAGCAGTTTCGCTGTGTGCACCACACTCACTCCCGGGACAAACAACCAAACGCCATCATGGCCAAGAAGCAGAACAGAAGACACGCGATGAGGCGGACAGGGAGACGAGGTCTCGGCTCCAACATGTTCCTTCGTTCAGTGTTCACTGGGACACAGCGCCACCTACAAAGTCCAGCTGGCTAAAGTACTGATTGTGACACCATTTAACAAAATTGGACCAGAAATATGTTTTATTCACAATATTTATTTGTCTTTTTTTCCACACTCACCAAGGTCGACTCGCGATCCGAGTCCAAATCTTTTGGGCCCTTTCACTCCATGTTTCCAGCCATCAGAAAGCTGCATCTTTACCAGCAACTTGTACCCATCCAGAGCAAACGCAAGCTTCGAGGCCAACTCCACTGAGTTCACATTTTAGCAGTCGGGGTGCAAAACATGGAGCTTTGTTTATGTTGTCCCAACATTTTTGTCCCATTATCACAAGTTGAAACTGTTCATTCATCTTGTTTTTCCATCAAAGCAGATGCATGCAGCACGCGAGCCAAAATATTCTTCATCCACGACACAGAAGAGAAGAGCAGAAGAGATGAAGTGAAGAACGAGAAAGTCCTCAAGAGATGTTGTTACAAACCAGAGAAAGAAAAGTGATGCCTCATACAGATGCAGTGAATGTTGTTGGCTCACTCGAGAGGATTGTTTTGGCTTTTTACAGGCTGAAAGAAGTGAAAACATGACGATGATGATTTATAGTTGGATATCGGTGAAAAGCTCCAGTTTGTATTGACGTAATTAGCGACAGAGTCCACACAATGTTTTATGAATGAAACTCAAAGGTCATAAAACTAACAGGAACACTAGCAGCGTCTCTGCATTGCTTTCAGATGAACACCGGCCTCATTACTCCTTTATTTATTGGCCCTGGATGTCACAGCAACAGTGAGACAGCTGCTGCTCTCACAGAGTGTCGGTTGAGGGAATTATTATGATGGAAATTATTCAATCCTTTGTCCCCAGTGTACATACATTGTCCATAATTGGCCTTTGCCTTTGCGCTGTCCTTGGCAAACATCTTGTTTTTGATGTAGACTCGCTGATTCATGCTTCAAACTGAAGCTTCCTCAGCTTTTCAGTGGTTTGTTCCCTCATCATTCATTGTTGGTGTTCTTGTGCACTTTTAGGTCACGGCTCTACAGACGAGCACATTGTTTGTGTTGAAAGACTTGATGAGACTCCCACTTCCTTTTGCATTGTCCTTGCAAATGTGGCATACAGCAATTCAAGCATCCTTATAACAGGAGACATCGTTTTTCTTGTCAGTTCCTTTGTTCGGCTTTTCACGTGCTTTGCCCGTCGTACCAGGACTGATGCTTCAAAAGAATATTGCCCTTTACTGACACAATGGCCAAGATGTTGTTCTTAAATTTTCAAGTATGCTCATGTGCATTGCTGTTTCACTGTGTTTCACTGGAACCAGTTTAATGTCACTAAATGTGTTTTTTTATCTTTATTTGAAGAGATAAGGAGAAAATAGAAGACATTGCTCTAACATTATAGAGCTCAGGTGCTGTAAAAAAAAAAACTCACACTGAATAGTCGTTTCAGATATTTTTCAGTCAGTAGTCAGGATTTCAAAACTAATTATTTATGATGTATTATTTGTGAAGAGATTTACAAGTTTTCCTTTGACCTACTTTGTATTGTCGTGTTTGTTGTTGTCTGAAAAAAACCCTAAAATGGAAATGGCACAAAAAAGTGTTGAACAATGTTTTTCAGAGAAAAATGATCAAATTCACACATTTTTGATGTGATGTAAAGTGTCAGTGTTAATGTGACATTGACATTTGCTCATGTGACATTTTTGAATTTGAGCTGTTGTTTATATATTCAATTGTGTGTGGAAAAAAGCCTCTTCCTGGAAAAAAAAACCTCTGCTGAAAATGCTTTTAGTTGGAAATTTTGTTTGTTTATTGTCTTTGATGTTTTTGATGTTTAGTTTGAAAAATGTCGGGGAAAAACACAAAAAAAATCCAAAATTTCCTAACTGTCTCTGTGTATTGAACTGAAAATACTCAGTTTACAGTGAAGACAAACAGTGAAAACTTTCACAAAGTGGAAACAAAGTAATGCTGGTGGAAGTGATTTTATGTCATCCAAAAATATCCGATCTATGGTAAAGTTTGTGTCACGTTGAATTGTTCTGAATGTTTGACAAAATTAAACTCTATTCAAAATGAAGATGGTACTTTTTTAATTTAGTCTCTGAATATGGTTGAATTGATCCACCCTCCTGTAGGATTGACTGGGGTCTCAAAGAAAAGGCTTTTTTTTCCCGCGGCTGTCGTGACCTTTTCCCCCCCTGAGCGGCACGACAGTGGAGAGCAGATTACATCCTCGGTATAGATCAGTTTTCAGAGTGCGTGGAGGCTTTTTTCTCTTCTGTGCGAGGTGGATCATCGGTTCAGTCCTAAAGAGAAGGCGACATTACTCCCTGACCGCTTCCAACGTACAGCGGCTGAATCTGAGGACGAGCAGCGTCACCACAAAGACACAAGAGCGGATGAAGACGCCAAAAATGACATCATGTAACCCTCTCTAAGGAACTTCAGCTGAGGCCTGAGACATTTCTTTGCTCTTTAGGTAATAAAATGTCAAGTTCAGTCGGCTCAGTCCGTATCTTTCGGGTCTGCGCAGACGTGACCTTTCAGGGGTGGCATTTGAATACAGGAAATTAGATCCCCCTCAGCAACTTCAGCCACAAAACACAGTTCATCCTTCAGTTCTTTAAAGACCCCAGTCTCCCTGCTGGCTTCCCCCAATCCAATCTCATTCTAATAACTCCCAACCTCCCTTTTACACAAGCTGAATTAAAAGTCATGGCGTCACACCTTTGAAAACACCAAACAGAAATAAATGATTTTAATCAACAAACAGTCTATGGAGACAGTTGTACATTATCAGGTTTTCTTGACTTATTTTGTCTCCTGTTTAAACTGAAACTGAAAACATTAATTAGAAAATAAGTGGTAAAGAGTCCAATCCAACATATTTAGGTGTGAGCTCAGTGATTGTAAAAGTACATTTTCATACACCAGAAGCAGAAAACTGAGCTGACGAGAAAATAAAACTGTCGAGTTTAAAAAAGGAAAACTTAAAGCTTTGAACAGTAACGTAAAAGCGTCCAACTGAAAAACATCCAATTAAAAGACTTTTTGTTGCCTGAGAAGAAGCTGAGGGGTTTTCTGTTGTGCTAAAAGACAAGTTTTTACATTCAATCAAACTTTATTAATCGACAGTGTGACTTCAGTACAGAAGAGTTTCAAGTAAATCCTGTGAGAAAGGTGACAACTCTGCTCCAACAACACTCACAGTTATCTGGTGTTTGTTCAGTCCGCACACCGCTGAGCTTCGATCAATACGATGGATTTTATTGAGTGAATTCTCAACTGTGACTGACAAAAACCTGTAATTCACACTGGAAAATCCAAACCTAAATAGGTTTGGCTTACACTTCATTTGACAAAATTAGTTTGAAAAAAAACAACAAGAAATCCTAAAAACACATTTAAAAAAAACCCTGTACATTCTATTTTACAAAAGCAATTTTACAAACATGAACCTTGCAGGTAAAAAGAAAATATCTTGGCCTCAGTTGAATTTTCTTGCCATTTCTTTATCCTGAAGATCAACATTCCCAGCATTTTTCCTTCAGGGTGAAACTTTACTGGCAATGCAGCGAAGAAAAGCAGCTGATGCAACATCAAGGAAAGTAAAGGAGGCCGTGGAGGTTTTCTTTAATGGCTCACCTCCATGTTGTCAGACTCGCTTGTGACGACCACGCCAGGTATATAAAAACAGACACCTAAAATGACCTGAGAAACAGCTGAAAATTGCAGCTTATCTTGTAATTTTTTAAACTCTCCGCTGTTATATGAAACAACAGCAATGCCCTTGCCTCTGCAGATTCAGGGGGAGACGATCTCTTCACTGGTAGACGAGGTAGTCCTTGAGGCGATTGGGGAGCTCGAGGGAGGAGATCATGTGCAGCCGACTCCGACCGAGGCTTCTTCGAATGCTGACGCGACACAGCTGAGACAGGCTGCAAGCCTCTGGATGGGAAAGAGAGAATACTTCTGTCTTTAACTTTGTAACTAGTTGTTCACGGAAGTAAAACTGGAAGGACAAGTTGACCTTGTAGTCACGGGACCACATGCACCTCACAAAACAGTAACACCAGTTCAGGCGTTTAACTGATTAAAAGTAAATAAAAGCCTCTCAGGTCACAGGTTGAATTGCACACAGTCTCTGATACTCTGATGTGGGGCTGAAGGTGTATTTGTAAGTTAAAACCAACCTCTTGACTGCAGCGCAATCCTCACTTCACTGTTTTCCTCCGACAGCTCCAGAGGAGTCTTTCCATCGGCATTCCTGCAACATTCGTCGCCCCCAAAGTCCAGCAGAACCATCACGATCTCAGGGACCCCGCACCGAACGGCAGCATGTAATGGACTGTCCTGCCCACATCCCAGTCGCACATCTGCCCCTGGGTGCAAACAAAAAGGAGTCAACACCTCAGACTTGAGTGAGTGTCTTTTCTGACTCCATTTTCTTGTTCCTGACTTTTTGGTTACCTGATTGCAGCAGCAGCTTCACGCAGTCCAAAGCCTGAGACATGCAGGCGGCGTAAAGGGGCGTCCCAACTGTGGGCAGCTCAAGGTCAATGGGGGCCTCCCAGGACAGCAGCAACTTCACGATCTTTTTGTGATCTGGTGAGGGACGCAAATCTTAATCAGACCCGGCGCCCGGATTCGGACCCGTGAACCGACAGCCGGACACACTTCTCTTCGCAGCCTCGTGGATCGGCGATGCCAGGTTTTCATTCGTGTGCAGAGAGGAGCTGTTCTCCAGGATGAGCTGAACGCAAGCAGCGTTCCCACTGCTGCAGGCGTAGAAGAGAGGTGTGGCGCCGTCTGAGGTTATCCTGTCAACCTGTGAAGAAATTATTGGTGCCTTGTTAAAAAATTTACTTTACACGACTGAAAATTTTAGGTTTGGCCTGTTGATGTGCATCGCTGTGTTGATCAAGAGTTGCTGTGACACCTCTCAGGAAAGTGTGGGGAGAGGATTGGCTTACTTATAAATTAGTGGGAGGAAGATGCTCTAAAATCTTGATGCAATAGATTATTAAGGGAAAATCGGCGTAATGAAGCCAAGTAGAGGCAGCAACAAAAACAGCTGAAAGAAGTGAACAAAAAATGTGGACAGCAGCTGACCAATCCTGTAAAAGTCCTGAATAAACATTTAATCAAACCAACGCACACAAGAAGACACCAGCAGATACTCCGAAATATAAAAGATGTTCTTACATTTGCACCATTGTCCAGTAGATACTTGATGCAGTTGTAGTGGCCGCCCAGACAGGCCTCATGGAGAGCAGAGACGTTATCCAGGGTGACGCTTTCTACATCGTAACCCTGAAAACGAGGGGGGGGTTGGTTTTCAAATAAAGCTATTTCTGTGGATCTGCAGAGTCACATAAGCTCAAAAATTGCCTTACATTTGAGACGAGGCTCATCATGTGGCGCAGTCTGCCTCGGAAGGCCGCATTGTGGAGAGGAGACCGGTCTGTTGCCATACCTGAGTGGCACAGAGAAACAATGGTTCGATACACAGATACTGGAACACAACCAGCAGATCCTGCCTGCACTCAGCAATGTTTTCAAAGCTTTTGAGCTTGAAATGAATGTAGAAGAAAAAGCAAACAAGAGAGAGAGAATAAACTTACCGGCCATCAGTGGGCTGCGAACAGCTTGCTCGCGGATGACCAGACTCCTCCACCACATCCGCAGAACCTCACATTCCTCCTGCGTTAAAAAATCCATGGTGGACCTGAACCGACAGCAGACTACTGGTAGACTGAAGCCTCGAACTGGCCCTCAACCGCTTTATATCTCGTAGGTACCCCCACCCCCCACCCTCCACCCAGTCAACGATGCAACTACAACCCACCTTTGTGCATTTGAAAGGAACCTGGAATGACTGTGAGTTGGTGAATGTCTGGAAGAGTGCTCGCAATTATGCATGCAGGGAGCTGCAGGGGCCAAACACCTACAGGTGAGAGTGAGAGTCTGTCACACTGACAAAATTCAGTGCAAACTGCAGCAGCCACTTCCTGATTGTGCAAAGTAGTGCGTCAGGAAAACCTAATCTAATTGTGAGCCCTAAGTTGAAGCAGGACTTACAAAACCCACTTTTATCTCTTGGAGGATTGATTTAAGGTGGTCAGCAACTTCACCTGAACGATAGAAACCAATGGTATAGCTGCTCCTTTGAAATAAAAACTACCGTTATATCTTGCAGACCCACTTTCAAGTGGTTTGAGATCTTCCAGCTAAAAATGCAATTAGTTAAGTATTTAGAGAATAACTGTCCAAACATGGAGAAAACTGGAAAAAAGACATCCTTTTTGTTATTTTTTGTCACTTTCCACTCAAAGAAGACTCATGCTCATGCTTCCTAAAGTGTAAAGCTCCGTTCCCACTTTATGCTAAACTCCTTTGTTTGGCCCGAGAGAGACGTCACGCATTGACGACCGGTGACTCTGTTTTGTCTGGCAAGCTCGACTCCACAGATCCTCCTCCTGCAAAGCTACATTTAAAAGAAACTGGTCTTCCAGGTGTTTCCTGGAGAGGTTTCAAAGACTCACAGATCACAGCCTGGCCAGTAACCGTTTATTTGAACCAACACTGCATTTTTAAGGGGAAATTCCCATTTGAAAAAATGACATTGCATGTTTCATTGTAATTATTTAACACCAAATACTAGAAAATGGCTTTTTAAAACAAACACTCAAAACCAGACAAAAGAAATGTGCTTTTGGAAACGCGTCCAAAAAAACCCTTGTTTTTTTTTTAGAACAAATCAAACCAAGAAAGGTGCAGATGTGTTCGACGCTGTCGCTCTGCTTCCTGACAGAGTTTCATCACGCAGCCCTTTTAGTCCTGTTCAACACTTATCAGCTTCAACGCTGAGTTCACCCGTTTCAGTGCTATTTAACACGAATGTGAAAGCAAATTAGTGTAGAGGTCATTTCAGTGGTTTTTGAACTGGAGACTTGCTGATAAACTGGCTGAACTCGGAATCATCAGATCAGCCAACTTACTTTGACTCGCTCATCCAAAGGAGAAACTGAACATTGTGAGTCCAGTATGGGAGTGAGAACAGAAGAGCCATTAAACAGTATCTAGTGGTCAGCTAACTGGCATCGTCATGTGCTTCCGACTTAAAAGTTGTAACGTCAAAATGGAGCAAGCACAAGATGCATTCAACTTCATCGTGAAATAATCATGAACATTTGATCTGATGCGTCTCTGGTGTTTCCTCATGTAGCAGACGAGCATCTTCCTGCTCACGACTTGGACACGTATAAGGCGTCGAACCAAGAACAACTTGGTTAAACACTTGTTTTTAAAGCGTGCATCAGGCCTGCTGTTGTGACTCATTCAAGTTTACATTGGAAACATCTCAGATTTGAACTGACCTGATGCTTAATTTCCTTGAACACCTTTCAAATCTGCTCATCTCCCTCAAAAAAGTCCATATAAAATGACAAGAAGCTTCCATTTCTTCCTCCCATGAAGAAATGTGTCTTCATTCTGAGACAAAAATGCTTTCACACAAAGTCCCTTTCAAGTAAATATATGTAAACATCATTTGGTGCGACCACAAGGTCATTCAGCACTCAGTAGTTTTGTTTTGCAACAAAAAGCACAAACTCCGTACAGGCAGCTCGAGGTGAGCCGAAGGTGACACACGCTTATGTTTCTGCTGTCCTCTTCATGACTCCTTTGGAGTGCGTTTCACTCTCGCCGTCTGCTTCGAACGACCACAGGCCGCGAGGGCCGGTGGCATCCACAGCCACGTCCATGGCGTGATCCGGGAACCACCACTGCAGCAGCAGCAGCAGCAGGAAGTCCAAAACGGCCATGAAGGCGAAGATGGAGCCGGCCACGGGGCCGCAGTGAGCCCTCAGCCTCCGCAACCGCCTGTCCAGGGGAAGAACTTCCTCTTTGGAGACCCTGTCGTACACCTGGAGGGCGGAAAGGATCAGCTACATGAACCGTCCAACCATTGACACCCAGAGAGGAGTCATTTAACTCAGAAAACAAGTTTAAACATGTTAGGAAATTATTGAGTTTATCTGAGAATCAGATCGGGCTTCAATGCTGCATTTTGACCTAAAATTCGGGTGTTTCGAGTTTGACGTTCAGCTTCAGATATGGCAGCTTATTTTTCTTAAATGCAGATAAGTTTCAACCTAATGGTCAAGTTTAAATAAACTAATTCTTTTTGAGCAGCAATGAATTATAAAAAAGAAAGCTCAAGTTTTTAGTTACTCTGGTGCAAAAGGAGTAAAAGTTGGGTTGTTTTTATGTCGTCTTCTGGTGCAAAATACAGTAAAATGTCCAAACATTCTATAAACTATGTGCAGCATCTGTTTCCTTTTTAAATTTGGTGCCTCTAAATGAGTAAAAAGTAGCTTGAGCTTCGGCTTCCTCACTGTTTGAATAAAGAACAATCATTTGCTTTTACATCTGGTACTTAGCACTTTCTTCTTGTTCTTCTTCTGGCTTTTAAAGAAACGTGTGCACTTCCTACTCTGGAAGTATAAATCCCCTCTTTTGTTTGTAACTGAATGAATGCTGGAAGCACGCACACAGATCAAACTCTGCCAGTTCATTGTAAATTATTAACAGCAATTAAAGACTAACTGGATTTACGATCAAAAGTTCAATAGAAAGTAAGAGTGTAAAGTGACGTGAATCTATTCATGCCTGAGGCAACACTAGAGTTCAACTTTTATGGTTGAAACATTTGTATGCTGGGAGTTGCACAACTCACGTCCTCCCTGTATGTTTTTTAATCGATCACAATGCATTTAGGTGAGGAGTTGTTTAAACATTGGCATTTATACATTAAATATTCAATCGAGCTCCAACTAATTCTATCAATACAGGTTAAAGATGTAAGCTGAAGAGCATTTCAACTGTTCCCGGTTGCTTTACTGTATATCTACATTTTTTGGGACTAAATTGCAATGGATTGATGCTTTGTGATGGCACGAAAAAACACTCACCTTTTCAGTCCTCTCTGCAACGTTTTTCCAGGTGTAGAGTTTTTGGACACGTGCGTGGACGGAGGCAGGGGAGGGGACAGAGCCCGACCGATGCTGGGCGATGACCGCCTCCAGGCCGGCACACAATGAGCGCACAGTGGGCTCGCAAAGGGTGATTAGGTCCTCGGGTAACACCTCAGGGATGCCCCCCACACGAGTGCTAACAACCTGGGAGGGGGACGGGACCACGTATTGGATACACACAAATGTAAATGGAGTGACATTGTGTGATAATTACAAACGAAGGGTGTTTTCACGGCGAGTTGCAAGGGATAAAACGAGCCCTTTCTTTAAACACAGGCCACGGTTTTCACTTTCACATGGTTGCAGGTCACAAACAACAAGCTCTGACAAATCAGACGTCAACAACAGGGACCAAAGCGTGTCGGGTTTCAGCGGCGCTCATCTTGTTTCGTATCTTTCGTTTCAGTCAGTTTCAACTGGAAAGTTCCAAAGCCCGAAGTACGAGAGGAAAACCCGAGAACCGAGTAAGAGTGTCTTTAAATCTGTCGCTCTGCAGTGGTCAGTGTCTGAGCTGTGGGTGAAATGTATCCTAAACTGTTAGTAGTAAGAGTTTAAAATAACTCCAAGTCCAAATAAGTTATTTTTGACATGTAGCATTTTGAATTAAGTTTACAGTCCCAATCAGTGCAAATATTTGTCCAATCAAACAAACAGCGCTCTTATCTGTGGGATGTATCACTTGGCGTGCGGCAGTCGTAACAAGAAGCAGACACGTCTCGCCGTTTCAACAAGAACTGAAGCAATTCCACAGAACAGAGAAGGTCCCTCGCCGCTGTTTAGATTATCATGTCTTGATGGGCTGAAATCCAAGTCACAGTCTATTTCCTGTCCTGTGTGAGAAGCTTTCGCACTGAAACACGACAGATGCCCCCAGTCACAGATAGGACACTGTTTCTTGCTGCTCCACAGACACATCTGACCTCAATGTATGTTCCTTTGTGGCAAGTTACGGCGCCACTTACAGGCCTGATGTACACGCTACAGTTATTTTGGCGGTTTTGAAGGAAAGAAACTTCTGCTGAGACTAAGCTGTGTTTGTTGAAACTTCTCTTTTATATAACAAATTATCTTCATCTTTGTGGGGTTTGTGCCTGAATGTGATCAAGTCCTAACCTGCCTCGAGCATCATTACATGAAAAACAACACAAATGCAGCTGTCTCAATCATTCCACGGAAAATCCGCTGAATAAACTGCACGTAGGCAAAGCGTACATGTCATGCGGATAAAAACAACCAACCGGCTGAGCCGGTTATTTCAACACTGAACAGAAAGCCCGCAGGCGTCATGACTTCATTATACTAACTGCTGAGTGGATGACAGCTTACCTGCAGCCCGCAGCTCGCTCCCTCCACGATGGCCATACAGAACGCTTCAGTTAGCGAGGTGTTGAGGAAAATGTGACCCTGAACCAGGACGCTGCGCACGTCTTTGTGTTCCAGGGCTCCCAGCAGTCGAACCCTGCAGATCCACGGTTCAAATGTATAAACCTCATCCGTGGACACAAACGCCTCTGCACACGCAGTCCAGGCCCGATCAGCAATGCTGAACCATTTACAGCGTTAATGTAGTTTCAAACACATTACAGCTCAACTCGTGTTCCTTGCGCTGCATGATTACACACAAGACACCTTTCAGTTCAGAGAATTATCCTTCTGTAATATGAACACACAAGCACCGTGGGGTTAACCTGGAGTATTTGTCTGTCTCGGTATGAAATGTAGTGACAGTGGCTGCGTCCAGAGCGGTTTCAGACTTGTTTCCTTATCGAATCACCTCAGGAAACAGGAGTCTCCAGCCGTACCTGTCATGCAGCTGGTATTTCTCTCTCACTTCCTCCAACACGAGTCTCTTCGGTCCCTCTCCTCCAATTAGGAAGTGCAGGTCAGGATGCTTGAGGCAGAGCTCTGGGATTATTCCACCGAGAAGATCGATTCCTGTATGGAAAAGCAGCACATCAACACCTATTCACTCAAACAAGTCCTTTATTAGGTTGTAGTGTGAGACACAAGAGCATTGATATTCAACATAGATGTTTAAAAGTAAAATATGTCACATTTTGAATCGGACACTAGTTAAGCACTTGAGCGGGGACTGACTCCAGTGTCTATAAATAGCGAAACAAATATGGAAGATAATGACATTTGGCTACAACTGAACCTAATTAACAGAATATGGGTCCACATGATGTGTTATGAAGTCAGCTAGATAATTCAGAAGAAGCATCACAGTCTTTAACAACATGTTGGGGCCTGAGTTTTGTCTCAATAATCACAACAGTCTGTGGCAACAGATACAACATATAATCCCCATCAGGAAAGTGGAGAAAGTTTTTTAATAAGAATACCTTTAGTCATATGATGCCTTTGAAAAAAGAGCTTACAAATTCCTTTCATTGGTAACCCAACGGCAATAGCTGATGATGATTCAAACACAACACATTCTTACACATTCTTTGTACCTTTCCGGTAAACGAGACGGCTGATGACAACAATCGTGATCCTGCCATCTTGGCGCTGGGAGGGGTCGGGGGTGAAGTCGGTGGGGTCAACAGCGTTGGGAATGACGGACACGATCTCTGGGCTGAGGGCTGCACGGAGCACCGTGTTTTCCTTGCAGGTGTACGACACGCACACGATGTGGTTGGTGTCACACAGAGAAACGGTCAGGAGCTTGTTGGTGAGCACGGAGCTGACGTCGGCAAAGCCAAAGAGCGAGTGGTCGGTGAAAACCTGGGAAAATCCAAAAAAACGCTGTTGTGTCAAGAACATTTTTCACTGGTTTAGACTTGAGGACACCACAAGTTTTCTGGATTATTTGAATTTGAATGGAAATAATAAGTTCAATAGAGATAACAGTAAACTTGAGTGATAGAAGATTAAAAGATTTTAGGTAGCAAAAAACTCAAGCACAATGGCACTTTCAGAACAAATTTAAACTTTGTAAGTAATAAATATCAGACTTTTTGCAGAATATATTGTCATTACTTCCTTTTAGTCAGTATGTGGTGTTGAAACCCCCACGACACAGTTACAAGAGATGTGATGTAAGCAAATAGCATTTTTATACGACACTGCAAAAAAAATCTGCACGAATGTTTCTAAAACAGGAGCTTCCACACAAAAGCAGAAATGTGCAGTGACTGTGCGTCACGTACTGTGTTCAGGCCCATGGTCTTGGCGTGGAACAGTGCATCATGGGCCATGGCGGAGAAGGAGCTGTGAGCGTGCACCACGGTGATGCGCTCCCTGACAAACACGCAGCGCAGCAGGGGCAGACTGTGGTAAACAGTGGTGGAGGTGGACTGGTTGTACATCACCTGCAGGGGCAGGTAGTACACCTTCAGTCCGTTGGTCAGGTACCTGACACCCTTCCTTCTGCCGTAGGCATGCGTGGCGATCACCACCTTGTGCCCCTTTTCAATGAGACACTGGGAGAGCTGATAGATGTGACTTTCTACCCCTCCCATGTTTGGGTAGAAGAAGTCAGACACCATGCAAATGTTGTGCTTTCTGCTGCAGACGCCGGGAGCCTCGGAGGGACCTCCAGAGCCCCTGTCAGCAGGAGAACCTTTTGCTGTGGTTCCTCGTCGTTGCCCCATGATTTACTCCTGCTGAGACCGCCAGTAAGACCTGAAACCACACAACGCCGAGTCACTTCACCAATATCAACACCTGCGATGCGGTTTCCTTTGACGCTAACTCTTGACACAGTTTGGCTGTCCAAACTAGTGATTTATTGTCACATACCCTGAACTTAAATACTCGAACAGCCTGTCTGACACAATGATAAACAGCGTCAACATGCTCTATCATTTTACCCCACAGCAGCATTAGCGGCAAGCTAACGAACATTGTTCCTTTTGAACTCTCAGCGAGAATAACAATAACAACAACAACGTGTTTCCATGACGTTTGGTTTGCCTTACCGGAATCAAAACGTCAAGTTTTTGTCCATTCTCCGGAGACTAACACGTTTTGTATTCATCTTTCCTCACTCGTTCCGAGCTAGCAGTTAGCCTCCCACGGTACTTCCTTGTTTTGCTTTGCGAGGCACGCAGCTGACGTATGACGTAGGACGGTTTTTTTTCTACCGAACGACGTCTCACTTATTAATCAATCTGGCTTTAATAAAAATGCAGCTTTAATAAAAATAAAAAAAGCTGATACACAAAACTCCATCTATCTGTAAAAGGTCCAAAGCCTGTATCACCAGATCTTTTTTGTCCATTTGTTTTAATTTGAGTGTATAATATTTAATTTTTTCTTGTGATTGTGTTGCATTGTTTTTCTACTTCAAAATTATATGATTAATATTGAAATAATAAAGGTGTTTAGTGCTTTTGTTTGTTTACAGTGGCTTGAATGATTGAACAACAAAATGACAATTTCTTAAAAACATTTTATTCAGACGCTTCACTCATGAAACTCAGGTTTGGAGTGACAATATGGTAAACAAAAAATAGGCTGACTGATAAGACCAAATTTCAGTTAGGGATAATTTAAAGTCTCCAATTCAACCAAATTCTTCCCTGCCTTCAATGATCCATCCTGAAATTTGTACAAATCACTCAGATGGCCCAGCTCAGCTTCAACAAAGGTTTCTCCACGCATGTACAGTAACAATGAAGAAAAAACACACACACACAGAAAAAAGCAAAATACAATGGACAAAACACTACATTAGCTTGGAAGCTGTTTTAACTTCAGCCAATGTTTAATGCAAAATTAATTTACATATTCATCTTTATTTACGTGTCTCTCACTCAACTTTTCCCAGAATTTGTAATCGTGTCCCAATTAAAGCAACAAACTCAGCAGGTCAAACCCTGAGTATGTTGGAGGAGTCATCCAGACCAGCTCCACGT
>JASSRZ010000023.1:14089009-14122581 GCA_032164315.1 Malacoctenus gilli | reverse complement strand
CGGCTCTCGATGTGCGGCGCGACTCGGTGCGGTAGCCCGCTCGGTCCGACGCAGGCGGCCGCGGCTGCAGGCTGCAGAAACTGCTGAGCGGGATGGAAAAGAGAGGAGGATGCTGCCTCGCGAGCTCCACACTGGCAAGATGGCGTCTGCAGCCCCGCTGCCGCTGCCGTGCGGGACCAGTGGGAAGTCCTGCGGCTCGATGCGAGATGATGACACGCCAAGCGTCGCGTGCACGGTGCCGTGTCCACTACGGGGGTCCGAGTGATTAGAGGGGGGAGGTGGTCCTGTTGTGCAGACTCCTGCACTTCAGGCAAGCAACTGTGATGCTGCAGCGGAAAAAAAGGTCCTCCCAAGTGTACCAATCAGGACACACTCTGTGTGCCATAAGTGGGATTGTCGTGACACCCCATTATTTCAGGACTGGATCAGTGTTGGAGTGTAACAACCGCACAGCAACTGTTATGTCGCTTTACGTTTCTCTCATGGACTGAAAATAAAGTTTCTGATAGCGCTCATAGGATTCCCTGATGGTGAGAACTCGCTTCAGGCAAACCAGCAATTGCAAACCGCTGGGCTTCCAAGCTTGAAGATACTTGAGGCCATTTTTGAAGTCCTGTTGAAGCCATTGATCATGCTCTCCGTGTTTACTGTGTGTGCTGCAGGCTTAGTCATGATCGCAGAAACTAATGGCCTGCTGCAGATGTGCTCATCCTATTTTTGTCCACTTCAAATGGTTGTAGATACTCCCCCACTGTAACACACGTGTTTTTTTAATCCTATTCTTGGACATTTGACCAAGTTTGACAGGTTGAAATACCCTCTGACAGCTACCAACAGTGCGTAACCATGCCTTTCTGATTGGACGGTGTGAATCAGTGTGTGTTGTAGAGGATTAACACCCTTGCTTGCTTATTTCCCGCTATCTGGGGTTGAGATTGCGAGCTTCCTGTCAGTCATCTGAATGTAGATTAGATTTTATGGTCTGCTGGTCGGTTCTATCAACCGAGGCTGTGGTCAGTCCACCTACATCCTTGCTACATACATATCTGTTTATCGAAATAAATGATGGTGTTCATCCTGCAACAGGGTGACAGGGTGAGAACAGAACATTTTCCACGGAGCCAAACAGGGCTTTCTCATTCAGATTCACAGGCGGTGACATTATGCATGCCTTTGGAGTCATGTCGAGTCTGAATTAGTCATTTAAAGCTTGGCAACAGATGGCCTTGTGGCGAGCACTTTTGTTTGAGCGTGCAGCATTAGCCTTTTCTAGCGCCTGCCAGAAAAATAAATAACCCAGAAGGCTGAACACATTGAGATTTTCTTCAGTTGTTTCCTCCAATACAAAGGGAGAAAGAACACCATGTGCAGATGGCGCTCTCCTATGGAGCCACTCCTATTGAATGGGAGGTGTTTTCCGCTCACACTCCATCACAACTTGATTGAATAGCATGCGATTTTGAGATTTGTTTTCTGTCTCTCTTCTCACCCACATTTCATTGCCTCTGACTCTGGGAGGGAGTTTGAACAGGACTATTAAAAGGCACATGTGCTGCCCTGTGACTCAACGCTTATCTGTCTGCTTCTTGGCCTCAATTGGATGCGTTTTCTGTCTCGCTTAGGCCATAAACCGTCGTTATTTAATATATTGTTAACCAAGAGGCCTTTATCTGTCTGACTTCCTAATGGCTGTGCTTTGTACATATGGGCTCCAGTGGAATAATCCAAGAGGGATTAAATGTACATGAACAACAGAGAGGAGAAAATATGTCGCTTTAAGCTGTGCTGGAGACAGTTCAGCTCAATCTGTCTTCATCGTCGCCCTCTTTTCTCCCTCTTTCCGTCCAGGTGCCTGCTGATGACTCTGTGGGTTTGCTCACCGAGCCCCAGGTAGCCATGTTCTGCGGGAAGCTCAACATGCACATCAACGTGCAGAGCGGCAAATGGGAGTCTGATCCCTCCGGCACCAAGAGCTGCATTGGCACCAAGGAGGGCATCCTGCAGTACTGCCAGGAGGTATTAAACCCGGCGAGGGCAGCGCTGCGGAGGGGGCAGAGAAACGGGAAGGAGGCGGCCAGCGGACGGCAAGCGGGAAACACTGAAAGTCGGTCTCGTCTCCGCAGGTGTATCCAGATTTACAGATCACAAATGTCGTGGAGGCCAACCAGCCCATCGGCATCCCCAACTGGTGCAAGAAAGGCCGCAAGCAGTGCCGCAGCCACCTACACATTGTGGTGCCGTACCGCTGCCTGGGTAAGCGCCTTCAGTGTAGCAGATGCATGAAAAGGTCTCAAATCCCAAACTGTATAAATGTATAGTTTCTGTTATTTGCTCTTTGTTATCTACATTTTCACCAACCCTCTCATTTGTTATGAGATGTACTTTTCACTTCACTTTTAAAAAACAGCTTTTTTCTAGTTTGCCGTCAAGACACACAAAGGTTTTTGTCTTTGTTGCAGTCGGGGAGTTTGTGAGCGACGCGCTGCTTGTTCCTGACAAGTGTAAGTTCCTGCACCAGGAGCGAATGGACCAGTGTGAGAGCCACCTGCACTGGCACACAGTGGCCAAAGAGGTGAGGATGAGCAGCACGCCAGTGGGAAGCCTCACTCCCCTCCCCCTCTTCTATCTCTCAATGTTTCTATGTCCAGCAGTCTTTCTCTTTGTGTTTTCGTAATGACTCAGCGGTCCGAAATCTCATCTCCCGTCTGCTCTTATCTGCTGTCAACCTGCTCCGGCACTTTCCTTTGATTTCTTCTCTTTTCTGGGCTTATGAGCACAGTTGTCTGTCTAGCATTGATATTGTTAACCTTTTTTTCATAAGAAAAAAAAGCTTTGGACAAATCCTCCGTTTGCTTCAGTGAGCTTTCACAACGATAAACCCTTTAGGCTGAGAAATGACATCAGAGTTTATTTTTTCTTTCTAGTGTAGCTTTTCTGACATCAGTTCGAACTTTTGGGGGTGTATAGATGAATATTTACCACGATTATCTACCTAAAGTGTCAATCACACCGCGTCTACTTGTAAATATGTCAGACAAGTACGCAGATATCGTTTCTTGCGTTCTGTGATGCGGTGAAGTAAATGTTACATGGTTTTACTTTTACTGCTGTCTAAATGAACGCCGTTGACAGTATTTTTGAGGTGACGCTGAATGTTTCTGATTAAATCAGTCCTGCGGAGACCGCTCCATGAATCTCCATGACTACGGCATGCTGCTGCCGTGCGGCATCGACCGTTTCCGCGGCGTGGAGTTTGTGTGTTGCCCGGCGGAGGCGGAGCGGGAAACGGACAGCGTGGAGCAGGAGGGGGAGGAGTCTGACGTCTGGTGGGGCGGAGAGGAGACAGAGTACTCTGACAACAGGTATCGTCGCCCGCACGGCCGCACAGGTGGGCCCGCCACGGCTGACATGAATACCGAACGCTCTGCTTTGTTTGCAGCATGACGCGACAGGCGGACGTGCAGCCAGCCACCGCCGAGGATGACGAGGACGAGGACGAAGAGGAGGAAAACTTTGAGCGTGATGACAACGGAGATGGGGACGTCGATGAGGAGGAAGATGTTGACGACATGACGGACGAACGCTATAGCGATGAGCGCAGTGCTAACGTCGCCATGACGACCACAACTACCACTACCACTGAATCGGTTGAGGAAGTCGTTCGAGGTGAGGTGGCGGACATCTTCCTCGTTTACATGTTTTTCTGTTGGTTTTCCATTGTTTGCTTTGGTTGTTTCACGTTTTTATGTTTTCCATCGAATTCAAAAGTTCATGTTTTCTTCACGTGTTTTTGATTTGACATTTAATTTGCCTGTATGTGTGCGTATCCCAGCGGTGTGCTGGGCTCAGGCTGAGTCCGGCCCGTGTCATGACATGCTGGAGCGCTGGTACTTCGCGCCTGAGAAGGGCGGCTGTGTCCCCTTCTTGTTTGGGGGCTGTGGGGGCAACAGGAATAACTTTGAGTCGGAGGAGTACTGCCTAGCTGTCTGCAGCAGCTCGTGTAAGTCCCAGGCCGGGAGCTACAATCCCGACGCGTCCCCGTAACGGGCCTGAATCCTGTCATCAGGCCGCTGCAGATCGTCTCTCCTTCTTTCTCACTCACGCTGTCTGTCTCACTGTCCCGAGTGTCTCGTGTCTCCTAACCCCTCACAGCACTGACGGCTGCGTCCAGCCGCTCCCTCTCCTAACCTGGTTTGTGTGTTTTTGTCCTTCATCAAGATAAAGATGTGACAAAAAGTTGAGATGATGTAAAATCTGTGTAACTATAAGGAAACACATGTAAATGGAGCCTCTCAGATTTGAATTTCGTGGTATTTGATTCTTTAAAAAGATTGAAATCATCAGTCTAAAATCTCTAAATTTGGGCTGCAAATCTATTTAAAGAAGCCATTGAAGATTCGAGGAGTTATCCTTATTTGCCTTTTTGTAGAAGACTGCTGTCAGACTCACCTGCATTTTAAAGGCTTCCTCTGCACTCGCCTAAATCAAAGGACATAAACGGAGACAAACAGCTGGTCCGACTGCTTTCATTTCTGTGCTAAGCTAAGCTAGGAAGCTGCAGGAAGCAGCCTGATCTTTTGCACACAGCCAGAAAAGGAGTCAGTTCATCTCGCTTCGTGCTCCTCTCCACAGTTTGAGTTTGTAATTCCATTGAAATCTAGTTATTGCAGCTGGGCACTGTAGTGTATATGAAGGAGAGTGCCGCAGCGGTGACGGCAACTTTTTTCCATCTGCAATCATGATGATGAATGAAGTCAAATGAACAATGGTGCTAATTTACATTATAATGAAGGTCTCCAGTGCAACATTTGGCTGGATTGTGCTTTCAGTTTTGGCCAGAAGTGTCAGGAAAAATCCATCAGTGGGTCCATTAAGAGTCATTTTGTTTTGGCCGGATCACTTTTTTCTTCATATAGAATCGTGGCTAAGTTTGACCTTTGTAGTGAGTGAAGCCATTTACCTCCTCGTCTTTTACATACTCAGTGTGACCATCTTTAACGAGTAACATGTACTGATACCTCCTGCAGCATGCCGACTGCCGACAGAGCAGTGTGAACTACGAAACCTTGAGTGTCAGCATGCATTTCTGCACACAAGTGTCTGCATGGTTTTACCCTCTGCTGTGATGTCTTGTGTCTGCTGCTGTAGCTCAGCAGCTGTGTGTTTGTAACATTGTTTAAACCAGCTGAGTGTGTTGTTAGCCAGAGTGCGTGTGTGTGCGTGTGTGTGTGTGTGTGGGAAGTGCACCGTTAAAGGTTAACGAGTTGAAATGCGGTTTCCATCCTTCGTGGTGCTGCTGTCGGCCCTGATACTGACTCGGCACTCTGTGCTTCTTATCTCCAGCCTCCCACATTGAACAGAGACACAGTTGGGCACACACACACACACTGATTCTCAGAAGCTCACCTTTGTTTGTCCCCACATGACCAGTGTGTCATTTTCTACCTCTGTTTACCCAGATACAAACTACATTTCTGTTTGTGCCTAACCTGCCATGTGTGATTAACCCAATGGTTTACCCAAGATCTGTGTAACTTTGCCTCATGTGGATTTTATTGGGACCGTCATAAGTTCTGACCGCCTCCTCTCAACCTGTCACCAACTGAGGCATTCCCTTGTATTCGCTCCCCCCCAGTGCCCACGATGGCCCCCAGCCCCCCAGACGCCGTGGATCAGTACCTGGAGTCTCCCGGCGACGACAACGAACACACTGACTTCCAGAAGGCCAAAGAAAGCCTGGAGGCCAAACACCGCGAAAAGATGTCTGAGGTCGGAGTGTTTCACATCCAAAGTATCTGTCCGTGTCTTTGTGTGACCTGTCCAACAAGCTGTGGCTCTTGCTCTTGACACATCTTTGCAGGTGATGAGGGAGTGGGAGGAGGCCGAGAGACAGGCCAAGAACCTTCCTCGTGCTGACAAGAAAGCCGTCATCCAGGTGAGGAAAACAACTAACCCCAACAACTGCTAAAGGTAAAAAAAACAACCCAAAAAACAAGAGGCACATTGATTGAACTGTACTGTGTGTGGGCAGCACTTCCAGGAGAAGGTAGAGGCTCTGGAGCAGGAGGCGGCCGGGGAGAGGCAGCAGCTGGTGGAGACCCACATGGCTCGGGTGGAAGTTCTGCTCACCAATCGCCGACGCCAGGCTCTGGAGAACTACGTCAGTGCTCTGCAGGCCAATCCTCCGCGGGTACGAACACGTGGACACGTCCATCGATTGAACGGCCGGTTACATTTAAACGTGGCCGTGAGCTGAGTTGAAGTTTCCTAACGGGAAAGTTTTTGGAGCTATAACCTCACGAAGAACGTGTGACTCCTGCAGCCCCGTCAGGTGTTGAACCTGCTGAAGAAGTACGTCCGCGGGGAGCAGAAGGACAGGCAACACACGCTAAAGCACTACGAGCACGTCCGCACTGTCGATCCCAAAAAGGCTGCGAAGATGCGACCTGAGGTACCCGCACACCATTAAAGTCATGATTGACCCTGCAGAGCAGCACTTTCTCAGGTTTAAGCTCTCTTTCCTTTGACCTCCAGGTTTTGACTTATCTCCGCGTGATTGATGAGAGGATGAACCAGTCGCTGGGTCTGCTCTACAAGGTGCCCGCAGTGGCCACTGAGATCCAAAGCCAAGTCGGTAGGTGTCCCCTGGCCTTAAAAACAACACTGGCATCAGTCACTGCAAGTGGCGCTGTCAGAGTCCTTGCAGTCTGGGGATTCATTGTTGTGACCTATGAAAATCAGCTCAGTGTGGGAAAATGACCCCTTTGTTGGATTTGGAGGATGTTGAAACCTTGATCTGTAATCTTGTTTTGGTCAAATACCTGGACTTTGGCATTATAAAGATATTAGTGCCTCAAAAGCCTGAAATTTGTTTGTTCGTGTATTTACTTAGACTAGAAAAGCTGCTGTCTCGAAGGTTCCATATGAAATGTGTCTGTGTTGCAGCTACTGATGCATTTAGAAAATGCAGTAAACGACACTGTGTCAGGTCAGTGAGAGTCTGCTCCTCACTTTTTAAAGACGGCAGGATTAGTCTGCCTTCTGCTGCTCAGCCAGCCAGACTGCACTAATTAAGTGACCGTACAACCTGTTGTTGTGCTGAGCGAGGAGGAAAACGGCCTTTACAGCATGTTCAAAGTCCCACGATGGACGGTTTGCTGATAAACCTGCAGCTTTGCAGCCACACTGCCTTCAGTCATCAGGACACCGTGTGGACTCGACCCAGCCGTGTTTTTTTTTTTCTTCCTTCCTCCCTCCATCCCGCTCCAGTGTCTCTCCTTCTCTCTTTCACTCTGTGCTTTTTTCCCCCTTCTGTGCAGCGGTTATAATGCAGAGGGTGCAGGCAG
Organism: Malacoctenus gilli; assembly: GCA_032164315.1. Classification (NCBI taxonomy): domain Eukaryota; kingdom Metazoa; phylum Chordata; class Actinopteri; order Blenniiformes; family Labrisomidae; genus Malacoctenus; species Malacoctenus gilli. The sequence continues at coordinate 14,115,235 of JASSRZ010000023.1, read as the reverse complement.
AGCTGTCTCAGCAGGTCTCCTCCCTGCAGAGCGACGGGCGGGTGAGTCAAGTTGCACCCACTCACATATGCACAGAATGTGTCCTGTACAATCCACACTCTTTATAAATAGAGTTACCTCTACTCAAGGATATGACACACAAAGCAAAGTCGCGGCGCAAGCTGAAACTTAGATGCTGACGTGGACTCAATGTGGGACGCAAGATGGGGGTTCAGATGATGAAAGTGAGCAAGCAGAAGCAGACAAATGAAACCAAGAGGCCGCAGTCACTTTGAAATCTCGAGAGCCTGCGCATTCAATTAAAACTGAATTAGATTTACTGAAGAGCAACACTGGTGTTTGTTCACATGTCCCTGCAGGTGGACGGCAGGGTGACCTACGGCAACGACGCCCTGATGCCCGATCAGACCTTCAGCTCCGCCCCGCTTGACCCCGACCTGGACGGACTGGGCTTCATTCACCCCGAGAGCTTCAACCAGCCCAACACGGAGAACCACGGTAACACAAACACACTTTATGTCTTTTTGAGTGCTGTACACCAACACCACCACACACACCAGCAGTTCCTCCAAGTTGATTTTTGTTCTGAGTTCTTAACTTTTCACTCACTACTCTTTTTTTTTGTCTAGTTGAACCTGTTGATGCGCGTCCAAATCCAGACAGAGGACTCCCTACACGACCTGGTACAGAGAGTATTATAACCATACTATAACGAAACATTCACTTTGCCTGTAAAAAAACATAGAATAAACATAGAAAAAAACAAAGTATAGAAATTGTTGTTGATGGTGGAGCTGGTTTAGCCCCTAACCTGTTTCACCGCTGTGGTTTCAGTGTCTGCCCTGAAGCCTGATGAGATGCCAGAGGTGCGGATGGAGACTGAGGAGAGGCAGAGCACCGGTTACGAAGTTTACCATCAGAAGCTGGTGCGAAATCCCTCATCCGACCTCTGACCTCACACCAACACTCTGTTAGTCCTGCTGTACTCTGAGTTCACAGAAGCTGTGGCCGTTCTTCACCCGCAGGTCTTTTTCGCCGAGGACGTGGGGTCAAACAAAGGTGCCATCATTGGGCTCATGGTGGGAGGTGTCGTCATAGCAACCGTCATTGTCATTACCTTGGTGATGCTGAGGAAGAAGCAGTACACTTCTATTCATCACGGCGTGATCGAGGTACGATGGAGCCGGTGCTTTGATCGCCGCGTCGGCGCCGAGTGCGGCCGGTTGTTTGTCTAACCTCCGTCCGCTGCTTGCAGGTGGACGCCGCCGTGACGCCCGAGGAGCGCCACCTGGCCAAGATGCAACAGAACGGCTACGAGAATCCCACCTACAAATTCTTTGAGCAGATGCAGAACTGAAGAACTGCACCTTCAACCCCCCGTGCCCCCCCCCCCCCCACACACACACACACACACACTCACAGTGTCACCCGTTCTATTGGGTCTGTTCCATTCTGCTCCCTCGACATCAGCCCCTTCAGTTTCTCAGTCCCACACCTGAGGATGAGGATCAGGAAGGGTGCGAAGGTGCTGAGTGCTTGCATGTTTCCATCAGGGGGTTGATTCGAAGGAAGAACTGGAACAAAGCTTTTCTAACCCGTTTCCAGATTAAGAGCTTACGTTTCCCTGTAATTGGTTCAGACAAAGGTCCCGATTTACCTGCACATTTCAGCCAATCACAGTCCCCAAAGTACCTGAAAAACCTCGCTGTTTCTGAGACGAGCAACGCGTTAATTCTCCATCACTCCCCACGAGGGCTCTCAGAGCGACCCGCTGCACGGTTAAAGTGTTTCAGGTTCGTTTTTCAGAAAAAAAAGAAAAAAAATTTGAAAAAATCCAATGAAATAATAGAAAACAAAAAAAATTGAGTGTTTTGTTTTCTGATTTTTTTTTAATGTGTAATATATTGAGACAGAGATTAGCCGTTAGTATATGTAGTGCATGGCAATATTTGACTGATAAAGTATATATCTGTATGTAGAGGTCCTCAGGAGAGGCTCTCTCACTCGATATTTTAGCAGGATTGTACATTTCTAGTGTCTTCTTTGTGATCTCGTGATATGAAGAAGAAAAAGAGTATTCAGAATCTGGTCTGCTTTGTCGTCACACAGACTTGCTTTAACTGATTCTTGGCTCCTGATGCTCATCTCCATGCTTCACTGTTGTGTTAGCTGCATGGACACCCGAAAAAAAGATAACGCTTTCTACGTATGTAATATATGAAGTGTATTAGTATCCGAAAGGAAGATGATTGTGTTACTGTTTGCGTTCTATGCACTCTTTGTCATTTTTGGAAGTCTGATTATTATTACCACCAAATATTATTGCTGTTAAAAGTCTCTGATGCCAACTATCGCTGCACTTTTGTTAGGAAGAGGGTCGAGTTAGGACATTAGGACAGAAAGTTTTTATGAAAGCGTATCATTCCACTGTCTCCATTTGTAAATATGTGAATGAAGGAGGTCCAGTTTAACTCTCATTTTCCTCATTTCTTTCCTATCCCCTCATTTTCTCTAGTTTCTCCTCTCGTTCTTGTGTCCACATTGTACAGCTGTGCTTCACTTGGGAGTCTGTGTTTGATAAACAGAGGGCCAACAGATGAGATGATTTCCAGGTGGTTCAGTCTCCCCGCACATGCATTCCTTCACCAGATCTCACATACACATTTCTATTTTTCTACATCTTCCGTGGTGAACATTTCCTCGCCCGTTACAGCCAATCCAAGCGGTGTTTGATTCACAGCTTCTCACAGGCACGTTACCCTCCCTTTTTTCAATCATTGACATGAATGTGAATGAGCATATTGTGCATTTTTTGCATCAATGAAAATACAACACATATCACCTCTGCGCATTGTGCCCACACCTGTACAGAAACACTTAACTGAAGCTCCTCATCATGCGAATGTTCCGAATTGGTATCGACGCTCACCCTGAGCGTCTCTGAAGCCTCGTGGTTAAATGATGTTTCTCCCCCTCCTCTCATTGATTCAGTGACCTTCCTCTGTGTGTAGTTCAATGAACCATTTGCTTAGAGTAAGAAAAAGCTTTCTACACTCACTATATCATAAATAAAATTTTGAATGTAATTCTAAGCGAGTGGCTGTCCATCATTTCCATTCACACCGAAAATGTAGGTACTCATCCATCACACCAACACAGCAGTTAAGGAAAATGCCTGCCACTTTATTCCCCCTAGTGGACAAAAAGGGTCCAACAATTTAGGGTAGGAACACTAAATAAAATACAAAACAGGTCCTCTATAAATGGGGAATATGAAAATACACTTGCCCTTTTGGCTATCAAAAACATGAAGTACCGGTATATACAGTGAAAACTAGGGCTGAACGATATCTCACAGATTTCTCATTAACATGCGTGATATCCAAATAAATGATGCAAAAAAGGGGGGTGGGGGGAGAATTATGCTCTGTGCATTCACGCTCCGAATTGCCTGCCAATGGAGATGTGTTGCAGTGAATGGCTTCCTGTTAGTGGCTGAGGTCACTGAGAAAGTTCAGTGAGTAACGTTGTGACTCGCCAAAAGCCTCTAAATAACAGCAGGTACGACTCAGTAAGACACCGCTTTGTTCTGGCACTTTAGGCCATTCTCGACAATTTTCCAGCTTTCACTTCCTCAAAAAATTAATGGTATTTTCTGTTTGCCTGAAGCGGCGTCATATTGCGCAGGTGCCATGCAAGAAGTCTGTAAAAACTCAAACGTGAACTCAACAAAATCCTTTACCACAGAAGAAAATATCAGTGGGGATTAATTGTAAGAAAACAAAGGCAAATGCAAAATGGGAATCAAATGAATATATGGTGGATAGTGTGAGGCACAAAAGCTCAAAAATATCAGTTAAAAAAAAAACCAAACAAAACAACCAATTAAACATTTTACAACTGCTCTGCTTTCAAAGTGCTGCTGGTTGCTGCAGACACACATGTCAGGAACAAAATCTTGACCTGGTCCCACCTGATGTACGTTAGAGGCGAGAGAAAGAGTACAATAATTTGGAGAAGGAAACTAAAAAGGAACAATTTGAACATCACACGAGGTGTATCGCATGTTTACAGAATATCGTGCAGCCCTAGTGGAACATTTCTTCAAAACTACAGACGAGGACACGCAACATGAAGCTCATAGCTAGGGGTCTTCCAGTCACACGTTCAAGCATTCAGTCTCATGCACACAAACAGTAATTACAAAGGCGTCCTCTCTCGTGCTGTTCGACACGCTTCTCTTGGTTAGAGTAAAAGAAAAGCTAAAAATCCTCGCCAGCCTCAGCCTAGCTTCAAACTGTGAAGACACTAACAGACTCGTTAATCCACACTGACGGGGATTGGCTTTGCATTTCTGTGTCCGCTGGACACGGTGATTTCCTATCAGCGGTGGAGGGCGCAGTTTGCCTGCGGAGGCTGAGGATCAATGTGTTGCGACCGCTCTCAGCTGTCCTTGTCTAGTGTTGTGGTGGCCAGGGTCACTGTAGTGATGGGCTGCCCAATGCCGTGCATCTGCATGCGAGCCAGTTTCTTCTGCTCGCACTCCGACACCAGACTGTTGAGCTCAGCAGCGCTGTAACCAATCAGAGTCCTCAGGTCGCACACAAACTTGTAGACGAAGCGCTTTCCCTGCACCTTGCTGATCATGTCCCCGTCATAGTAGTATCTGAAAGAGGACAAAACTCAGAGTTAAGGGAAATAAAGGCACAAGATGCTTTTTTCAAAAAACAAGTCCTACACGTCATTAAATCATAATGCCTCTCCTAAGCATACGCCAAAGCATATGGATGTCACACTATGAAACAATCATCTTTTGTAGTCCTGTCGTGATTTTTGAGACACAAAAGTGAGTCCATTTACCACTTAACATTCAGGGGAAAAGCGGGACATGTTCCAGCTTCTTTAGCTCCAATTCATTTAAAAAATCTTTCTTAAGTGTATTGAAAGCAACAGTCGATGGAGCCAGGGTTCATTAAAGCACCTAAATTCACTGCTTATATCTAATTACCCATTACAGCGTTCATAAGGGCAGAGGTTCACTTCAATAGGTGCCTTAATGCTCTCCGTCTTTGTACATTGACTGAAGCTCATCCTGACCTGGAGCAAGATTAGGAACAGAAACAGTCATCGTCTTGCGTTCTGAGAATGCGACACTGACCTGAGAGCTCTGCTGAGCTTTTCGTAGTTCATCGTGGGCTTGTTCTTGCGCTGGCCCCACTTCTGTGCCACCAGCTCGGGCTGGTTGAGTTTGAACTCCCCCTCCTCGCCCACCCAGGAGATGCAATCTCTGGCATCCTTGTCTGTGAGCAGCTCTAGCAGGAACTGCCACAACTGGATCTGACCATTGTTACCTGACAGCAAGGAAGCAGTAGCATCAGCATCGAATTAGAGAAATATCTAAACATGAAATACATGCATCCTCAAACTCATAAGGCTGACGGTATGAAACTATGTTCTCAAATATTTGGATGAGTAAACGTGAAAATAAAAAAAGGTTTGTGTTTTTTTGCTCTTTTATCTTACCTGTTCGATTCCCAGGTGAGCTTCGCTCCTCTCCTGATATGCGAGGTGCTCTGGGGCCACGATTCTGCTTCAATACCTTGATGGAAGTGTGCGTGTTTACCTGAGCAGGGATTATCTGCACAGCTGGAGAAACAGACCACAAGAGTCAGAATGACATAGTCTCTTACAATGTATATTGAGAGTTACAAGAGAAAAATTTAGATGTTGTTTGTGGGGGTTTTCGGTTTAAAATCTTACGTTGGTCAATAGTGACTGTTGCATCTCCACCAGACTGATCCTGACTGGCCAATACATCTGAAACAAAAAACAAATAATCCGTTCAGATTTGGATGAGATTAAAGTTTTACAAACAAGAAGACAATGTGAACTTAAGTTGCCGGTCACACACTGGTCGAACAGAATGTCTATCAGTAAGGGGAGCTCATTAATTTAACAGACACATAACATTTCAAGGTGCTTGACAAGCACACAGAGACATACTGGGTTAGTCAGGAAGCCAGTGCAGTGACATTTACTGACTTACATTTGCGTAGCAGCTCCAGGTGACTCCATAGTATCTCTCCATTAGGTACTTTCTGAAGAAACTCCTCTTGACTGAAAGCGCAGAGGTCTCTGCCTGGGATGTGAATGCTCCCAATTTCCATCTCATCAATATTGAACTCCTTCATCACCCACACGGCCCAGTGTATCACTTGATCAGCTGACCAGAGCATGGGATCTGAGAGGCAACACAGACAAGGAGGAGACTAACATGTTACAATGAGACTTGAAAAACACACAACACAAGACACTTTGTTGTCAGTAAGCAAAAAGGTAGATCATTCAATTTTTAAGGACACCTTTTTGTCCTATTTCAGTGCTATTTTACTACTCCACATACTGCCAGTTAAGACTTTTGTACATGTAGCAGACTAATCGATGTAGCTTCATGGATTATGATAACAACGACAGCTTCTCCAACACCAATGAGGTGTGAAATAAAAGCACTCCTCACCGTATGGGATGCCGAGGCGGACCTGCTCTTTGCGATAGCCTTCAAGAGCCGCGGCCCAACGTGTGACCTGCTCAGAGGTCTCATCTGTCATGCCGGAGCGCTCCACAGCGATGATCTGACCCTCCTCCACGAGGGTCCCCTCCTCTCCTGCTGCATCTGGATCAATCACCACTTCCACGGTCTCCACCGGCTTCACAATCTCCATGATGTTCAGTTTCTCCTCACCTGGATGAAGGCAAAACAGAGTTTAGAGCTTTAGACCAACAGTGAACAATGACTGCTGCTCGTTAGCCCATACAAGTCCTGGTGTGTTGTTAGATTTTTACCTGGTTTTGTGATGATCTGCAGACTGAGCTGCACTGTGCCATCTGTCTTCACTCCCTGATCGAAGAGGCTGTGATCAGGATGGAGCTGAAAAGAAGACAAACCACAAAAAATGATCAGAGGTGACAATCAGGATGCTCATCAGACCTCAGTTTAAACACACTGAAATATCTGAAGTTTAAATCTTACCTGTATGTCCTGCAAGCAGATCTCATACGCGTCGAGTGAGATTTGAATGCGAGGCTCCAAAAGTTTCTTCAAGTTGCCGATTGGTTCAGTGATGTCGATGTCTTGTTGAATCAGATCAGTTGCAGTTAAGGTCTGCTCCTCCACACTGTTAGTCAAAACACAATATAACTGTAGCGACTGCATCTAAAAAAGATTCCACTGGGATTACTTTTGTTAATAAATGTAAAAATTTGTTCTTACCCCTCCTCCAGGCATGCCTGCTTTTCTCGTTCATCGATCTCAATCTCTATCATCTCTTCTGTTTCACTTTTAGACATTGTGTTTTCAGACAGTCAAGCGCTAAGTGAAGAAAGAAACAAGTTTTAACCCAGTTTGTTCTCATTTGGACCAAGTAAATAAAAGGTGTAATAGAAATTTCAAAATGGGACTTTAACTTGACCGAATTGGGATGAGCAATCTCAGTAAAAAAAAAAACCTACCTCAGCCACATTATTGCATGTTAAATGGAAAAAAAATACAGAGTCCTCAGGAAAAAGATTTTATAATTAGAAGGGAAACAAAACAGCATTTCAATGTATGTTTAATTTTTAATTTGTCTGATGATTTTATCTGTGGGAAGAAAAAACTTTATTGGAAGAGTTTGTGTTAAAAAAGATGATTGATGTTATCCATGAATTTTCAATAACACAATACTGATGCTGCTTTTTAAGGATCTTACTTTGTTTATAGAGAGAACTATGAAACAGATATTTGTTGCCAATATATCACTTTCCCTTGAATTTTTCTTAAAATTTTTTTTTGCTTTTGCGTTGATTGTTGCTGAATTTAAACTAATGTGCCCTCAGGAATGCTACAGGTGACAATATCAAAAGTTGCTTGGTTCATTCAGCAGTTTAGAATCGCCAAATAAAACAACAGATGAGCAGATATTCAACTATATGGACCGAGTAAATGTTTCTTTTGCTTTGTTAGAGCCAAAAGTATAGAAATATAAACTTTAACAGCATGGGTATTCTTCGTGAATTAGCATCAAAAAGCTACTGTTCTAGCATGAGAGGGTAAAAAAAACCCAATAACTTTAATACAAATTGACACCTCAGTATGTTTGTACTCAGATATTTAAATGATCCCCGGTGAAGTAAACACATGGGGCAGTTTTGTTGTGTGAAGGCCTCTGAGCCTCGACTCCTCATTGGCCGTCTGGGACAGTTCACTGACTGCTAACGTTAGCCAACTCGAGGGCGAGGCGATGGCGTCTAAAGGCCAACTGCATGGCCTGTTTTTACACCATACACCAACCCGACACGGATGAACCTCTCAAAAAGCGAGTTGGAAAAGCGCATAAAACTAATATAAATACTCGGGGCCACATGTGCAGGCAGCGGTAAAGAGGGCCTGCAAGCGGAACCAAGTTAGCTCCAATATAGCAGCGCGGGGCGAGGCAGCGCATTACACAACCGTCGCTCCCCGCCTGCCAAACAACCGTTAAAATATCCCAAAACCTCCCCGGCGCTTTGCCACTCCAACGACTCTCCGCCGCAACGACACTTTAACTGGGCTCGAAGAAAACTTTTGAAACGGAAATAGAATAAACGGAAACAAAACAGCATAGGGCAAATGGAAAGGAGCCGGAAATCCTGGCTAAAGGTTTACAGCGCTGCGAGACTTCCGAGAGCAGCTCCCAACGACACGACCGGGTGGTTTAAGAAGAAAAACCAGCAGCGCAGTAACGAGGAAAGATCCCTCACAAACTCCAGCGACACTCCGTTCGACATTATAAGAACCGAGAGAGATAATAGGAAGGTTTTATCGCTTGTGGATGCATACCTACTGTGTTTATGGCTGGATGGTGACCAGGCAGCGTCAGTGTGTTAGCAGCGCAGCTAACGCTCAAACAACTAACCGTTTCTCTGTTTTCCAGCAAACAATGGAGCACCATGTGCAGCCGTTTTTGCCTGCTCGTGCGTTGGAAAGAAATATCTGCTACCGTGCTAGTGTGTGGGAGTTTCAAGCTCCGAAAGAAGGGCGGCCTGTTTCCCCTGCAAGCTGACGTGAAAATCCAACAACAGCAGCAGCTGAAGCTAGCGAGGTTAGCTCAACAAAATAGCGGGAAGAGTCAGAGCACGACTAACAGACCCCCCTCCTCCGCTCCAGGAGCACCGTGTGGCTCTGGAGCTTCCGAACAAGACAAGTGTTTCTGACAAACATTCATACCTCCGAGTCACTCGGACCGTGGAAAAAGTCGAAGTGTGTTCAACTTGTGGTGGAGAAGCATCCAAATTTCACAGTCGACTCGTATCATGCAAGTTTTGGGCCACGGAGTGTGAGGAGGGGCGGGGACTAACTGGCAACATTGGAGTTAGCTTCAAATCTCTGCAGACAGAACTACCAGACATGTTTACAGCCCTACCGCTGGTTTCTGCCTGACAAAGTGGAGGAAAAACAGCCTTTTGTGCGTTCGCTCTTCGTGGCCTTTGAATCGAATTATATTTATTGACCTTGTCTGTGATTTAAGGGATGAGTATGAGTTTCAAACGAATTCTATTTTGACATCTACATTTAGGAGTTTTGTAGTTGATGGTGCTCTTTAGCTTTGTTTCTCTTGAGTAGACAGACACACTGCAGTATTAGCACTGATTGTATATCTGCATGTATATCCCGATACTTGTACCAAAAGGCCACAACAATTGACATAATCCAAAGTGGTTTGTGTACACACAAACTAACTTTCCTGTATCCCTGCTGTTCATTCTAGCGTGGCTTTGCTGTGCCAGTGACCATGGTACCTTGTTTACAAAGATAATGAAAGTATGCTGTTGCTGTTGTTGGGCTTTCGAAGTGCTCGGTTTGGTTCATGGGAATGGAGTTGTCACAACTTGCCCGACAATGCCATTGTCTGTCTCATCCTCAATGTCATATTTCAGCTCAAATAAGTTATATTGATCCCCTGGCAGAGTTGGTTTCAAAAAGGTATCCGGCTGGAATCCTCATCAAATTGAACACCAAGTAGATAAAGTCAGTATATCTCTTTCATCTTACTCTGCTGTCAGCAAAATGGGAAGTAGTAAACTTCCAGTTTTTTTCTTCGTAAGCAGAAACCATAAAGTCATGTGGGCTTGTACCGTCGACCAGGAAAGATTTAGATTTCTGGAATGTGAATTTGTTGTAAATGTTATTTCATTATTAGTCACTGTATGAAAACAAACCTAATAACCTCTCCAAGATGAAAATCAGTGCAGAATCGTCATAAACAGTCCTCTGGTCTATCAACTTCCCCAGTTTACCATGGAGTAAACTGACTTCATGTTGTGGTTCTTGTGTGAATAAACCATTTTTTGACAATATTAAATGTTTTGTGGATACATCTTTTTTCAATGAGTTCAGCAAGTCCAGCTGAGCCATTTTGTTTGATTTTGATGTCTAAAAACTTTAGCCGGATATTTTGCTGTCACATGTGTGCATCCATCTGTAAAACAAACCCATCCTGTAAATGTTCGATATGATACAAGATTTCCTTTTGAAAATCACATTGTCAGAGGAAACTACAAAGTTCATTGATTTTCCGGCTCCAGGTTGTGACCTTCGAAATAAAAGCTCTTGCCCGCATAAGTGAGTTTAATAAGCAGGCATCAGTGTCGGTACAAACGATTCTTCTGTTGCAAAGTGATTTTCATATCGTATTTCGGACTGACGCATACAGTAGTTGAAAAACATTGCGCTTTCTCCTATAAGAAAGGATAATTCACCAAATTCATTACAGCTTCAATGAAAATGGACGCAAAATTGCAGAGCATGAAAAATACATTCATATCCTTATTGCCTAAAAGTTTCTAAGAGCGATTTGCTTCAAAATTCAAATTATCATCTGACGATATTGTGCTTTTATTGTGAAGGGATGAAGCAGACTCGCTAGCTCGTTGAACCAAAGGCGAGCCAACATGGCGGAGTACCTGGCGTCCATTTTTGGTACAGAAAAGGATAAGTAAGTAATTGATAATTACTTAGTTGAGTGGTAAAAGAACAGTATGCATTTCCCCCCTCAGCTCATGTTGAGTTGGCGCCAGAAATCAAGCATTATTTCCAATTCCAGCTTGAAATATTGCGCAGGTGTTAGCAGCTAGCGCTAGCATGCCAGCTGCCGTGTGTAAAACAGCGCGCCGCTCCTGCCGAGTTAGCGGTTGGTCATGCAGCAACTTGCCGCTATGTAGCGACGGGACGGCTCGGGTAGCCTTGTACCACTCACATGTCCTCCGAAAAGGACAGAAGTTATATTTACTCATGGACTTCGGCTGGACTTTGTGCCACAACTGGCCGCTGAGCTAACGCTAGCGCTCCTAAACCCACACACGTCTTTGTTTGAATGGGATACGCATGGACAGACACCCGACAGGAAAACTATATTCAAACCCGTGACTGGAAGTTAAAATGGTTTTATTTTAGTATATCAAAAACAAAAAGTATGCGTAGTAAAAATGTGTAATACACGAGCCTCTAAAAGCATTGAGTCCAAGGGTGCCCTGTGGGGGCGCAATTGATTGAAGGAGGGCCCCTGTGGGCTGCCTGGTGTGAGATCGTTACACTTTGAAGCTGCCTAGTTGTAAGATAACATGAATAGAACACTTTTTCTAAGTTGCGGAACAAACAATGGGAAAATGCTCAGTGCTTTTACTTTGAAAGTGCCTACTTTCTGATGTTTGAAGGAGAAGGCTGGCCCTCAATGTTTGGCTTCACTGTAATTTAATATTGGATAAAGGGAAAGTTTTGTTCATTTCAGTGCCATTTTCAAAATAATATTGTCCATTGTTTATTCACTACTGCTGCCATTTCTTTGTTTTCTTCACTGTCTTCTCATTTGACCTCAGGGTGAACTGCTCTTTTTATTTTAAAATTGGTGCCTGCCGACATGGAGACCGCTGCTCCAGATTACACAATAAGCCAACTTTTAGCCAGGTAACTTTCATTTTCTTCTATTATGATGCTTCTTTTTCTCTGAATATTGTCAGTGTTCAATTGATGCAACACAACTACATTCAGGTTCATATGGCAACGGTTCACATGGCATGTCCTTAAAAATTTTGTAAGATGATTTAACGCTTTGCAGTCTTTTGCGACCTTTTGACATACACTTTGTTTGGCATTGAATATGAAAGTTTATTGTTTGTTTACAGACGATTGCGCTCCTGAATATATACCGGAACCCTCAGAACAGCGCTCAGTCTGCTGATGGCCTGACCTGTAAGTCATAATAAACAAGTACTTTCCTTTCAACGGTGCCCAACTGATTTCACTCCGACTGAATTTATTCTGTCGTGAAGTTTCCTGGCTAATGTAAAGATTTTTACAGAGGTTTACATTGCCTTCTGTTGTTTTGGTGTAATAGATAAGAGTGGTTGTATCCAGAGACTGAACACACTGTCTTCAAAATGTTCTACCAGTAACATCACACTACCTTTCCATTGTCATTTGCGAAGCATTTGACTGTAACTAGAAAGTCTGTTGTATGTGGGGTAATGGTGGTTTATCATCTTTCTCTCTAAAACTTTTCCAAGTGATCTGCAGAAACAGTCTTGTCTTATGTTGTGTCCCTTTTCAACCACCAGGTGCCATCAGTGACATGGAAATGCAGGAGCACTATGATGAGTTTTTTGAGGTAAATCCTCCAATGTTATAGATAAGTGTCAGTTTTATTATGCAGCACATTTAAACTCATCTTTTTTTCTTTAGCTGGCTTCCAACAATGAAAAGCAATTAAATGATCGTTTTTAGGAAGTTTTTCCACAATTTTGGCCTTACCTATTTTACTTCTTTCCTCGCAGGAAGTCTTCACAGAGATGGAAGAAAAGTACGGAGAAGTGGAGGAAATGAATGTGTGTGATAACCTCGGGGACCACTTAGTGGGAAATGTGTATGTGAAGGTGAGCATCCTCTATAAAATCTGAAATATGACTGATTGATCCGACAGCTGTGGCTCAACGCTTCCATCTTTGCCTTTTGTCTTTGTCTCTGCAGTTCCGGTATGAAGAGGACGCTGAGAAGGCGGTGATAGACCTGAATAACCGGTGGTTCAATGGGCAGCCCATCCACGCTGAGCTCTCCCCTGTCACAGATTTCAGAGAAGCCTGCTGTCGTCAGTATGAGATGGGGTGAGCGCAACAGAGTTAAAAACATTCACCGGGAGAGGACTCGAATCATAGTAAATCCTACTTAAATACTTTTAAAAAACGCAGTTTTTTAAGGTTTTAAGTCTGTCAGTACTCCTCAAGGGGATCCCAAGCATCAGTTTGGGGACCACTGAACAGATGCATCTTTAACTCCATCTCTTGTTTCTGACTATGGGATTGTCTCTCCGTCTCCACAGAGAATGCACTCGTGGGGGGTTTTGTAACTTCATGCACCTGAAGCCGATCTCACGAGAGCTGAGGAGAGAGCTGTACGGACGTCGCCGGAAGGGGTAAAAACCACCGGCCTGCTGACATCCACTGATGTTTTTGCAGCAGCGTGCTAATCGATCTCTTCTCTCCTCTCCCCTGCAGCCGCCACAGGTCCCGGTCTCGATCAAGAGAGAGACGGTCTCGCTCCAGGGACAGAGGCCGGGGGGGCGGGGGCGGTCGTGACCACGAGAGGCGTCGCTCCAGAGACAGAGAGCGCTCAGGACGGTTCTGATCAGCTAACCGCCACTCCTCCCTCCCTCCCACCATCCATCCTCTTTTATAAGTTCGTACCCGACCAGATCTGTTCCTGGACTAATTGTTAGGTACCCAGTGTTGAAGCTGTGACAACATTGAGGAACTTGTTTTTGTTTTTCTTGATTTCTGAAAATGACTTTAACCTCATTAAATTCAAATTTTTTTCGTAACAACTCTGACTTCTGTGTTTTTATTCATTTATAAATAAAAGGACCTAATCATGTTTGTAAAACCTCTCTCAGCTCAATTTCTCTCTTTTGAATAACCAGCCCATGCGTCACATGTTTGTTTTAACTGTGGATGATGACGTTCAGTGTCTTCAGTTTGCACATCTCATACCTAAACATTTTTACCTTTTTGACACAGAACCTCTTGTAGCCAAACACACATCTGAGGTTTTCTGTTGATTTTTGTGGAGCAGCAGATTCAATTTTTTGGACTAAACTGCTTTGAAGTGAATAAACAACATATTTATTTCCTTTGTGTTCGCTTTTTTAGATTGAAGGCAGCAGATGTATCACCTTCCCCTGTCATGTCTCCGTTAGACCACAGGGGGGCAGAGTTGTCATACATTAGGAACATATGGAGCACACAGTAATATATTTGGCACAACTTGAATAACTGCGTCGCAATTCGTATGTGCACATATATGAATGTCTGTATGTTCACTTCCTCGTTGGGTGTTTTCAGTTCAGCAGTGCTTCAACCCGTCTTCAGTCAGTGGTGCCATCAATTCTTCATCGGTGAACAGCCCAAACTCACCATGCTGGTTTCAAATTTAAATCATGTTGTAGATTAAAAAAGAAAGTGGAAGGTTGAAGGTGAAAATTGATTAAAGCTCCAAAATTTTCCTCATAAAAGAACTCATTTACCTGAAGGATTTTGTGTGTCTTCATTTAACTTACTGACATTATTTTTGTAGGGAGAATTATGAGACACAGCCAATAAAAAAAAGACCGCAATAAAACGGGAGGTTTGTGACCTTGCAGGTTTGAAAAATTAGATGCTCATAGGAGATGAGGTGTGTGGTGGTGGTGGTGGCGGTGGTGATGGTGGAGCGGGGAGCGGTGTTTTATTCACTGGGATCCCACTGCAGTGAATGTCTGACATCTCCTGTTGGTACAATCTAATCAACCCGCAACAAAGAGACACACAAAACGAACGGAGGGACGCAGAATGACCAGAAAGAGACAGAAATGAAGTGAACAAGGATAAAGCATAAAACGAGCACAGATTCACAACGACCATCAAGAGACACAAATAGACCACTGGAAGATGCAAATAGACCACCAAAAGCAGAATGCAAACAAGCTAAACGATACAAAATGATCGTTAAGGGAGTGGAATCGGCTCCAAAGAGACACAAAGTGACCATAAACAGCTGCCAACAGCCCACAAATGCACCGACCACCTAAAAATAGGGGTAAAATGAACGTGAACACAGAATTACTCAAAACACAAATTGAGCCTCTGCTGCTGTAACATGACCACCAGGAGCAACAACGTAAGGAGGAAAAATGAAAGCCAGATGCCAAACAAGGAACAACACAATTAATAAAACAAACCCTTGAGACTGCGAGCGAGAGTCAGAAGAGGAAGAAAAGAGCACAAAGCGCTTCAAAAACAAAGAAATGAGCACAAACTGATGAGAATCCCAGCAAACAGACACTGTTGACTGAATGAACCCGATAACCCTACGACATGAAGAAAGATGACAGAGAGGCTCATCAGACTTGACAACATGCTGGTTCATTTATGTCAACTTATTGTGGGTTTATTGCTCCAGTTTGTCCTTCCTTGGTGGATTATTTCTTCTCAAAGACAAAAACATCCAATTAATGAATGTTCACTTCTCAAGGGGGATTTAAATGATTTGTGGTGGATTTAAGGTCATTATTTGTTTTTAGTTTGATGCAGGACAGTGTTATCTTCACATGGATGTGACATCTCATGGAAACCATAGCCATCACCTTCACTATTAATGAGGGTCACTTCAGAGGTGCAAAGTGGTCATCGTACGACAAATTAACAGTAGATGGAAACACCAGTGATATGTCATCGCTCAGCACCTGATCGCCCCCCTCTTACATTACGGGGCCGTCCGATCGGTCGCCCGCTGCGGGTACGGCTGGCGTCTCAGCTCACTCCTGGTCATCGACACCGGACTGTATCCATGACAGTAATTATTCATGAAGTCGTGTGAAAACTTACAGCATCACCAGGAGCCTCCTGGGTGAAAAGTGGAGGGAGAACCAGTGGAGACGGAGAGACACTTCAGTCTCTTTATTTCAACAGCGGGGAACATTATTGCTCATTTTCGTGTCCAGCTTCCACCATCAGCCGTAGAAGTGGACGTTTTCTGTAATTTGAATGTCAATGTCTTTTTTTGAAATGATAATTAGACACTGTCTCTGTGCCCTCTGGACAATAAACAACACAGTTATTAAATGAGTTGTGTTTCCTCGCCGCGACCTACTGTACTGTAACTCCCCCTCCAGTGTGTCCATGACTTTCACCTTCACATTAACTTCCTGTCACCCCCCGAAGAGGTAAATACAATATGATTTCATCTCGTTCAGGCGAGTTCGTTTGGAGGCACGAGCCTTTGGGATCCGGCCGCTCATTGACGTAACGAGAAAGTGAAAAAAACGTTTTCAGAATCAACAGGTCGTCTGAAGGATCACCGACGGCAGCCAGTGTGTGACCGCTGACGAAAACACACTCGGCACATTCAGAAAATTACGTGTGACGCACACCCAGTCCAAATCAACTCAGCCTTTCAATGCCTTCTTTGCCTCTTGAGAATAACCACAGCATTAGAGGTTAATTATCCGCCTCAGGCTGGAGGCCTTGAATCCACTAATCAGGTAGGGCCACGCTGGAAAAAGGACTTTCACGGCCAACAAAAGATTCAATGTGACGTGAGAGCAGCAAGAACCTTGTGGCCCATTCTGTGAACTTCTGAAGGAGAACCAAAGTGAGTATAACACACATTTTTGGGTATGCTTTTCTTTTCCTTCCTTTATGACAGTACACAAGAGTTTGGGGGGGCTTGTATGAAGGCGTTTAAAATGTTGCTTTCAATTGCTAATTCATGCATGAATCTCTAAATGATGAAACAACAAATACAGTCCTCTTCACTTGGATTCTGTAATTTGCAGCCAAAGATTTGCACAGGAGTTTCCCTTTATTCCACCTGGTTGCTCACATCAGTCCTGCAGCACTCCGGTGTTTTGACATTGTCTGTGTTAAGTCTTCACCGAGGCAGCGCCATCCTTTTGTGTCACATCCAGAGCATTCTTGTTTGTGCATATTTCAGCACCGAATGAGCGATAAGCACCAAAAAAGAAGCAATTTTCCATTGGGGGGGAAAACGTGACACAACACATAAAATCCATGACCTCTCCACACGAGCCTCCTCATTCCTCCGTTTCTGTTTCCCTCTCACAGTACTTTGAATCACTTCATGTTTTTCTCTACTTGGGCTTCATCAGCCTGAGACTATAAACCCGCCCCACGACCCTGACCCTTCAGCATGCTGACCACCGTACAACCGCACGTAGACACTGTTTAAACTGTGGCTACATGCAGAAACACACAACTGTCTGACCCAAAGGCAGCGCAGTTCAAACTGACACTCAAATACTCTCACAGAAGCCACAGAGACAGTATTTTCTTGCAAACACAAGGTGAAAGTGCCAGATATGGAGTATCAGAGAGAAATGAAGTCGATTACAAATAAGTTACTGCATTTTTAATGATATTTTGGGAGCTTCAATTTTGATTACCTTAATTATCGATTCATCTGTCAAATCAATTTGATTTGTGCAGTTTCAAGAAAATCCAACACAAAATTTAAACCCACACTTTCCATTGATGTAAGAAATGAGGTGAGGAATGACGTTGCCGCTGTGCCTGCCATCACTCGCTTGACAGGGACACGCAGAACACACACACTGTGGTGTGAATGACATGTCTCTGTCTAAGTGGCACAAATTGAACCCCATCAGTTTCTGAGCCAGTGCGCAGCCCCTGGCAGGGATGGGTTGGGGTGTTAGTGGGGGGGGGGCACTTAATCAGACGCAGGCCTTTTTTGTCCCTCAGTGCCACTGCCAGTGTCAGTGACAGGCCTGCTGGTGCAGGCCATCACACCTCGCGGTCACCATTATCTAACCCAGCGGAGTGAAGTCACCGGGTTGTAGCACCTGCTGTCTTGACCCTTTGCCTGGAGAGTTACACTTGCGTCAGCGCCGCAAATGGCCATTATCGGTGCTTTTCCTCTCTGAGAAATCAATAAGGTTAGAAAAAAGAAGCGGTTCAGTTCTGAACAATGAATAAATGCTCTGTGCTGTGCACCAACAATGAAGTGAACCAGACTGAGTCCCCACAGTTTTGTTTGTGGAGCACGAAAACACCCGAGAAGCTTCAGCCTACATAAAGAAAAACAGACACTGAGGGAGGAACTCACAGAAAGAGAGAAGCAACACAATCTTTAAGCAGTCTGCAAGATATTTTGAATTTATCGGTTTCCCTAAAAGCTGGAGGCCCGATGCCCTCGTGAATCATTAGCGGGCGTAAAGAGGGCCGCCTGAAAAGAGGTCATAAAAGAAACCTTCAGACGCTGATAAACCGCCTTTAATGTACGATCTCTACGGGGCCGTAACGTCTTAATCCTGAGGAGTGATTCAAACCCAGATATCCTCATTCTCCCAATAAAACACAATGATTCAACAAACACTCTTCAAGCCCCATTTTGCCGCAAGAGAACATAAAACTAAAGTATCAACAAAATGCACGTTGAGGAGCTTTTAGTTTTAAATTTAAAAAACAAAATACCAATCATTCTAACGTTTATTCATTTCATGTGTATTCATGATGCCTTATTGGCCCTACTTTGGTCACTTTTTCTTTGTGTGAAAACGTTTCTTTTGAAAATAGAAAAAAGCAACATCCCGATTATTATGTAAGGCTTGTATTCCCACAGACCGGCTTGTTCTTTTTTTGTCCCCAGTAATGAGTTGAGCAACTCCTCCATGTTTCAAAGAGATGACTGTAGTCAATTGCTCATTTTCAGTAACTTGCGCAACACTTGAACGTAACACCAATGTCAGTAAATATACTTTACTAATCCGTATTTCCTTCAGCTCCAGGGTCGGTTGCTGCCCGCTGACTCGTCAGCAGCGTCACTCCATCTCGACTTAGTTTATCTGTTTCTGCTGCTTCGCCTCCATCAGCTGCTAGTTTTTAGCTCGAAAAGAGTGGCAATATAAAGAAGTATCATTTTGAAACATGGGCTTTTATTTTGAAAGGATACACGCACTGGCCTTCTAATCCAGGCCTCCTCTAAGTGTGGTATGAGTACCAGTAGTGACACAAGTACCAGTAGTGACACAAGTAAGAGTAGTGACACAAGTACAAGTTATGGTACTCGGGCATACACTGGTGTTACATGAAGAAATCACCAAATTGCAGAAAAATTGAAATGAAAATGAATTAAATTAGATTAACACATGTATCTGTATGAAATATATTAGGGTCTAGTTTGTCTATGCATGAGCCCCTGCCTCATTATTGAAGTGTGCACGGATGTAACTGTATACTCTGACCTTCTGCAGTATGAGATGAGTCATCATGGTGGTACTTGGAGAGCCAAGCATTTTCTGAGGTGGTACTTTGTGTATAACATTTGAGCAGCCACTGAGCTATGCTACTTATTCAATTCAAGGGTCATGGCGGGGGTTGCTGTCAAACACAGAAAAAAACACACACACAAACATTTAGGGACAAGTGAGAGACACAAATTGATCTTGTGTATGTTCTTTTGACCTTGGGAGGAAACCAGAGCATCAGCACACACAGGGAGAAGGGGCACTCTCCACACAGGAAAGCCCCCGTCTGGGATCAAACCTGAGACCTTTGCGCTGTGAGGCGAGACGTAACCCACTTGCCACAGTGTGGTTTAAGATGTTTCATCTTGTGTGAACAGATTTGCACAAGAGAATTTAAGAAGGGAAACAAGTCCTCTGTTGTAGTCTTCACATTATTCCACAGCCCACGGCATCATTAAAAAAGTACAAAGTTCAGATGGGATGCACGGTACTGGCAGCTGTTTTTGTACTTGTACCTCAGCTTTCACCACCAGTGAGTAATGTCTCCATGTAATCCCATCTGGTAAAGGTCAAACACAAACCTGAAGGATTTCGAATCACGCTTGGGTGAGTTTCCTCGGAAGGCCAATCAGCTTTTGTACCCAAAAAAAAATTAGCGGGGTGGATCCTGAGTTTGGTGTCTGATCAGAAGCGCCTCTTCGGCCTCGACTGCAGCACAATGGGAGACATTGTGAGGAATCACAGGGTTTTTATTAAAGGCCGTGAAATGAGAGCGAGACAGCAGAGAGGAAGAGAACACGTCCTGGTTTTAACTTTCACATTTTGCGTCATCCCCCCCCCCCCGTCAAAATGTATAAATCACAAACATGTCATCTAATGAGACGCTGAAAACCTCTGCTCCTGCCGTCTCTCCTCTCCTCCCTGCGTCATGCTCTTAACACACTGTATTCTGGCATTTACTCAAGAAAACATATTGAAAAAGGCAGTAATTTTAACGTGGCTGGAACGTATACGTGCCAACATACAGACATGCAAAGAGAGAATGTGACTGGATAAGGAAAAAGTCAAATGAATGGAGGGCAGAGCAGCTGTTTGCTCTGATTCCTCTTGTGCGTCACCGTCGGGCCCCTGAGGGGGAGCGCAGCAGTTTGAAAGTAACCTCTGCACTTTATCTGAGGGGATACAGTTTGAAGTTATTTGCTTGAAGAAATGTTTATTGTTTCTTGAGAATGAATGTTGAATGCTCACGTCTCTGTCTTTGTTTGAGGTCCGATCCCTCTGTTCCCTTCGTTGCTGAACACCAGAGAGGCAATGCCAAGGACATGAAATACAGGGTTATTCAAGCATCATAGAGCTTCCAGGAGGGCCTCACAGGAGTGTATCGCAACAGTACACTGCTTGGAGGTTTAGTCCCCCCCAAAGCTTTATCTATGTGCAAAACTGACTCCTTACGTTAAGCAGATGGAGGCACTCACCCTCTTTTCTCAATGCAAACATATCCAGTTTAGGGATAGGTTACGATGACTATTGAACAGCTAAGTCATGGATGGAAGAAAATATGCAACGCATCGTATCGTATCGCATCGTATCATATCGTATCGTATCGTGTTGCATCGCATTGCATTGTACCAAACATATCGTCTCGTATCTTACCATATCGCATCGTATTGAATTGTATTGCATTGTATCTTATTGCATTGTAGCATCGTATTATATCAGTCTTTATTGTCTATCCCATACAAAAATATCGTACAGTATCGTACTGAATCATTTTCTATCGTGTCGTATTGAATGCGGCACCAACAGTGGCCCTGAAGTTACTCCATAAGTCATCACATAATTCAAATTCCATTCATCCATCACCAGCTGGCTGGAGGAGGAACCTGTTCGTTGGTGACCTGACCCAGAAAATAGTGATCTAATTGGCATATTTCTCTGCTTGGTAATTACTCACAAAAAGGCATTCGTTTGTGAAGAATCCACTGAGATGGATGAGTGACATTCTGTAAGTTGATCATGTTTGTCTGCGCTGTCTTAATGTAAATGCGTGAGGCCAATCACAGCACAGAGAAACCAACAAAGACTGATGAATGAAGCATTCAAGAGCAGCATTTGAACCACTTTCTTTAACAGAAAGCAGTAAAGGGCTGCTCAACAGATGTTAATGTGCTGAGGCAGGACACCATCTGTTTCCATAAAAGCTGAACAAAACTTAAAAAAACGAATAAATACATTTTTTTCCCTTGTCACGTATACAAATGGTTACAAAACTTTGACTGGACGTCAACAAATGTCACATAAACTTGTCTTTAAAGTAATAGCACAGATTTCAGCAGTACTTCTGTAAGATTACAGCTACATTCATTGATCTGTCGCTCTCTGCTCACTGAGCCTGGAGTTAGTTGAAGCTGTGAAACCTCCTTAAAATCACCAGCCTGCTTGAGAGGCCCCTCTGTTGCGTGTCGGTGGTTTATCTCATCTGCTTCTTCTCCTCGGCATTGGTTCATAATTAATTTCTTTCAAGAAAAGCTAAAATCCAGAACCACTTCCTTCCACCAACTTACGAAACCTCATCTGATCCTAATGACTGAGTCAGTCATCAGACTAACCCCCAGACTGCTGACAGCTCCGATAATGCGTGACAGAAACACCACAATCGACGCAAGTAGGCCAACCAAACGGAGACGGTCATAGAGGAGGCAAATCTCACCCTCTCAAACAACATCTCTCTTTTTTTGTTCAGCAGCTACGATCACTGCTGAGATCTGGGTTTTCTCCTGTCATGTACCAGAAAAACATCTGTTATCTACGTCTTTCTCTGGCAAATTGCAAGTTAAAACGCAGGCGCTGAGGTGAACATCTGCAGGCATATTAGATGTGTTTGTTTAGGCCTTTTTATCAGTGTGAGTGATGTTTTTAAAAGTCACGCAGCAGAAGAAATTAGGATGTCAAGCATTCATAAAGCTTGGGCGAAATAATTACAAGGTCAGGCTGCTGGTTACACACAACAAAGAACGTTTGGGTGGATCGGTTACACCTAATGCGTTCTGTTGTTTTTGGAGCGTTTGTGGTTGTGTCAAATGTGCACTGAAGCACGCCTTAGCCACCATATGCTGTTGTTTACTGGCTCATGATCGACAACAAGAAGGCGTGAAGCCACTTTCTGAAGAGATCACATGAAACAGAGAGGTTGCGTGTTTATTGAGGTCATAAAAGCAAATTCAAGATCAGAATTAATGTTGCAGGTGTCCTGGTTGCAGTGTGTATCCAGAGACATAGAGTTGTCTTCAATGTAAAAGCCTCAAACACCAGTTAAACAAATTACATTTTTTTATGTTTCTTGTCATCTGTTGCTTTTTCATGTTCGCTTTAAATACAAGAAGTTTCCTCCGTCTGAAATTGAAATATTTAGTGCAAGGAGAAGAACTTCTTCGACTTGTTTCGGAACAAACAAACTGCTTTTGAAGTGAATTATATATGTGAAGTATTTTCTAGGTCACACTGAGAGTTGCCTTTTGAGTGAGGTGCCCATCATGACGTGGGCCTATGAGGATAAAACTGGGACTGGGTGCTGCTCCATCCCTCCTCTGACCTCCGAGGTCACCAGTTTAAACACCGTCTTTGTGAAGCAGAACGAGGACACATGGGAGCACCAACAAATCCGCGGCGTCACGAAGCACGCCCATCAGCCGCCTGCCAGACAAGAATCTGTAAAAACGATGGGTGGGTACATTCGCTTTCTGTTCGAGGAGGATCTGAAGATGAGGATTAGTGGAGCACGGAGGCACAAGTGCCGAGGTTCACTGGCACACAAGCCCGGCGGTCCCTCTGAGAGGACTTTGACGGTGATGTGCAGTGAAAGGCAGAGGTGGTGCATTAGATGGAGTGTAGCGCTGCTGTGAGTCAGACTCTGCTGCCGTGTCAGCTTGTCCAGACAGACGCTGCTCTCCGGGCTGTGTGTAGGTGTCTCCCCGGGGACAGGCTGGCTTTTCTGTTACGAAAGCCCCGGCTCAGGCCAGGAGCTGCTGCTGCTGCTGCAGCTTTTCAATACTTTATGACATGCGAGAGCTGGCATTAGCTACATCTGTGTGAGCCAGTCTGACCTGTCAGGTAACACAGCAGAGCCTCTTCAGCTGAAGGACGCACAGCATCAGAATGAACTGGTTTGAAACCACACATCCAGAAACAGATTATCTCCAACACGTTGTTGCTTTATGAGTCCCTCATTGCGTCATGTTTTCACAACTTGCGCTCAACTCGTTGCAAACTTTACCTCCTTGAATCACAGCTAAGTCCGCCGCATGAAGATGTTTGTGGATAAGATACTAGCATTTAGTTTCAGTGACCTCTATTGATGCATCTGCGTCTCTCTTCCACTTGTTCCTGCACAAAAGAATTACTTGGCTTTGTGACTGCAGTCCAACACGACCAAGTAATGAGCTAAGTACGGGACAACGTTATGAAACTCTTATGAAATGCTGACGTCACTAAATCTCAAAATCCTGCAGTTTGAAGTACTTTATCAAGTAGTTTTGGTTATTGTTGGCCTTGGCAGACCTAAAGTGACAGGTAATTGATTTGTATTGTGAAAATCTTGTATGTCCGAGAGAAGAGTGCATGTGTGCGTGAGAGTATCTTATGTGTGAGTCTGTGATATGAATGTGTTTGCATCTTAACGAGACAAAAGTTTTATCTTGATGTTGCAACTTCTCTCCACTTATTTTAATTGGACGTTGCCTTAACCTGAAGTTTAGGTACTTTCCAGACATACTTCTCAGCATTGAACCCATCTGATAGTTAAACTTGATCACACTTACGAAGAGCTTTGGGCCATAAGTTTGCAACCCAAACCTCTTTGCAGGAATCAGGGATGAAGCTTGAAGGTTGGTGATCAGGGTGAAGCTCCAAGAGTCAACGCGTTTCTTCGTGATATTTGAAGCTCCTGAATGGTCTTACTTTGTGCCTCCTGCTCCCTTCGAGCTCCAGTGTCTGGTCGCAGTTGCACAGCTCAGACACAAGACCCCATAAAGCATGAAATAGTGTTCGAGTGAGATCACTCTGCAGCGTGTGTCGGCGTTCACACAGAGCTGTTATAAAACACAAGATTCTATCTACATTTGCAGCTAAGTGGTAAATTGTGGCTTCTGGTTGATTTCATGCAGCAACTGTTAGATATTGTCAGCAGGGGGAATTGAAAGGCGAGTGGCTGCATGCAGAGATAAATCAATATTGGAGGGATTGTTTGTGTGAGTTTGTGCATGTTTGCGGATGGGGGGGGTTATTGTTAGTGCGACTTAGGAGCTTTTCCACTTCGGGAGCCCCCGTCCTCCCATCTGGTTTTCTCATCTCTTACGTCAATGCCTCCAGACTGTCACTGAGTGAAAGGGTTTTCCCACTGGATGCCCCCTGAGAGCTGCTGCCGGCCCACCGTCTTTACGGGCCAGTGGTTTTTTATTTTTTTTCTCCTGCAGGCTGCAGAGTGAAAACTTCTGTGGAAAGTCTGCATCAACTTCCTGATTATTTCACCGACTTCCTGGTCTCCTTTGTTCGAGGCCCCACGCTTTCCAAGCAGGTGTTTGTCCAGAAAAATAGTAAACCGATTTGTAATATTTTCCAGTCGCTGAGATGGCGAAGGGAACATGACGTCAACAGGATATGCGTTCACTTCCTCGAACAAAGTGCTCGTTCCTGCCGTTTGACTCGAGGTCAGGCAATAACTGAGCAGCGGGAATAGGAAATAACTGACAGAAAGTCAGGCAGCGCAGAGTCGGGGAAGATATGTGACCACGGACAAATGAGAAGAAGAAGAAGAAGAAGAAGAAGAAAATTAAACCGACCTGCAGGAAATGTGGAGACAGACAATTACCTCAACACGTCTTGCAGGATCCTGGCTGACAAGCGCTTGACAAAAGACAAAAATAACGGCGAAACAATCAGCCCCTCTGATGCCACCCTTGGCCCCATGAGCAGCCCACTTCTCTTCTCCCCCATCCAGTCGCACAAGCACACATGACCCACTTACTGACGCTCACAAACTGTCTCCCTATTACACACACTCCAAGTCACACACATGCTACAATTTTATGCTTTTCCAAACCATCCGACTGACTTACATTCATTCCTCTGAACTGTGTGACTTTACCCATAAACTTCAACTATCAATAATCATAATAGCATTGCAAATAATTGCAGGCTATACTTGACTATACCCTTCATCTGTGCATTGGACAAATCTCCATTCACGCACGCAGGCAGGCACGCAGGCACGCACGCACACACACACACACACATGCTTGTATAACCGTTCTGAGAAAAGAAAGGCTGACTTGTAAACATTTTTGCAGACTGTTGCTTGCATTGTGGAGCTGGATGTGGCTGACGTCAGTGCAGGATGATGACTTAATGTGTCCACTGCAGCCCCAGGAGGTGATGGACAGATAGAGAGGTGGACACAGAAAGGTGACTGTGAAAAATAAAACAAGCTGCGTCCACATAAAGGGGAGACCGATGAAAAGAGGGAGAGAGAGAGAGAGAGAGAGAGAGAGAGAGCGAGAGAGAGAGAGAGAGCGAAGGAGAGAAAGAGAGAAAGAGAGAAAGAGAGAAAGAGAGGGAGACAGAGGGGCAGCTGTTGTTCTATAACCTGCAGAAAATATTTGCATGTTTGTGTGTGTGTGTGTGTGTGTGTGTGCGTGCGTGCGTGTGTGTGTGTGTGTGTTTTGACGTTGCGGGCAAATGCTCATTGTTGTGTTATTAACGATGTTACAATGTGTGCCAACGAAGCGATAAAATTCAACATTACGTCACGTCTCAGCTGCAGAAAAAGTACCCCCACACACACACACACACACACACACACACACACACACACACACACACACACACACACACACACACACACACA
>JASSRZ010000023.1:14066050-14085147 GCA_032164315.1 Malacoctenus gilli | reverse complement strand
GTGTGTGTGTGTGTGTGTGTGTGTGTGTGTGTGTGTGTGTGTGTGTGTGTGTGTGTGTGTGTGTGTGTGTAAAGAGAGAGAGACTAACTCAGCATGCAGCTGCTGGTGGGACTCGGTACGAGACAGTAATGGAATGTAATGCCTGTAATGGAATGCTCACACAGACGCCAAAGCCTGCTGCACAATATTAAGAGAGGCCGATGTGCGTCATAGCTCTCACAGCTGACACTGCCTCAGAGTGTGAATCTGCGTGTGTGTGTGTGTGTGTGTGTGTGTGTGTGTGTGTGTGTGTGTGTGTGTGTGTGTGTGTGTGTGTCACTCCGTGTGCGTTCCTGCATTATGCCTTTAATCTGTCTTTACTGTAGTGCCACGCCAGACTCTGAGCGTGCGTGTGCGTGTATGAGTGTGTGTGCGCGCGCATGCATGTCTGCTGATGTATGATCCTCCCAATCAGAGTCCTGGGTGGCGTCGCCATAGTGACGAGAACAATGGCAGGCGCTGCACATTAACGTGACACGCTGTGCGCGAGATTGGAACTCTGAAAGGAGTGTGAGATTAAGGAGGCAATTAGTTAGATGCTGTATTAGTTCCCCAGGCTTCATTTAAGACATAATTGCTTTCAGTTGATATTAAACGTGGTGATTATGATGATGATAACTGTCCCATAAAGAAGCGTTATTTGAAGGAAATTAAGATGAGCTTTTTTTCTATTCTTTTCTTATCATGTATAAATGCCACAAAGCCTGCACTTTAAGGCTCAATTTGTTTCATCCAAGTGTTTTTGCTTTTACATTGAGGTTGATTTTTCACCACGATCAGCCTCAGTAAACAAGTTCAGGAGAAGCTGTCAGAGTTTTGCATGATCGCTGTCTGAATCTATTTGAGCCACTTTGGGAGAGTTTAGCTGCACTGGGACACACGACAGACTGCAAGCAGTGACCTGAATTTATGCAGAATGAGGTCCTGACTCGGTTTCCAGCCTCTGAGTCGGTCTGATGATTCATGCTGTACCTGAGCTGAAGCAATTCTTCATCATCCAGGACCTGCTGGGTAACCACACACTCTTCTCCGTTTGTCTTGATCCTTTTGGGGGCAAACATCTGTTTAGATACCCACCAGGGTTTTTTCCTGCTTCACCTGAATTATAAATCCAACAAATGATCTGGACTGTTTACACTTCTGAGCGGCACATAGCTTGTGATGTGTTGCCATGTTGTCAAACCTGACATCCATCATTTTGGTCGAATGTGTCAGTGAAAAAAATACATTGCCAATGCACACTAGTTACTTAAGTAGGTCAAAATGAGGATCAATGTTTTATTGGAGCATGTACATTCAGCACACAACCTACAGTACTCCAATATTTGTCCATTTGGCAAACTCACAGAGCTTCGAAACGAAAGTCTCAGATAAAATGTTACTGAGTCTTGGTTATAAATATAGCTTTATGATATTTACATTGATAACACTATGCTTTTATACTATGCAAGTACAGTTGTTGTAACTGCAGTGTGCTTGTTATGATTTTATTGTTTTTTATATAAAAGAGGCTGTAAACCTGTAAAGCTGCTGTCTTCCCCCCTGCTCACAGAGCTTTTTCTCACTTTCACTCGCTGCCATTGTCTCCAGAGAATAACACCCCCGTGACTCTTCCATTAAACTGATGTTTACTGAAGGAGGGCCCCATTAATCCTGGAGTAATGTGGTTCTTCTGACAGTAAGGTGAAATACGTCCGGCTGGAACATTAACATGAACCTGCTCGCTCAGACAAACTGCAGAGGCTCACTGAAGGGAAAATACACGTTTTTTTTTGTATTATGAACACATGATCCAAACCTTTAGCATGACCTTTTGTAAACTTTCATGTTCCTTAAACCGTGTAAGTCAAAGTTATGGTCCGAAGGGAAGACACAGCAAGGAAACCTTTTCCTGACCTCATCGGGGAGTCGAGCTGCTCAGACGCAGAAATACTCCTTAAAAAAACATTTGGGCTTAAGACTTTTTCCTGCTTTCAATAAAGGAACAGCATCTTATGTTTTATTACTTTCTTGTAGGACTCAAATACAAACATGCATAAACACTGAGACATCTCTGAGCTTTGTCTGAGCTTTATGGTATCAGTGCTGATGAAATAAACAAACCCAGCTCTCAGTTTCCTTGTTTTGATGACGCTCAGCCCTCGACGGCATTTCTTCTACTGTTTTGTTGCCGCTGTTTCTGGTTATCAGGTCATATATTTGTTCGCACAGTGAGATGCTAGATTATAGAGCATCTTCCTCCAACCAAACAAGGCACCTTCAACTGAACCTAATAAGTGTCTTTAAGTCATTGGGCTGACCCACACAGTGGTCACAGATGGCCTGATGTGTCCAAACAAAACCACAAAATTAAATGCTTTAAATGACGACTGAACTTTACTGACATTTTACACATTATATCATTCAAGCAGTGGTGAGAAATTCAACTGACACATCTGAATTCATATTTTTAAGATTGAAAGAGATGATTAAGTTGCTTGTATCGTTTTCGTTTTCATCCTTAGTAACTTGCACAAGACTTTTGGTGAACATGTTGTAATAGTTTACATTTGTCGAAACACTTGCTTTGAACTGTAGTTGTCCCTTTCCAAACCCTGTAGTAAGATGAAAAAAAGTGATAAATAAACCTCCTCAACCTAATTCAGCTAAACAGTCAGAAAGTATGAGTTTAATTTGTGGGTAACAACAAACTTGTCCAACTTTGGCCAGCGTTGCCGCATGTGACCCCAACGTCGTGTTGCAACCAGCTGCAGCTGCGAGCTAATTCCAAGTATGGGTGGAGTGGAAGGTCAGGCCGAATCTCCGTCTCCTCCTCGGATGAGGCAGCAAAGTTTCAAGGAAACCAAAACTTCTTCTGGCGAACGCCCCGTGAATCACTCACTGACTTAAAAACGTCCCTTTGTTGTGCTCCCTCGCCAGTGAACTCGCCCTCAAACAGCTGACATCGTGGAAAACACAGATGGTAATCGTGAGGGAGTTTGAACGTTTCTGGGTGTTTGGTTGTTTTTTTTTTCACTTCAACACATGACAGGCACTGAAGCTTGTCTGTACGTCTCCTGGCTTCTCAGTAACACTGCGTGTTCAACAACTCATACAAATTGTTAACGAAAACAAACAGGAGGGTTCTTTCCTGGCTTTTGTTTTTTACTTCCTCACGGCGGTCCCATTAGCAAGTCGAGTCAGTTTTATGTGTACAGAATGAAATCTCACACTCGTCTCTCAGGGCTTAATGATGTCAACAACATTCGGCACTGCCTGGCATAAAATAAATGTTTACATTGATACAAACAAATGAGCTTTAAAGTGACGTTCTGGACTTGATGAATTTCTTTAAAACTTTAAAGGGAAGCATTATGAGAATTTCCTATGCTGGTAAAGTGTAAATATGACAGAAAGTGAACACAAAAATTTTGCAAACATGTTTAGTGAGATGAAACTCAGTGAAGCTCAGCTTATTATAATCGAATTCATCAGATGAGAACACAAACCTGCACTGTTTGCATTACTACCGTATATCTTAAAGAAGTTTCCGAATAAGAAGCTCTGTGTCGTTTTATTGATTGGTGCCTTTTGCTTTTATTTTGACACCCGCTTCAACCAACACAGAGAAACATTAGCCATCAAAACGCCGGGTTGTTTCCCAAACCTGCTCTAAATTCTTGAATTTTTTTTTTTGCTGTCTCTCAATATGTGCCAGTCCAGTTTTGGCGGCTTCAAAACAGGGTACATTTTGGTGCCATGCTTATAAACGACACTTCGACACACAATCTTTAAAACTCGATTATGTGTTGAAAATACAAATGCATCTATTGTGAAAGCTCACTGTGAAATGACATAACTCTGGAGGCTGTTTTATAGTCGAAGCGTTCCCCAGATAGAAGCGTGAACTGCGTGACGCTCAAATTCTCTGAGAGTCTCAGTGTGCACTTTCAAACTTTGTTTATTTACTTTGCTCTGAGCTTCCACGGCTTCCACGGATCCTCTGGTATTCATGTTCATCCTGCCCAGAGAGCTGGAGTATTTGCAGTGACGCACGTGTACAGTTTCTCCCTCACGTACACACAATTAGGAGGATGCTAATCTCACAGCGAGGGGAGGGGGCTCCAGAAGCCCCCGTGGAGAGTTCACAGGAATTCTTCTCTGAGTATGTTTTATTTGCTTCACAGCACACTGACGGCTCTTTGTTTACACGTACGTGTGGTACTTCTTGGTTTGCTTTGCGCAAACGGTTCTCGTGGCTGATGCAGTGTCATCGACCTCACGGGTGAACTTCCTCCTTGTCATCGCACTCGAATTTCCTCTGTGGTCTGTCAGTGATTCTTGCGACGACATTTCTTTCTCACATCGCCGCAGTTTTCTCTCAAATAGATTCGTTGGAGAGATTTTTTTTATCTGCTCACTGCACCCTGACTTTTGATAACAGGGGAACTCATTCGCGACCACGCTGACTGTTTTACAACGAGCTTGTCTGTGGATTCCTGTCGTGTGTTTCTATGGACTGACTGACCTTCGCCAAACAATCCGAACCCGCCCCCAAGCTCAGTTTACATGCTCTGATGCATGACAAACGTCGTGAGGTTATAAACAGTATCGGCTGTATATATCCACCGCCGACATGCTGACTGAATACTCCACAGACAGACGTTGACAGGGTCAAATCAGGGGGGGCTTAAGGGTGAGTACAAGTACAGAGGAGAGGATTATCTTTGCAAGCACACGTCCATATGGATTCCTTTGGAATGTCATCGATACATCAGACGTCAGTGCAACAACAGCCTCTAATGGATTCAGTCGCTGCTACTGGGAGCTTTTCTGTGTCACATCTCTCTCGCTGTTTATTTGCAGGCCTTTGCACTTGGGTGATAAAAAATGCAAAGACACCCTCGGAGTGCAGGGCCTGAGATGAACTTGACACGAGATCTAAACATTTACATTAAAAGGTGTTGAAATGGACGAGTAGGAGCCCGAAGAGCCTCTGTGAGTCAGCCTCAAGCTCTTGGAAATTCAAACCGTTTTAAAGATGTGAATTTAACTGCGTCTGGGAACGATTACATCCTTTCAAGTGCAAAGAGGGCCTGTAAACACTCTGAGCTGTTTGTCATACATAAAACATACTGCAGATGGTCACACAGTGTTCCTGAGAGCGCGATGCAAACGCGGGTCACGTCTGCAGCAGGCGGCATCCGATGACGGATATGTTTGTGGCGGCTGTAGTGCAGAGTTACTCTGGTGACGGCGAGCGCTCCCATGATCATGTGTCAAACGTTGAGCCATTATGTTACACACGTGAAAATGTGCAAGCATGTGTGAGCCAGGCGAAGCCGTTCACGTAGTGAGCAGCAAGTCGGCACATTTCAGTCGTCCCTCTTACCGAAAGGGAGCTAATGAGCGAGCAGAGACGGATAGCGGTGGGGGAGAGCGGCAGAGTTTTTCTGGCTGGTGGACAGTTTGGCCTCTCGTGTCGCTGCGTCACTCGGCTGCAACGTTCGCCTTTCCTGTCAGACGTCAGACACCTGTCCGTTCTTTGGGTTATGAATAGCGAGCGGATCAGCAGGAGCTGGATGCATCATCGTTGTCACCGCTCAGCACTGCTGCATTGCCATCCGGCGCGAGTGCATCATCAGCGTGCATCGTCATCACTGAGTGGAAGAGATGTTCTGTCCAGAAAAACACTCTGTTCAAACTCATAGTTTGTTTGTCTGAATCATCCTCATGTGAACTTCATGGTCATTCTTTTTTACAAGGTTTACACTATAGAACAGAACAGGTTATTTGGTGTGAGCGAGAGAGAGAGAGAGAGAGAGAGGGAGGGGAAAAAAAGACTACATCTTTCCTTACGGCATGGATTGTTGCAGTTTAAGAAAGAAAATGCTGCTTGGTGCAGTCAATAGACTCTCTCAACAATCTAAACCTAAAGCAGCTCGTTTAAGAAAGTAGTTTCGGTTCATCTGAGTGAATCTTTACTCAAAGCTCAATTGAACAGTCAAGTGTTTATCATGAGCTTAAACACTGAGAGTAAGTTCTTTCCCTCAACTGAAACTAGAAACTCTTTCCTCAAGAGAAGAGCTTGAGAGGCACCAATAAACAGCAGTCTGAGTATGGGAGTGGTCTGTTTGCCATGGTACTAACAGCTTCTCAAGATACTCTGAAGTCTGGATGTTAGGAACTTTAAATGTTTAAGATATTGCAGGAAATTGTTTTTATCTTAGACAAATGGGAGTAAAGTTTATTGGGTGTAGTGATTAAGCTGAATCAGTGTTTTGGTGAAGTGACGTCAAAAACAATCCAAACATCAGGTAGTTTAGGAAGTGAACTTTATTCAAATAAATAGCCACATAAATAAACAATCGTTCTTTCACTAACACTTCCTTGCCTTCTTTCTCTAACTCACACGCATTCACACACGCACGAATGCACGCACGCACGCACATAGACGTGCTCACATAGACGTGCTCACACTCGCTGTCAAGTAACAAATTGGAAAAAAAACATGAAATACTTCTCGTAATCCAAAGTTATCAAAAGGGTCATGTTACAGGTTTCGCGTCAAGGAATTTAGTGTTTCAATCGTTTTGTGACTTTTTTTCTATAATGAGAAATAAACAAACAAAACAAATCAGCATAAGAAATTGGACGTAAAGTGCAAATCTCGCTTCTGTTTCAGGAGCAAGTTAAACAAAAACAGAAAAAGGAGTCAGAAGAAACAGCAGAGGGGCGTCTGAGGGAGCGGCCGGTCAGCGAGCCGCCCGTCGCTGTTTCTTCTGAGAGGCAATCAGAAAAAAAAGGGAGAGCGCTGATTGCCGGTTTGTTCAGGTAAAGGCACAAGTGTTGGTAATGAGTGCAATCAACCAAAGGAAAAAAAGAAAAAATAAACACCGGGCAGAAATATCAATACTGCATGTTTCCCAAACAGAAACGGGCCTTGAAAAAACCACGGAGCTCCCCTGCAAGATGTTTCACAGATATGAGAGAAACGACTAATGTTACAATAGAACGCGTCTCCTGCAGCTTTCTACTGCTTCTTCTGATGAGCCTGTGCAAACAGCTGAGCTTGTTGCACGTCATCTCTTCCTATTTCTAGTCAAAGTAGAAAAGCTCCACTTCTTGCACAATATGGTATTGCTAGATTTGAAAAAATTTTTCTTGATTTTTTTTGTTTTATTTTCTACAAAAGTACAAAAACAAATACTACCATGGTCCTGATAGTAACACCTACAGACAGCAACAATACTTGTAGCATTGGGTTTTGGTGGCAGCAGGAGTTTTTTTTTTTTTTTTTTTCTTCCTCACAGCAACAGCGAAGGAGCTTTTGTGAAAATGGCAGCTAACCACCACGCTACATGTCGAGACAGCATTTGAAGTGAGAAGTCAGTAGTGTGTCGTTGACAGATCGTCCGTCTCTTGTGCTGTTCACTCTTTGGTAAAACCCAAATTCTTACTTTCAGTTTGAAGAACTACAAGCATGCGGCGGGAAGGAAAGCCAGCATTTTGAAACGTCTCCAGTCTACCGTCTAGATCACTACAGTTTCATGTCGTTGTGTTACAGAACAAGTACCTTTTCTAGTCAGCTAGCTAGCACAGCAAGGTCATACGTTTGAAAGGTAAAAACAAACCTCAGGCAAATGTACATGAGATTTTGACCTCATCTGTTCATTGTGTTCCTGTGTAAAATATTGCACTGTTCCCACAGTCTTTGTCCTGTTTGAGAAAAAACATTTTTTTCTGACACATGACTCGTGTTTTGTCTTTTTAGTTTAGTTCTTAGATTTCAGCCTGAGGAGGTAGTAAAAGCATCTGAAGCGATTGCGGATCAATGCATGTGTAAGGTGCTACCGAGCTGACTGATGTACCTGTTGAGCTTCACACAATCAGCGTGAGACACTCGTCCTCGTTCAGTCGCAGCTGACGAGGACGCAGCGTCTCTTTGCAGCTTGAGGTAAAAAGCAGCTTTTGCGTGACTAAAAATGTTCTTGAACAGGATTAAAAAAAAAGAATCACAGTTTCAATACCAAATCAACTCCTTCAGTGAATGTAGGAAAGCTTCGGGCACTATACTGCACGGTCATTGCACTGCTACAGAGAAAAACGTCTCTTCAAAAAGGCGAACGAAAGTGGAGGAAAAGGTTGGAGAAAGAATTTTGGTCTTCTGTCCAGGCAAGTGAAGAACATAAAGAGCAATAAGTGACTGTAAAAAGAAAGGAAGCAAAAAAAGAGACTTCCTGTTTGGAAAAAAACACCTTCAACAGCATTAAAATGAGAGAGATAGTATCAGTTCATGTCCACTCTCATTTTGTTGTGATGAGTCTCTCAGAGAGCTTCAGGGGCTTTCAGTCTGTTATTGCTTCTCTGGATGTCTGATACAAGTTGATCTTCTCATCCAGAGTTTGGTTATTGCCTAGTCTTTAGCTTATATGATATCAAAAAACACACACGTGTAGACACTCTCACATGTGTACCTCATATTGTTAAATAATTTGTCGCCTGCGCCTTCGTTGTTCTTTCTCTTTTTTATGTTCTTTTCTTCAGGTTTCAACTCCAGGTCTTTTTTACTCCAAACCGTCCATCAAGGAGCGAAATAATTGACGGTCTCAAAGTTTTACTTCACCATGACGCAGCTACTGAGCTGCTGCTGCTGCTGCTGCTGACCAGCCAGACTCAGCTCCTGCATGTCAGGATCGGCGCTGGAGGCCGAGCCCACGCTCCACACCGCCGGCTTGGAGAGGAGGGGGAAGGGGAGCTGCGATGCAGGCTGGGGTTGCTGCTGGAAGCCGCTGTAATTGTGTGGATGTGGCTGCTGGCTGATGTGCAGGCGAGCCTCGAGGAGGTAGGCAGCAGAGGCTACGGGGGACATAGAGGAGGAGAAGCAGGATGAGGAGGAAGAGGAGCAGCCGGAGGTCGGCGAGGCGGAGGAGGAAGCGGCGGGGGAGGTTGAGCTGAGGGGTTGTTGCCAAGGGCCGTGCTGCAGACCCGCCGAAGCCTGTTGGACCGGAGCTTCGAACAGGGGGGAGGAAGCGAACACGGAAGTTGGTGGGGGAGAGGGCGACTGCTGCTGGGTCAGAAAGAGCAGAGGATTCTGGGTAGGTGTGGGTTGAGCAGGTTGGACCTGAGGCTGCTGCTGGTGCTGAATCTGAAGCATCCTGGAAAAACAGTGACAAAAGATACAAGTTTAGATCCGGTCCCTCATAAGACAATATATTACAGCTTTGAATATGTACCATTAAAATTTAACTCAATTAGCAAAACTCGCAGCTTGTGTCATTATTTTGCAGGAAACGTTAATTCACCAATGAATGAAATAACTATTTCCTCAAGAGATAGAAGTCAGATTTTATCAAACAACTTTTTTGTATCTCTGATTTCACATTTGACTGAATTATGACTCCTAGAACAGAATGACTGGTCCACTTCTCTCTCCTCCTCCAGTCTTACAGAAGGGGACCAACAAGCTCCAATGCCTCTAATGGACCTAAATGCCAGGGTGCTTTCACTTTATCTTACCTCTGCTGGTGCAGCACCTCCTCCAGCATGCTGCGGTGCTCCGACAGGGCAGGGCCCAGTGACCCTCGGCTGCCACGGTTACAGGAGGGTGGGGGAACCACCTGCCTCGTCAGACCCTTGATCTTATTTAATCCCAGAAGCCCTTTAGTGCGTGTGTTTTTCCTCAACTGCTGGCGGAAAGCTTTGAGGCCTGCGGGAAAGCATGGGAAAGTGTTACACAATACTCTTTTGATCTTGTAATTGGACACAGCGTGTGTTATAAAAGTGGGTGCCGGGTTAGATAAGTGACACATGGGGGAGATGTGGTTTTCAGGCTCCCGCACCTTGTGTGAGGGAGGTATCTGACGCTCTTCTGCCCTCCTGGAAGCTGGCAGCGGGCAGGCTGCCCTGGGCCTGGGGCAGGAGGTGGGAGGAGAGAGCCAGGGGAGCTCCAGTGGGCTGCAGAGCTCCACCCTCAGCCCTTGAGGCCAGAAGTGTTGACATGTCACCCATGGCAGCTTGCAAAGTGGGGGCAGGACTAGACGAGGACTTTAGGCAGCTGTCGGATGAGGCACCATCCGAGGGGCTGACCACGATACCTGCAGGAAACAGAGCAGGAGTGAGATTCTGAACCACTGGCTGATTAAACACGGAATCTGTTTGAGAAAAGCTGAATTTCTCTACTCACAAGGGGGGTTACATTGGTGGAAGCGGGCAGAGACCTCAGCCAGAGTGTGTCTGCGGGAGGTGGTAGTTGGAGGTAGCAGCGGCCCGAGAGTCTGCGTGGCCTCCTCCTCCTCGAGGTCTCTGGGCCGCACTTCTTCGCTGATGCTCGTCTCCAGCAGGCTGTTTGGTGAAATCGAGCGGTTCCAGAGCAGTCTGTTCAGACTGGCCTCAACTGGAAACACCACACGCTGAAACAAAAGGAAGAAAAACTGTTAACCACTGATTGACAGCAGAGCAGGATGTGGCATTTCATCTTTTTTGTGTAAAACTGTCAACTTCAGCTCCATGAATTCACCTGGAACAATGCGCCTTGGTCGCACTCGACCTCCGAGTACACAGGAGGAGAGTTTTTGGCTTGAATTGTAAATGCTGTTGCTCTGTAATCATCGGTGGACTCCATGATCACCTGGAGGCAAGCAAAAAGTATCGAGCATTTTAGACTCCAAGAAGGGGGCTGCACCAGGACCGTGTGGCAGTTGCGAGCCGGGCTGGGGGGCTGACCTCTGGGCCGGTGGAGTCCGAGGTGCTGCGGGGTCTCTGGTTCCAGGTGCCACACTGGCGGCTCAGCTGCTGCGAGCGATGCTCTCGCACTCTCTCCAGAAGCAGGTAGTAAATGGCAGAGAAATGATTGTAGCTGCTGCTCTGCAGAGACTGGAGAATAGAGGAAAGATTAGAGGTTTTGTCCCTTTTCACAGGAAACAAAATATAGAAAAAACTAAATTTTTGGGGTGAAAATCAAATGGACACACGGTCTAATTCCCCTAAACTGAGTCCATAAACATCCAATTTGTTTCCAACATCTTGTAATGAATTTTCGTTCCACTCACCTCGATGGTTCGTTGGCGGTCGATGCCGAGCGTGTTCATGATTCCCAGGACAGGCTCGCTGTAGTCACCCAGGTTGGAGTTGTACTCTGTGAGGGAATGGCTGAGGGTCTGATGGGCAGCTGTGGGGTCCGCCAGCATCCAGCGGTGTTGCTTGATCTGGGCCACGGTGATCCGCTTGGCTGGGTCCACCACCAGCATCTTACGGATGAGGTTTTCACAGTCTGCAGGACGAAAAGAATTGACTGTAGTTTCTGACAGTGTGCGAGAGTTGTATTTGGGAATGATTGATGCCGCCGACTGTAATCTCACCTTGAGACATGAAGAAAGGGATTCTGAAGCGGCCCTCGGTGACTCTCTGTCGGAGAGCAGGAAGGCTGGGTCCGTCAAAGGGAAGCGAGCCGCAAACGAGAACATAAAGCACCACACCGAGACTCTGTGAGGAGAAGAGGGCGAGGATGAATGCTACTACATTTGTTTTGATGTTAATGCTTTCTCTTTTGTAAACGCAGTCTGTGTTTCCCTTACCCAAATGTCAAGCTGAGGCCCCTCATACTCTTTTCCTTCAAACACCTCGGGGGCGGCATAAGGCGGGCTGCCGCACCACGTGGACAGAGGGTCCCCGGCGTTGTAGAAGTTCCCAAATCCGAAGTCTGCGGGACAGAGATGTGCAAAACAACTTTGTTATCCCGTCTTTTATTCGTTTGACATTTCAGCATCGAGGCTCCTGGCGCAGCGGATGTGTTATCATCCGCAGAGTCTTGCGTAATTTGTCATCACGATGCTGAGAAACACAGAAGGACCAGATCCGAGGTAACTCATGTTAACAGATGGAGTCTCACACAAAACACTACTTGTTGCTCTCTGCTTTGAAGTCTTCTTTGTGAGAGTGCAGTTGTTTATGCACTGAATCATTTCCTTTTGGCTCATGTTGGTGTTGTGACAATGAGCGAATTTTCACGTACAATTGAAATACAGCAAGTTGGGTTTTTGATTAAAGTGAATAACGTTAATCCCTTTTGAAGATCACCTTCCTACTAGCACATCAGTCACCACACACACTGAGATCAGAAATGGCAAACCTACCAGCCAGCTTGATGTTCATGTTGGCATCCAGCAGTAGGTTCTCGGTTTTTAGGTCACGGTGAACGATGTGGTGTCGATGGCAGTAGTCCACCGCTGTGAGAATCTGCCAAAACTTCTTGCGCGCTTCATCTTCGCTCATGCGGCCGTTTGAGGTCAGGTGGTCTGAAGGGAGAAGAGGGTATTTTAGTCCGAGTCCACAAGAGAGATCGAAAAAGCCGATCAGACGGCACGCTGCAAATTGCTTCATTTCAGGGGTGGACTCACCGAACATCTCTCCGTTCTTCGCGTACTCCGTCACAATGTACAACATGTCTTTGGTCTCCATGACCTGAGAGGGAAAAAAAGAGGAAAAAATAAATAAAACAAGAATTCGTACAAACTGGGTCATGAGCAGATGGAGAATGTATTCAAGAGTGAAATATGTTCCCAGTCTTTAACTGCAGTCTGCTTCAGGCATTTTGAGACATGGGACAGTTTCAAACCACCAAAATCCCCCTTTTCCCTTCTCTGTTGAGTTGTTCCACACATTAAAAAAAACAAATTCTCAGGCTTTCCATTATCTGACCTGTTGCATAAGCCAGCCGCCACTGACTTCCTGCAGGCGTTTTTATCATGCCTTAAAGCCCATTAATAAATGCCAACAAAAACCCACAACGAAACATTAACATACACAACTCATCCAGTGGTTGAGAACACTGCCTCCAAGTGCTCATTCACAACTGCCGTGTTGATTTGCAGAGGGCCGTACGAGCTGTTTTCTAGGAATTGAAGGGACAATTTCAAACGGTCTGATCACATGGGGCCCCTCAGTGTGCCTTGAAAAAACAGTTCATTTTCCCGGTGCACACTGTGTGGGATAAAGATGCAAATTTCCAGCCCCTTTCCTGGAGTTCACAAAAAACTCCACTTATGTCCCAGGAGAGCCCTCAGGAGACAGAGCAGATGAGCTGAAAGGTTGCACAACAAAGCATTTTCCCCCCCATCAGGTGACAAAAGCCCAAGTCCAGATAATGCTTGTTGGCCAACTCTGAATTGAATGTCACTGGAGTCTGCTGAATGGTGGCGCTTAATTCCGTTCAGCCCTCACTCCCTTTTGGAAGGGAAGAAAAAAAAAGAAAAAGCAGGCGAGAATGATACAATACACAGATGCCTGCAGGCGGGAAGTTGTCTTTATCTGTGCGATAGGGCAGCTCTCCGGAGCTCAGTCACCTTGAGGTGCGGCTGACGTCACGGCTGTGAAGTACAGGCAACTCAACAAAGCACAGCCTGGGCCCCCCTTCGAACCTTTGCGAGGGGAGCATTAACCCTTCAAGGTCCAAAATGTGCATTTCGTTTGCCACGCAGCAGCTTGGAGGTTGAAATACAGCTGTAGCAAGCAGGAATCCACGCTTCAGGTTGAATTAATTTACAAAAATTTCCGTCTTACACGGCTCTCTTGTTAAGTGAGTTTGGGGGGGATTTAAATCGATATGGAGGCAGTGTGTGATAAACATGAAGCCAAAGAAAGCCTTCAATAATCCCTGACGAGAGAGGAAAATGCACTTTGTTCCCCTGACAGTAAGAAAACACTGGACACAGCGTCCGATTAATCAAGCCAGGGGTCTCAGGGCTAATCGCAGAAAAAAAAAGAGGACACAGCCTTCAAATCACAAGACGGTCTTATGCCACCGTCCTTTTGTTACGCACAAAGGAGAAAGAAAAGACTGACGTGGCAGCAGAGAGGGTTGCGTATTATCGTCCAATACTTAACATCTGACGAGCGTCACCTCAGACAAACCAAAGGGCACGAGGGAGAAAAACACAAATGCATCGTGTGCAAGATGCAGACATGGCAGGATCAACCACAGAGCAGTCCGTGACAGCTGTGTGTTCATTTTTTTTTTACATGCCTAACTAAATAATGCCTAACCATACGCCTTCAAACAATCAACATTA
Organism: Malacoctenus gilli; assembly: GCA_032164315.1. Classification (NCBI taxonomy): domain Eukaryota; kingdom Metazoa; phylum Chordata; class Actinopteri; order Blenniiformes; family Labrisomidae; genus Malacoctenus; species Malacoctenus gilli. Next base: position 14,071,060 of record JASSRZ010000023.1, on the reverse strand, counting down.
AATATTTCTACTTCGGAGTCCCCGCACATTTTCGAGCTGAGCCGCTGACCTCGATTGGAAACACTGCTCAATGTCATTGCTGGCTAATACGTCTGGACACCGCGCTGACGTGTCTGAAGAATGCATGAAACATAATTGCCTTTAAGCTGCCTGGAGAGCTTGCATGTCCATGTGTATTAGAGGAGAGCTCCAGAGACCCATGTAGTATTGATTGCTGCACAACATCTGCGAAATATCTTAAATCGTGCTTTTATCCTGGTTTCTAAACACGCTTGACAGTAAGGCAATCTTAAACTAAGCTGACAGGTGTTTTTCTTTCACCCAGTTTTTTCAGACTGAGTGTCTCTGAGGAGCCTTGCTAAGCATCTCATTTTATTACTGCCTCTTAAACAGTGAACGAGGAAAAAATTACATTTGCAAAGGTATCTATTTTTTGTAAGTGCATGAGATAAGGAAAAAAAGATCAAATCAGAGAGCATTTGTTATGAAATGAATTAAATTACTTGGTATCTGTTGCAAAGTAACTGTATTGTCTCAGCTCTACATCTCATTGATATGGTCTTTTGTGAAAAAAATGGGAAATCGTTGGGACTGCCCATAAACAATGTGGTGTCGTTATTTTTCCAGACATGATTTCACAGTGAGAATTGCTCAGCTGCTTAAAACGGGACGTGAAGTAATCCTTATAAAATAGCCAAACGGCACAAAACCAAACAAAGGATAGAATGAGTTCCCATTAAAAACAACACAAAGGCTACTGTGTGTTTGTTTATTTGTGTGTTTGTTGCCAGACGCGTGCCGCAGAGCTTGCGGGGTCAGGTGAGAGGGAAAAAGCGGATTCTTCGGACTAAGTCTTCAATTTGATTAGGACTAAAGCAGCGCTTTGTGTGGCGGCGTTCACGTGACGCTCAGACACATTGCACTTGGTCTGAACAGGTGTTAATTGGCCTGAGCACACAGACCTGTGGACTGCTCCCCCACTGCACTCCCCCAGCTCCAGTGTTCACATATCTGTGCAATCAAATCCACCATTATATAACTGGAAACATGTAGGAAATGCATTGTTCCCACCACTGACTGGTACCCCTGATTATTTTCTCTCTCTCTCTCTCTCTCTCTCTCTCTCTCTCTCTCTCTCTCACACACACACACACACACACTTTCTCTAATACTCACTCACACAGGGAGGTCAAAAGGGATTGCACTAATGCTGCTGTGCTGTACTTATGATTCAGTGCACTCTGAGAATCAGCACCGCACCACAGGCTGGAACAAACCACTTAGATACCAACTGCCCCTTATTTTTTTTGCCTCATCTACCAGCATTGCTGCACCCACACATCTACAACAATGGGACACAATTCCCTCCAATCTAACAATGGCTTCGAATGACATGCATTTGCAAGCCTTTTCACAAGAAAGGGCATTTTATCACAAACTGCTGCATGCATTCATGCAGAATGCCTGCACACGAAGTCAGTACTGCGTTCAGTTCAATGACGGTCAGGATGTAACGCAGGCGAGAACACGCAATGCTCCACAGACACAGCTTTGTGCACACATATGAGCCCATGCACACCGACAGACCGCCACACTGCAGAGACAGCGTATGTAATGCACACCTGGTAGAGTTTGATGATGTGGGGGTGGTTTAGCAGCTTCATTATCTGAACCTCTCTGTAAATCTTCTCCAGGTTGGAGGGATTCAGCCTGGTCTTGTCGATGATTTTTATGGCCACCTGAAGAAAAAAATATATACAAATTAAATTGTGTCAATAAAAATTCCATCAAAAAAGATGAAGGACACAGGAATTGAAAAGATAGCTTAATGGAAGAGCAGCTGACCTGCGTTTTGGTGACTTTGTGTTTGGCCAGTTTCACCACTGCAAAGTTTCCTTTCCCCAGGGTGCGGATGATTTCGTAAAAGCCGACCTGAAGTGGCCTCCCCTGGCCAGGGCTGGACTGAACCCCCCGGCTGGTCTCCGTCATGACCACCATGGTGCACTAACCGTGTGGACTTACAACGTCGGGATAATTTAAGGCTCGTACCTGCGGAGCCACAGACAAAGATTCAGATTGAAGATTTGCCTCCACATGTGGCAGCGTTGTCCGGTAATCAGTAAAATCTCATTTTAAAAAAAATCATAACAAGGCTTTAGAAAATTTTGTCTGATATCTCTTATCGATCATTTATTCACAACAAGGTGTGGTATAAGCACAGACGCTCGTAAATGAAACTAAAAAAATGATTTAGAAAAGGGAGGTAAATACATTGTAACAAGTGGCGGGACGATAACGTGGGGCAGAGTGTTCAGTAAACAAAACACATAATACGGTGAAACAGGCCGCCAGAAGCAAGAGTTACAGAGAGTAATCTTACCTTAAAAAGACATAAACCACCTTCTCTCACAGCTCAGATAGGAAGCGTAAATCATTCCACAACCAGAGCTCCGGATCAATAACAAAACAAAGTGGAATAAACTGTGGGAGCAACTTTTCTTCCCCTCCCGTCTGCTCTTCGAGTTTATAGTACGAGTGTCTCGGCCCGGGACTGCACTGCGGCCGGTGTGCGGGTGCCTGTGAGCTCCGCCGGAATGCAGCGCTGAGGGCTTCGGCACTCACACGAGGGAACTCCTCCTCCTCCTGCTCCTCCCTTCCCCTCCGCCACCATAACAAATTGATACCCACCTTATTAACGTCACACCGACGTCAGAGCCCTGAGCTGGGTGCAAGGCAAGGCCGGACCCGAGCGCAAGGCACGGGTTGCCGAGCAACCGCGCGGCTCGGGCGCACGGTGACGCGAGTGCTGATGGAGGGGTTGCCTGGAGATGAGGAGGGTGACGTCAGTCGCAGAGATGTGTCACCACGTGATGTTTCCCTTCACCGGTGCTGGTAGCTCGCGGGCTGCCTTGCAACGCTCCCGCTTCGAAGACCGGCTGCACGCGGAGGGAAACAGAAAGCAACTGTTGATCCTCGCGAAAATATTTTTCTTAACGCTAATTGGCGTTGAGTTCTGTTTGTACTTTTTAATGAATACAACTCACACAAACTTGACCCGATGAAAACCTTAAAATAAATAAATAAAAGAAACAATAATAATAATAATAATAATAATAATAATAATAATATAATAATGATAATGATAAGTTATAGCAGTTATATTACACAAGTTAAATAGAAAAAGTCTGTTAAAATAGTTTAAGTTTTCGGAATTTTTTTGAGACACTGGCTGGAGTGGTTTTAGTCAATAATTCACCCAAATATATATGAGTAAATATTCTTTGTAGAATAAAAAAAGCGTTATTATTTTTTCCGGTAATTTTCATTCTTTAAAGCGACCACTTTGTTTTAGTGGAAAAAAAACTGTTTGTGAGGACTGAATGTTTTGCGTGACAAGTCAGGAATTTAGTGTCATCTAGACTAATCTCAGACATTTCACTTTGTAAAAAGATCTGGTTAGAAATTGCCTGGCAGAAATAAGAGCTGCAATAGGTAAATAAAAACGAGATAAAAGATCAAGATAAAATACAGACTAAAATCGAGAAAACCATGTATAAAAATAAACTCTGCTTATAAGTGCACAAGATTTTCCAGAAACACAAAAGAGGACCCATGGTATCCTCATTTCCTCGAGTTTCCCTGCCCATGATGTATGTTTGTTGCAATGACGTAGATTCCCTGTCCGCACATGTGGCAAACAAAAACAAAAAAGCTGGGGATTGTTCATTTGAAAGGGTACAGCAACATGTCTGCTCTGTTTGGTCTGCAAAGAGTCAGAGACCACAGGAGGACAACATGAGAGGAGACAACTCTCACATGTAGGTGGACTCAGCTTTGTTCAGTAGGCTGCCGAATAAAAGTCTGAGCAAATATCAGACATCAAACTCAGTGGAGAGACAGACTCTGTCCTCACACAGTCTGAAATGTTAAAGGAATGCAAATCGCATGCAAAACGTCTCGACTGAAAGGTCACACAATATTTTGATGCACACTCACAACACAAAACCACACAACCCACTCTCCTCGCCTCGCTGTTTTTCATAACCAAATGTCTGCAGCAGGTGCCATTTGAATTAGTGCCTCACTTGCACGTTGCAGTTGTTGTGTTCCCTGAGTTTTGACGCCGTTAACTCACTCGAACTGCGCTTGATTGTATATTTCTCAAGCACTTCAACAATAAAGTTTGACCTTGAAGTGAAGCCACACGTTACTCTGGATCTAAATCAAAGTGTCCACAAGTGTTTGGCTTAAAATGTATCTACCAACAGCTTCTGCCTGCACCAGGAACAGTGGAAAAATTCAAATATAAAAAACAGTGAAATAACTTCTGCTGCCGTCAGAAATGCTTCATATTCTGTCTTTGTCATGGGGCAGCTAAACACTCTTTACTCATCGTGTTTGAATTACTAACTTCCTTGTTTCCATTCTGAATTGTGAGCACTTCTCTTTTATTCAATTATGCACCGCCCCCCCATCATCAGCTGAAATTGGACAAATGCACATTCACATCCTTTGAAGGACGTAGTCCGGAGTTAAATGAGAGTGGATTTGCAATAATTTTCATAATGCTCTAAAATACATTAAATAAATTAAGTCACTGCTCTTGAATGGTATTGCAACATTTGCTGAAAGTTGGAGAGAGACAAATATCCGGACTCATAATTCATAATTGCCAAAAAGATAGTCGGACAGATGATGGATTTTGTTTTTTCTGCCAAGAAGAGAAACCTCATAAGAAAAAAGACAATGTGCAGCGAAGCAGAGAAGTGCGAGCGGGAGTATGAGCCAAACTGCATTCAGCACGCATCAGTCTCACAAACCCAACTTCTCCTTTCTGGAAATGACACAACCGCCGCCCTCCTTTGCTGTGTCAGTCTCACTTTCTGTCTGTCTTTCTCACAAGACACTCACGCACAAAAACACACACATGCAGGCTTGAAGTGTGTGTGTGTGTGTGTGTGTGTGTGTGTGTGTGTGTGTGTGTGTGTGTGTGTGTGTGTGTGTGTGTGT
>JASSRZ010000023.1:13998010-14057482 GCA_032164315.1 Malacoctenus gilli | reverse complement strand
CACACACACACACACACACACACACACACACACACACACACACACACACACACACACACACACACACAGAGTCTGATCTATCCAAGGATTTGCTGAATTGTGCTCCTCATGATTAAATGGATTTGATATATGGGACGCTGGGAAATCAGTAGAAAGGCAGGACCTGATTAAAATCATGTACAAACCAAATAAACCCATCAAAGCTCCACCAGGCTGAAGGGCGTTCAGGGGGGATAAAGGAGGTGAACTATGGGAGTATTTGGGAATGAAATAACTTCATGAGGACAAACAAAATCGCGGCCTCAAGTGTTTACTGTTGGGTTTTTATCATTAATCTTGTCTTAGATAGGCATGACAAAAGAAAACAGCCTCATGGTGACACAGGAGGGACATTCGTATGGTTATTGATTTGTGGGAGATTTTGCCGGAGAATAAACTCATGAAGAAGCGCCCGCACGAACGCTTCGCCATCCCTCGCCATGATTCGAACACACAGTATCCAGCCCGCTGCTGCGGACGCCGTAGTTTTCACTCGCTGAACATTCAGGATGACTTGAAAGTGGCTTTGCAACAGTCCAGAAGGGAAGAAAGTTGCACGTTCTGCCTCTCCAGGTGGTGCCACATCTTGTGCTCCTGATCTTTTTGCTAACTGTCCATATGGCCTCTCAGCTGGTCCCTAAAGCCGGATCATAGTCTTTAATTAAGGAGAGAAAGGAGATGAGCACACGCGTAAGGGGGCCAGAGGGCAATTTTAGTGATGATAATGTACAACTTTCTTGTGAGGATCTGTTAAATGCTGAAAAAAGATGCATTGTAAAATTTCCCACCACTGAACATTTTCTTAACTGATTCATTTATCACTTTCATCTTGGAGGTGCTGCATCATAACTCAGTTTTCTGACATTCTCATGTTTCATTAATTAATTTCCTCCATCCGTCATTCATCATCTCCGCATGCAGCCACTGCCTCAGAGCAGGCAGCCATCAGAATGTAGCAAAACCTAATGTGGTTCCGATTCAGTGGCGGGCAGTTTGAGCAAAGACTGCCAGGGAAAAGAACAGATAAAGACGGATTAAGAGACGTAAGCTGGTTGAAGGAGGGTGTCTGAGAAGCAGAAATGACGTTGAGGACATCTGTGCATTCGCCTGCCCTGGCCATGTGAGCGCTGGAGCTTTCAGGCTAACGGGGATGGAGAAGGAACGGGGAGGGGTGATCTCTTTTTGTCGCCTCGCCAAAAAAGGAAAGCCAGAGCTGATGTCAAGAGGTCACTCCCAACAGTTTGCATGATGAGGAAGCGGCTGAAGGGACGACTCGTCCTGCAATCAAACGAAAGCTTCATGTCCGAATTAACATCTGCATGACCTGCTCCAACACACAAACTGTCTGTCTGCTCTGATTTTAATCAGCGACTTCATGAATTGGTGGACGCACAGAAGATGTGAAAGAAAACAAGTGGAAAACTCCATGCAGGTTCTTTAGTCAGCTTTTTATTTCTAGAAGGTATTCTCAAAAGTCGTTTTTGATTTGGTGACAATTCCCTCAACTTGCTTTGGATGGATTTGCATGAGTTCATTTATGAGGAGAAAATATCTCCTTGTAAACTGCATTAATCAGAGCAAAGTCACGAGCAAATTACTCAAAACTCAGATGATTGTCAAAACTAAAACACAAGTTACAGCCACAGTCACACAGATATTTGGTCAAAGAAAAAGATCCCAAGTTGACAGCTTGGAGCTGTTTTGTGAGCTGCAGTAAGCGATGATGCAGGTTTCTCATCAGACAGGTCGGGGCAGCCTTCAAATGAGTGACAGCTCCTGTAAGAGGAAGAGTTGCCAGTGATTTGATAGGAAGGGAAGTTTTCAAGTCTCGACAATGGTTTGAAACAACTTTCCCCTGGATAAGTTGGCAGCGCTCTCAAAGGTCTGTCATGCTGCCAAATCATTAGCTGTCAATCCTCGTTAGTTTATCTGCTCAGAATTGGCCAATTCCTGGTCCTAGTGGGAATATAATTGCATTATTTGATCGTCAAGGGTTATGACATTAAATCTGCCAGATAATACTGACACAAAGTTAGATTATACTGAATGAAAAGGTTTGTCTCATTTGTCCTTTATTACTTGAAAACACTAAAATAATAATACTATTAATCTCCTCATAACTGAAGTTGGATTGTTCTTTATCTGTATTTTCAGACTCAAATTATTTATCATCTTGTATCTTCCGAGAGAGGTTTCGGATTGAAAGTCTTCCTAAGATTTTGATGACTTACTGTATCTGTCGGAGATAACCGCAGACAAAGTGACATATTCGTTATCTTGAACTAAGCCTTTTAGCTTCATTTTTTTTTGTTTTGTGTCTGCTGCCACTTATGCAATCACTGCAAGAGAAACTGCAAGCACACTCACTCGCTGCAGCCACAGTGAGTGCAGAACATATTGTTTGTTTCTCTTCCTCCGTGTGCCAGCAATGCTCATGTGCCAGAACAATAAATCCAGAAAATGTGTTCCAGCTTCCTGTGGAGACGCAGGAATGTGGGTTTGCCGCATCTCTGACACAGTTTTTTTTTCCCTCCCAACTGAAGACGCCGTACTCGGTGTGATTTACCTGACTTTGTAGCCACCCATTGCACAGAAGAAGAGCAAATGTTTCGGGAACACGATGTTCTGGAAACAGCCGCCTGCATGAACTGTTGCTTTTGACGTGTTTGATTGTGTTTTACTCAATTATCACAGTCAGAGTGGAAAATCCAGACAGCGTGGGGCAACAAGACTCAAGGTTGTACACTTTTTTGAGGTTTATATGTTGTAAAGACTCGGTGCCGTCAACATTTCAAAACATTTGTTCATGTCCGGCAGCTTTAATAATTCAGTTCGGAATAATACAAACAGGAATGAGAAAAAAGAAAGACAGGAGGGAAGGAAACGGGGGATCATGAATGTTTCATGGCTTCCAAACGCACGCCGTAAGATCAGACTGTTTGGCGTCGATGTGCAAAAGCTGCAGCTTTTAGTCCAAACACGACTTAAGTCAAAGCAGTGTCCCCTAAAGGGCAGGATGAATAGTGAGTCTGTGTACTTTTTTTGTGCAGATGCAAATCTGTCCGTACAGCGGCAGGCCTGGTCAGTCACCCAGAGGAGCTCGGACCTGTAGAGTCTACGAGCCACAAAGGAAGCTCCATCCGTTTTTATGGTAAAGTGGTAAACACATGATGGTTTCACCACTTTCAGAGATGTTAAGTTGCTTTGCACAGTCAGTCATGTTCACTCATTCACACACTAGTGGCTCTGATGGTCCTGCTTCCACATCAATGGGGACAATATTTTGTTTGGACAACGGCAGTTTCTACCTGAGTTTACAGTCGGTTTGTCCACTCAGTGTGAACCACACGATCAGCCAGAAAGCTCCCTGCTGTTTCCCTTTTTGGGCGTTAAGCATTGTGTTTGATTTTGTTGGTCCGGTTGCCGTGAGATAAAAAGCAGACAGCAGATAGCCGAGCACGTTTCCCCCCTCTGTTCCTCATCCAGCTTGAGCTGCTCCCTCTTCATCAGACACCCGACCACCCACGTCTCACGTTAATGATTAACCTTAGATTAACCACAGCACAAAGACCCCCTTCTTGTTTTCACCCCCCGCCCCTTCCCTCCATTTATCTCCTTCCTCGACCGTCTGTGCAGCCAGTAAATGTCAGCCCATCAGCGCAAGGAAATGAATAGCCAAGAAAAAGCTGTGCGGCCAGAGGAGTCACCTGCCACGCTGTGCAGCAGCATCTGCTCATCCAGCTTAGGGTGCACGATCCACAGTCAAACCTCATACCATTTTTAGCTGCAGAGATAAGAGCACTGCACGACTCCAACTCACTGCCGCTTTCTCTCTTGTGCAGTTTGCGATGAAAGCATCATTAAAAAAACGTTGCGGTGAATCTCACCCCTGAACTCTCCCTCAGTTTCACTTGTGCATGCGTATGTTCAGAGTCACTTCAAGATCTCATGCGTATGATGCATGAGAGATAATATGTGGCGTCTGCAGCCTGCTTTGAAAGTTTCCTTCCTTTTTTTTTAAATTTACCATCCCACATTGTGAGTCAAATATCATTATCTCAGCGTGGCGATTCCCTGTATGTAATTAGTTCCAGGTGCGTGGTGACATTTCTGCAGCCTTAATGATGCTGTGCTGGTAAGAAGTGGAAGGTGGAGGGCTTATTTGCTTGGTGGATTGACAGAATAATTACCCCGGTCGCAGAGGTCAGGTGGGAGTCTGAATTTCACTGCCTGGCTTTTTTTTTTTACCTGGAGGAAATTTCATCCTTCAAATTATATCCTCTGTGAGTGAACCTCCTCCGCTTCTGTATTTAATCCCCCCCCGCCCCACTTCAAATCAAACCTCTCCTTTCATGGGCTCAGCGTCATTGCACCCCCCTTCCCTTTTCTCTCTGACCCCACCCCCTCCTCCATCTGAGTACACTGTGAGCAGACCGCTTGGTCAAAAGAAGGTATGGGCGATGATGTCAGCAGCCTGCGTCAAAGTCTCACGGGCACGTTTACAATCCCATTAAACGATCGGAGCCCTGCATCAACATTGTTGCGCATTAATCAAATCTGCGCTGCTGGTTGGACGTCTTTGTGTTTGCGTCTCAGTTTCCCTCCTTCACCTCGAGCCTCCAATTGATGGAGAAATGCAGAAGTGGCCACTCTACCTTGAGGTAAATAGATGCAGGTTCACACATGTAAACACACACATGCCGTCCTTGGGGAATAACAACCCATTACCTTGAAACAGACCAACATTTTTTCCCCCCTTTGTGATCAGTAAAGGTGACTGAATCCCTTCTGACGTGCACCGTTTCGACAAAGTCTCCCCTCAGGTCAGGACTTTTTGCATAAAGAAGCAAGAAAGTCTCCCCAATTCAAATTTTCTACCAAATTGTACTTCTCACCAAATGCTCCTTTCACAAACATTGTATGCTTGTTGTGTTAGTGGGTGTGTTGGACTTCCAATAAAATGACTCAGCTTAACTGGTTTTCATTTACACTTGAGTGCATCTGGTGCAGTGGTCTGAACACTGACCTCACTGCAGAGGGCACCATTTAATTGGAGACACGGAGGAAGGAGCATGCAAACAAATCTGGTAAGCATGTATGGATGGCTACATTTATACCAGTGTCCCTTCAAGACTGAAAAATGTTCTAATCCACCTTAAAACGATGATCATGATGATGTTTAGTCATTTCTAAATATTGTTACACGTGACAGCTAATTAACTTTGACAGACTGACTGAATGTTTGTTCATCAGCATTAAATATGTGATTCAGTTTGTCAAACATCCAATGAAGTCAAAATTGCATTTTTTACCAACCCAAACACTGATTTTAAAATGCTTTGTTTGAATGAAATTTTAGTGTTGAGGAATCCTGACTGCCTTGTGCTGCCAGAGCTGATAAAATTCGCGAATATTAATGAGACCCTTCTTTAAAACTCCCCAATGAGATAAAACACACATGCTTCAAACCATGTATTTTCCCCTTATGAGGGGCAAACCGAGCCCCCTTTGTAGGCTCAGCGGCTGAACGAGCTAATGCTGTGCTTTGGCCGGGACCACGCTGACTCTGAGCATATGTCTCAGCCTTAGATGCACTTACTCGCCTTAACTGGCATCAATTCAGACAGATGCCAGTTTGTTCCCATTTTCCACTCTGACCGTCAATAACCCTCGGCATCTGTTCAGGCTTTGACTGAGGCAGCTCTGAAAAAGTGAGTTGGAGCGCCGGCAAAGGGAGTGTGAGGTAACCCATTAACTGGTTAGAGCTGTCAGAGGGAGTGTGACCGCACAAACAGAGCATTTGTGCTGCATTTACGTCAGACAGCAGCTGTGGTTCATCCCTCCCCCCTTGTATACTATGAGTCCGCCAGACAGGCTGTAGGACTGGGAAAGAAAAACACCGCAAGGAGCCGCATGTTTGCTTTTGCAGGCGTGGTGTTACGCTTCACAATGCACAAACACGCAACACTGAAGTGGCTGCCTGTGGCATTTGCATGGAGGTGAGAGGGAAACATTCATATGGATGCACATATAAAGCTGCCATAATCCATGACATGACATCTGCTATAATCCCCCTTGGCATTTAGTGCACACCGCTGAGCGATTACAACAGGTGTCATGTCATGTTTAAAACAGGATTATGCTGGTTTTAGTTTGCGTGTGTCTGGCAGCAAATGTAATTGTGCACAACAGTATGAAATTATCTCAACTGCACAGTTGTGCGCTCATTGTTTTATTTTGGGTCTGCACCAAATGACATCTTTTGCACACTCAGACGTGCTAAAAAATGGACTTTCGAACAGGACGTGCTCTATCGGCAGGAGTAAAAGGTTTGCATAGGAAAGTCCTCTGAACCAGCTGGCATCAGATTCTTCTTCTGGTTTTTTAATTCTCTCTTTTTCGTTCCTGCTCTCAACCCACACTGGAAGCACGTCAGAGGGGAGAATATACAGTGAATCGTTCCAGTTATCAGCAGTTACCGTGAGCTGGAATCTGTGCATGTGTCCTCAACAGGCAAAGCAGAAGCCGGACAAAAGCTACAAACTAGGTCAAGCCATACAACATGTAGCCCCACATGGAATTAAACCGGGAACCTTTTGATCTTTAGACAGACACTATCCAGTGAGCTATTTGGAAAAAAAAATCCACTTTGGGAGCATGGCAGCCAAAATTCACACTGGAATTGAACCTTGATCTTCAGACCAACACTCTCCCACAGAGGTATTTGTTCAGTACTTGCCAAGGGGGTTTTGTTAAATCTAGCATAGGATCCCAGCTTGATTGGCCTGCATCTTACTTTAACTCTAAAGTAAGTAGATGAAGTATAAAGTAAGATGATAAAGTATTTCTTAAGATGAAGATTATTCTTAAGAAATGCGCTTCCTGGCAGACCTCTGCTGGATTTCTACCCCCCCCCCCACACACACACACACAAAACTCACCCAGCTTTAGGTCTTAACCTTAACACAAAATCCAATAGGATTTAGGGATGGGGCGCATTTCTCTCCCACCTTTCCCTGCACTTTGACCTTCTACGAGTCTTCCACTTTACCTTCAAGTATTTCAGCTTACAGATTCAGCTCCAGCATTCACACTGCATATTATTCTGGAAATGACATTTTTCCTTATGATTTGGCAAAACTCTGCTCCTGCATTTGTCAATTCAAGCTTTTTTTTTTTGCTGTTCGGTATTTTTTCACTTTCATATTTTCATTTCTCTTTCAGTTAAGATTTGATTGAGCTCAATCCACGTTTTTCAGTCCCTTTGTAATCATGCTCGTCTTGTGCGTCTTCGATACTGATCAACATGTGACGCAGCCAAGCTCAATAGATTGTCTCTCTCAGTTGTGTGACTGTTGAATCACAGGATGTCTTTTTCCTCTTTCTTATTCTCCTTTTCTTTTTTCATTGTTGCTCATCTCACGCGTCTGCCGCTCAAAGGACCAGTTCTCGGAGCATTCTTGTCATTATTCCCCCTTTGACAGTTTCTTACTTCCTCTTCTCTCTTTTGTCGCTCATACACCGAAGAAGGGAGTTGAGGTATACCATGTGTTGTGTGCGCCATATGTGGTTTAATGTGATTCATTGTGTCACTGCAGAGAGGAAGTATGCAGTATAGCCGCACACACTGTCATGCCATCTGTTGTTCAGAGCTGGATTACTGCCTCTTACCTCAGTCCTTTTGTTTGACTGTGAATTGTTGTTCGTCGGCATTTTAAAGTGTGCGAGGGTTTGTCTGAATGACACAAATCTCTCTCTCTCAATAGACAAAAGAAAGCCAGTGAGTGTAGCAGCGTATGTTCATGAGATTGCAGCTCATCGGTTGCTGCATTTATTTGTCTTTCCCTGAAGTACGGGGGGGGCTTTACCTGTAGGAGAAGGTCGTTAGTCACTTATGCACTCGGTGAGATGCCCTCTGGGGACAAACCAGCCAATTACCAGGCCCGGGAGGGAGGAGGGAGGGCGGGAGACTGAGCACGCCGCTGGAGGTGACATCAGTTGCTAGTGACGCCAGTTCTTACATAGAAAGATAAGGATCAACACCTCTTTGTAACTACAGTTTTAGTTTACTGCTGTGAAAGGAAAGCCACATTCCCTCAACTATGAGTTATGTGGATTCTTCTATATTAAAGAAGTATATAAGAAAATAATTTGTTTTGCTGTAGAAACGGCATCTGCGGTGGCAATACAACAATCACTGTCTATCTGTGACCATGTCAGCATCAGCGATATGTTGACATTCTTTTGTTTCAGTAAAAGTGTTTTATTTCTTTCTTCTGTGTTATATTAGCTTGTGTGCAAAACTGCCTTTGTGGTGTACACAGGCAGACTGTGGCCGGCTTGTTCCCATGTAAATATGAGACTGTGACCCAAAAGGTAGGAATTGTACACTTTCTGCTCCACATGCAACAATTTCAAATGACAAACAGCTTAATAAACTTATGTAATTTTTCTCTCTTTTTCCACCTAAAATGGGAGAACCTCCTCCTCTCGCTGTCATGACATTGCCATTTGTCTTAGTGGACAAAGAGTGCGGATTTTCAGACGTGTTTCTTGTTTTAAACAGGTTCACACAGAGGAACACATCAGTCAAATAATGGAACGGTGACACCTGTCACTTTGTGAAGAGCTCGAACAATGTGTATTATTTTGTGACCAGCAGGCTGAGCTCCAGGAAACTCACTAATTTCCAAGCAAGTCTGACATCCAAAATCCATTGATCCCCCGTCAGTTTACTCAAGTGGTTCTGGACACCTTTGCGTCATCCGTCTTTCTTCTGCGAGGTTGACTCAGAGTTCTATTACCAGACGTCAGCAAACAATCCTTTGTACTCTGCTAACGCTGTTGAAGAATTGAGCAGCGACCGAGTCAGCATGCAGGACAAACACATTTACTGTATATTTCTAAAAGGCAAAAGGAGAAAACCTGCTCACTGAAGTGTTTCTGGTCTGGCTTTTTTATTATTATTATTTCTTCTGATGTGTTTTCATGATTTTCTGTGGCGGCGGAGTTTGATTCTTGGATGCATCCCTGCTGTTGACCCAGCCAGAGGTCTGCCTCATACTGAGTCAACATCGTCATCAGTACTGATGTAAAAGGCAGGACTCAGTGGACTGGAGTGAATGAGAAGAGTGAGTTTCTGTTCAGTCTGTGTGACCAGAGCAAACAGACAGTAGTCAGGTGAGATATTGACCCAGGCTGATAAGCTATCAGCAGACATTCCTGTGTGGATGTGCAGTGAAGGTCAGCGACAGCGACCGAGACTCAGAAACTGGTAGCAGGTCAATAAATTCACATCAGAGTGACGCATGAAGGGCCACAGGGATAGGTCATGTGAATTATTTGACATTGGGAAAAATTAGAAGTGATTCACACATACAAAGTAAAAAACACAAGCCAATAATTCATCTTTAACCTCATTCTCTAAACAATTTACTTTGGCATGTTGCCCTCATGCACTCACGTCAAATCTGAGTGGTAAAATAAACTGTTGCATCTCACTTATACAAACTAAAGGTTAAATCAACCCTTTTGTGAACTTCGTCTAATCTTCTAGCTTTCTACTGATATTTAGGCCAAACATCAACACCAACAGCTGCTCGTTGGATTTGATGGATGTCACATCGGCTGAACGATGCAAGAAAATGTTCGTTCGTTCAGATCCTGGAAGAGATTCTTGTTCAGATCGTGCTCACTTGTTGCGTGAACTTGGAGCATACGTTCATTCAACAGGAGATCTGTTGACAGTTAACGAGGATTACATTTTTAAAAATGTACTCACAGAGCTTCCAAACTCTCCACAGACTCACATTAATCATGTTGTGGGACAGGAGTGGAGGCAATGTACAAAAGATTGAAATTCATTCACTGTCAGACCCAAAACTGCCACAAGATCAATGGTGTTTTGGCAGCACTTTCATAACAAAAGCAATTTATTCGTGTTTTAATGTTTTCTATAAAAGTAACATGAAATTGGTCTCATCTGGATCTGTCTCTGACAAGTACATTAAAAGACCTAAAAGTATATTTGACAAAGAATGATTAACAAATGTAAGATTTTCCTTTCAAAAAGTTGTACCATAAGATTTCTCCTTCATGTTTCTGTCTCTAACAGTTGCCACACTGCCCCCAAGGTTTCTGGTGGTACTGCAACATTTGGTCCATGGTCCAGACATAAACACGTTTGAAATGAATGTGGAGGACAGACTTGGGATGTTCTGTGCTTATACGTATGCATATCTTTCATGGAGCAGGAACGGGCTCTCCGGATAAAGCGCGGATGGATGATGAATGGTTGGAAGGAATTGGATGGACAGGAATAGACCTGTTTAAAGAGAGAAGACTTTGTGTGGCTCTTGAGAGAAACGATACGTTTTATGGTTCATAATCTCGAAGCGGTCTCCCACTTTGCTCCTACCTCAAATCTTTGTTGGACTTGATGAAGATCAAGAGATCACTTTTTTAATCCCAGAGTGCTGAACTGAACAACCTGTTGGTGGGTTCAACTGGCGTAAATCAAGAATGCATTTGCCTGGAGCTAAATCTCATTCCAGTATTGTAAATCTTTCCAAATATAAGTAAACGCCGGCACTGTATCAGGTTCACCTTGTGTTTGCATACATTACGTGAGACCCCTGGCTGTGATATCTTCTAATTTGAATGTTCAAGCCTTGCTGCGTATAGCAAAGAGTAATGTCATCTCACACTACTCGATCCACCCAATGGGATAATTTGGTGCTCGGTTTGAGGGGTAAAGACTTTTTATTGGCGGTTACATAATGTTCAACAATACGCCGCTCAGAGGCAGCATCAGCTGCTGTGAAGCAAAGAAGGCCGGGTAAATTTAGGACTGGTTGCAATGCAGCAGCCAACAGCTGAATCACTATTTGAGCCCCCATCTATGCTCTGAGAGCCCTATCGAGTGGGAGATTATCCAAAATCCAAAGGGACAAGGCACAAGAGGAGGCTCTGAGCCTCTGAAAAGTAAACACTGAAATATGTTAACAAATTATCTTCTATAAATGTGTGTACAGTTTCTAAGATAAAAGGTATGAATCATCTTTTCTGTTTCACAGCAACATGTATGTCAAGAATATTTCATTCCTTTTGATATAACTATCAGAAAAAATTTGAGTAACACCAATTTTGGGCATCAAATGACACCATGGGAATTTTGTGGGTTTGTTGTTGAAATAATCACAGTGTTTCTGATCAATGGTTGAAATTCCTGGGCGGTCATGAGCTTCTGTTGTGTCCTCGAGCAAAAATACTTTACCTTGCTCACTCCTTGGAATGCAAGTGGTATTGAGTTCTCGTGAAAGTATGTGAGTTCCCAGAGTAGTATGTGGGTGTGTCCCAATAATGCTTCTTGTTTTCTAGCTGGACTGTGAACCAAGTGAAAACCAGAGAATCACACGACAGCCTCTTGTGGTAGAAAGTTGAAAAACGGAAGCAAAAATGGCTTTGCAAAATCACCTGAATATGAAGAAGTGCAAGTCACAACCACGGAGAGTTCAGTTGCAGACAGATTCCATACAGATATGGAAACCTTTGCAGATGTCCTTTTGTGTCTCCAGAGGAAGTCTGTGACTGGCACTTGAGACAGTATTGACTGAAGCTCCTGGAAATGAAACAAATCTGAAGGTGTGAGAGTGAAGACAAGTGAGCATGCAGACCTCTGTCGCTGATTTCCTCGACACCACTTCATGCAAGGCTCGCTGACACTCTTGTGATATTCACAAAGGAAATTTATTGTTTATTTGACTTCCAAATCCATCATTTGGGAAGCATTTGTACCTTTTAGCATCTTCTGGAATCCTTCATCCTGCATATTTTAATTTTCACAATACTATTTACTGAAGAGATCCTTGAATGTAGGCAACTCACTAACACAGAAACTGCTCTTGCATGTAGAAATCAGTGACACATTTTTTTTCTATATTTGGACAATCTGAGGATTTTTTTCTCATCTATATTCATGGGGCCATGTGTGCGTACATGTAAGGCTCACCGTTTGACAGGGAAATGAGCAGGCGCATGTGTAAAATGTAGCTGCTCAACTAAACATATTTCATTCATACCTACGACATTTTTTCATGCCAGTGTATCATGTTAATTACTGTGCACATCCATAAATATTGACCTAGATGTCACTTGCTGAAGAGGGCAGCAGCAGGAGGAGGAGAAGGAGAAGAGTGAAAGCTGGCTCCTGAAATGTTTCGCAGAGCTCGCTGAATGGGTAGTGTGTCGAATGACATCATCACAGTGATAACGGGATGACGCACTTCACCACGGTTCATTAACATTCCCCACACCCCAAAGCTTCATCCCACAGCACAGAGCTGCTGTGGAGCTCACCAGCTGAGACTGGAACCAGCACCAGCCAATTGATTGAGATCATATCATAATAAGTGGTTCGATATGAAGATAATCACTGTTTTGAGTGTACAAAGACAGATATGTTGGTTTATACTTCATCAGGTTGTAGCGAGCAACATTTCTGTTACAGCAGAGCTTTTCGTTGTGGACTGGAATCATGAGAAAAAAAATTCTAACTAAATTAATCAAATATTGAATCGGCACATAAGAGCTTCTGTCCAAGAGCTTCTGCAATATATGTTTGTTTAGACCAAAATGCAGCTTTATTAGAATCCTGGTCAATTAAATGCATCAATTTGAATTCTGTTTTTTTTAAATGCATTTCAGTCAACGATGAAATATTGAGTATATTTGAAAAAAAAAAACCCTGACAATCTTAAACTGGCTTTATTTAACTTCTGACATATATTTTTCATTTTTTTGATTGGTAAAAAAACTAAACGTTTCTTCGGCAAATAATATTTAGGCAATATTATTTCCAAATCAGTGGGATTGTTACTCTGTGTTCTGTGTCCCTGTGCCTGAGAACTAGCGGTTGGATGCTGGACAGAAAACAAACAAATCGATAAACTAAACATATTCTCATCAAGGATGAACAGGCACTAACAAACTAAATAAAAATAATAAAGATTATAGATGATTAAAAGATTACAAATAATGAACAGATTATAAACCAGGATTTTTTTTCTGCTGTAAAAGACAAGGCTGGTGTGACCTGAACTGACGTGACATAAACCTGTATTGAGCCATCTTTGTTGGGGAGGCTGAAGTGGGACATTACGTCACCCGGTTAACTTGGACGGTCCACATCTCCCTCTAGCGTACAGAAAGCACACTGCAACTCGAACAGAAAAGTTCAGTATGTACCAGTCCTCACATGCACTTTTGTCTGCGCAAAAAAAAAAAGTGTCGCATTTCATTTTCCCCTCTTTTTTTGTTCACCACAAATTTCAAATAACCAAAAATAGTCGAAAAATAAAACTGATGTCTGTGTCTGATTTATTTCATGACTTCCGTCATTTATCGACGACGGTGAAAAATTGTACAGGCGGTTTCCCAGCGCTTGGTGTACAGCTCCCCCTTGTGGTAAAAAGTGACCAAAGCTAACAATGTGGTTATGAATTGTTCGACAAAAACAGAGTAACAGACTAGAACCACATTATGATGTAGAACTAGAAAAAGACAAATAACTGTCTGCAGTGTCGCCAACTGACCGTAAATAAGCTTGAATTACTTCAAGCGAAACCCAAAAAAGTGGCTTATTTACAGGTTCATGAAAAGCACATTTATCACACATTTCTTTTCACTTCTCAGAAATAGAAAAGGAAGCGTTTGATGCCAATGTATGGAAGGAAATGCACGTCGGGCAAACCGTGCAATACAAAAATACATTTTCTACGTTTTGTTTCTCACTCATGGTAGTTATAGTAGCAGACTATATTTTGGTTTCTGCATTTTCAATGACAGTATCACGTCAGATCTTTCATCTCAACAAACCACTTTAGAATAAACTTTAAATTACTACCTGTAAATTCATTCCCATGCGAATTGAGAGAGGCTTTGTCCGGGAATTTATATTGAAAATTGCTGAAAAGACTGAAGAAGTTTTATTTTTTTGTCTGACAGGATGCTTAGCAGTAACTATGGAAAATAAACAGAAGAACTCTGCACACTTAAAACATTCGACTTTTTTATTGACCTATTTTCAGATTTGCGGAGCTATTGTTCAGTTCTCTTAGATGGGATCCGGTTCAGAGAGTCCGGTCCGGAGGATCCAGTCCGCAGCTTGCCGCTCTCTCTGCGCTTCTCAGGTTTCCTGTGGACGCGTGGTCCTCCGCGCCTCCCGCTTTTGTGTTGTCGGGCAGAAAGACACACCAGTCAGGGTGGCGTGTGTCCTCATACACGGGCACTCCGTCTGCGCCCATAATCAAACTGCAACCAGCCATTTCACCGCCTCCACCGGAGCCTCCAGCTAATCTCGGTTGATTTTTTACCCCGACATCTTTTATTCCCTTTTTTGCTACCATGTCGGTGGGTGTGGAGTCCGGATTCTCCAGCGAGGAGGTGCTGAGCAGCCGCTTCCCGCTGCACCGGGCTTGCAGGGATGGAGACGTCGGTGCCTTGTGCTCCCTCCTCCAGCGCACCTCAAACCCGGCTGACCTCACGGTGGAGGACACTTTCTACGGCTGGACGCCCATACACTGGGCCGCTCACTTCGGGAAGGTGAGTCCGCTCCACGGAACCGTCTCGACGGACAGTGTGGCGGTAGTACGTCGTTGAATCGGGAGTCCATGATGAGCGACGGTTATCTCAGACACGAGCCTAGTCTCGGCCATTTCCTGATTTTTTTTAATAGCCATCGTTAGCCGGAGGCAAACAATGAACCATTAACGTTTGAATGGCGACAACAATGTATTCAACGATATTTAGGCGTATTATAGTACAATCTTTAAGCCTCATGTTGGGTAGGGAAAGTATGTCTATACATTTTTATATTTTGGGGCTTTTGAATTTTAGGAGAGCGGTAAACCGTCGGTTAACTACGCCTAAGCTAACTTTTACCATAACTTCAGCTTTTTTCTCGAACGAAACAATGAATTAACTGAATGTAGCTGCTAGTAAAAGACAGTCTGGTTCAAAGCGAAGTTTTTATTGAGAAAAAAAAACTAAACATGTTTTGTGGAGCAATTCAGCCGGTGGCGACGTTTTTAATCAAAGCTTCGTGGACCTTTAGAATCTGTTCAACCCCGCAAAGAGCAGAGCTGCAGTTTGTACAGAAAACTGGATGCATGCCCATGAAAGAGCAAGGCAGAGGCCGGTCCAGACCAGCAGTGCTGCATGACCAGACTTGCTGCCCCCACCACCCCCTTCAGTGGCGGGGAGCATTATTGCTTCAAATGTGACTAAACTTTCTGTGCATTGTCTCCTCGCAGCTGGAGTGCATGATGCGCCTGGTTCAGGTAGGCTGCGGGGTGAACGCAGTCACCTCCAGGTTTGCGCAGACGCCCACTCACATTGCAGCATTTGGGGGCCACCCTGAGTGTTTGTTATGGCTACTTCAAGCTGGTGCAGATATTAACAAACAGGTATGAGATCAGACACACACTCTCAGCACATGCCTGCAGGCTCAAGACTGGGAAATGACACAGTTGCATGCTTGAAGGAATTTTTCTTCCCTGAAGAGATTCATACCTAAAACACCACACTTCAAGACACACATGGAGTGCTGGATCTTTCTTTTTAAACTGGTATTAATATTGAATCATCAAGATTTGAATGAGCTGAGGTCCAAATGTGTGAGTGAAAAGAGCACAGCAGTGTAAGAGCTTGAGCTCAGATGATCCTATCAAGGCGGATCATTCTAAGTTGGGGTCACGGCCCCTCGCAGCACTGCTAGTCACTCCGCCATATAACCTATATTCCCTTCTTGCCAGTCACACTTTCATATTGTGGAGTCACTGCCAGAATGTTGTGCGATTTCCGCTTCGTGTCCTTCCTCCCTCATGCCTTTTTAATGCTCAGACTCATGCACTCAGGCTATATTTTTATGCTCCACTGCACTCCTGAGCGAAATCAGATTAGTAGGTCACAATGACATAACACATTGTCGTCATCGGGAAACACATCGTTTGCGATTTCCTTTCTAAATTGCTCAGCATATGCTGAACCAAACACCTCCAGTGTTTCAATTCTTAGTATATTGCTTGTGCAGATGGAGGAGAGTAGAGCAGTGTAGTATTTAAGCAGAGCCTGTAACGCATTTGTGGATGGGCCCGACTTCCGTTGTGTGCGCGCGCACGCGTTATTTTCACTAATGTCTAACTGTGTGGGTGGAGGTGAAGTCTGGGTGAAATGTCCAGACTCCTCCCACTTTTTATTTCTGGAATCATCCTCAGGGATACGAAGCAGTGCAGTGTAGAAACATGTATTTGAACGTGTGGATAGACGTACACTTGCTCAGTAGTCTTGTGTACCTTCTCTGTCCTCACCCAGGATTATGTGGGCGAGACGCCCATCCATAAGGCTGCTCGTGCGGGCAGTCTGGAGTGCATCAACGCTCTCTTGATTCAGGGAGCGAAAGCTGAGTAAGTCCTGTGATCAGTGCTGTGTCCTCATTTCTCTTCCTCTGTACTATCCAACATCTCAGTTAGACCTTTACAAGAGATCACCACCAAACCCAAATCAGAGCAGCCATGAGGATGCGTAATTGTTCAATTTATTGCATCGACGTGAGACCGTCTGCATTTTTAATGCTTTCTAAGTAAGAGGGCTGCTGCTTTCTATCGCTCTTTGAGACTGAATGAGTTCATTTTAGTGTTCTGCATCAGCATGAGCAGTGCGCCTCAAGTTTTTAAGATGCACAGCTCAAAAGCTCATCTATTTTTAAAATGTGAACAATAAAACACCATTTTGGTCCTGCTCTTCTTTGTTTAGTCTGCCGATAAAATTTACACCACACTCCTGTGTAAACATTTACAATCTCCAGAATATATGAAGCACCAGTGGAGATAAAGTTTTATTTCCTGGAACAGGCGGCAGATAGTGTTTTGTAGAAATCTGAGGTGAATAAGTTCACAGCATCTGTCGCAATGTGTTTATATTGCATTAGATTATCCGTCCTGGAGTAGTTTAATCCTGATGTGTGGCGTCTAATGTTTTTCTAGAATTGGTGGTGCTCTCTTGGAAATGTGACACATTTTGTTATTCCTTGAAATTGTTGTTTATCATTGCAACAATTAACATTAAGTTGCCCTCTGAGTGTAATTTTATTGCCTTTCAAACAATGGATCAATAAAGAATGGCATTGAGTACCTTTTTGCACACTCCATAAAAACACTTTAAAGATTGCCTTTTTATAAGTTGAGCCAGTTTTTTTATTGCGATACCAGTAAATAATTAACTACAAGGTGCTTTTTATCCTCAACAAACACTCCTGTAAATTTACCACTGTTGTTACACGGACAGGAGGTCAACTTAATGTAAAGGTTGATAAACTGTTTTTATACCTTGTAGGTCATATTGCATGATATTTGTTAAAGTTAGAGTGTGTTTTTCTTTGTTAACATTTGTTTTGGTTAGTGTCTGACATACACAACTGAGACTGAATGACCAAATGCACATTGCGTCCATTTAGGCACCATCTCTTATTGTGAAGGCTGCAGGCTATCTGTTGCATAGAATGAAAGCGCATAAAAATATTAAGGTTCTTCCTTTGTAGAACTGTAACAACAGATCCCTCAGTCCCCATGCAATCGTTTGGACTGCTGCTGTATCTCTTTATGTTGTATAAATAAAAGAAAATCTGACTAGAGAAATGATAAATTTAGCTTCTGATAGAGATCATCTAGTATGCATCGCAGTTTTAGCTCGAGCGGCTGTATCACGCAGCCTCTCACTATGCAACTTGCATCAGTTTATTTGTGCTTTTGCTCTCAAGCAGAAAACACTTTGTAAGTGTTGCTGCACCTGAAGCGTAAACAAAGAGACACAGCCCAACTTTGCTCTTGACATAAAACCTGCTGGGAGGGGAAACAATGACAGATAATTATAGTTACTTCAGGAGATCAGGGTTTTTCCCCATTACTCACATACGTCAGTTCAGTGAGTTGGACTTTCCCTTTAGCTGTTGCCTGAATTTTACAAGTGTACATTTTAGGTTCCTTTTCACACTGATGTTCAATCAATGTGCTACTAAAAAATGTTCTGCCAAATTTCTACCACAAGGTATCAATAATGAACAGCAGAGTACATGCCAATGATTGTTAGAATTGTGAATAGATTGTATTCCTGTTAGCTATTCTAATAGTTTATAGTTGCATTTTCTGCAACAAGCTTCGCACCCTTCGCCTAACTGAAAACCATTGGCATCCCTAAACCCCAAACAACCAGGGTGTCCACACAGTTTTGTTAGTGTTTTGAATAAATTTGAGGTCACTGAGTGCCGTCGGTACAGAAGGTAAACAACCATGTCACTGTAGAGCAATGGCTGGTAGCTCTAAGGCTCACGTTAGAGTGAGTTTATCTGACAGTACTAAATATAATCGGGGACAGTCGTGTTGACTCTGAGCCTCCTCCCGTTTCGATAAGGAATGCTAGTAATGCTAACACACCTCCTCTAAAGGTTGCGGGAAGCCGTCCCTTTCTTCATGTCGCTAAGTGACAAAAGATGCTTGTTGTAAATAAAGGATAAGCTACAAATAACACAGACATGACCTAATGTTTTAAGTGTGCTTTACTCTGTCAGTGACGAGTGATTTTTGTTATTACATTAGTCTGTAAGATGAAGATTATTTTTTGGCTATCAACTTTTAGAGTCTAATTTTCTTTAAAAAAACAAAAAAAACAAACCCTGGTTGCTTTGGTGGTCCCAACAAGTTAAATCTGTTACTTTCAGTCAGATATTTTCAAGAGTGAAAGGAAGATGGAAGCACTTTGCTCTCTGTTGCAACTCTGAAATGTGCATTTGGTTATCAGCTGATGAGTATTATTTCTGACTGAAATGATATGTGATATTTTTCCCCCTGCAGATGACAGATATTTAGTTTAGTTTATTATCAAGTTTGTTTTTATTTATTTATTTTTTAACTTGAAATTTAGTTGGGCACAACTGGGAGGGAAGGTGGGGATGAGGCTCATGACAAAATGACTTTAGCGGGTAAAATAATGTCTAACTCTCGTGCACATGATTTGAAAATGTTAGTTTTTTATTACTTTTTAAATCAAATTATTAAATTAATAAAGTTGCTTTGTGTCAAAACTGTTAAATAAGATTATTCCATATGACTCTAGAGGAATATTAAAGTGTTACGATGGATATTTCATGGGAAAATATAAACATCTGCATTTAGACCAATGCACTATGTGCTGAAAGGTTCTATATAGACACAATCAAATTATCATCTAATACCAGACAAAATTTTCTTTTCATGATAATGGTCATTTTATCAAACGTTGAGGTAGAAAATAAACATAAACCTAACCCTTACGAAATGAATAGAAATTTTTTTATATACTCAAAATAATGCAGTTCTTTCGAATAGGCATGTAAATTATTCACATGCTTCAGCAATCGTGAAGCGTCTTTCTGTTCATTTCCATTCATTACCATTTTTAGTGCAAAAAATGTTCATCGTCCAAAAGGAAACATTTTACGCTTTTAAATAATACAGATAACCAAATAATGTTCATCTTTTATCATTTTGTATTGAAGTCACACAACAAAATAAATGTAATTGGCCGCGGTCTTGACGCATAAGGGAAATAAACCCTTCAAAAGGAAAAAAACAGCTTTTTTCGAAATCTGATACAGAAATGTTGCCCGTGACATAGAAACTGACACTATTATTCACTATTGATACTTTCTCTTAATTCAAGTTTAAAACCAGGATCAGGTTTTCAGCTTCCTTTGTAACTGGAACAACCTGCGCCCTCTGAGGGTTGGCTTCCATGTGGAGCTTCCTCACAGATCAGGTTTAAGCTTCCTGCCGTCACACAACTAAGTAGTTCCTCTATCAACAGTTCTATTTAGGATCCTAAAGGACTGGAGGATCGATGTCAAGTGCAGTTTCTGGGAGATTGTTTTGTGCAGGATATACGGAGATCGGCTGATTCTTGGTCTTGGTGGAGGCTTGCAGAACCATTTTGTTTTCTCATCAACTTCAGCAATATTCTTGATTTTTAACAGTGAATAGACCATTTTTGCATTATTCTACCAGAATTAGGAGCATCACTGATTATAGTGATATTATTGAAGATCCCTGGCCTCATTAAAACCCTCTTTGATGGATTCTACTTGGCAACTACTCCTTCTTGCGCTGCTTGTTTTTCATCATTTTTGAGGATTCTTGATTAAAATGATGACCTCGTATTTTTTCCCGTCTATCTTGAACGTTCACCAGAGCCTCACACTCGCATCTGACCTGCATCTTCAAGAATGAAACCTGAAATAATACATAACTGCTCAGAATATGTATGCGAATGAGGTTAGCCCCTCTCTGCCTCTCCTCACGCTCGCACAGCCAGTCTTCAGCTGGTGGAAGAAAAAGAAGAGGCAGAAAAAGATGGCCCATAATAGATCCTACTTTGATTCATTAGGAAGACTTGCCCTCGCTCGGCAGCAGCAGCTGGTTCCACTGATCCAGCACACAGGAGGCTGAGTGGCTGCTGGTAAGAGCTGAGTGTGGCTTTGGACTCCCCACCAACAGCAGCAGCCGTAGATGATCCATAATAGCTCCGCAGCATCTGATAGATGACTGTGGGCTCAGTCAATAAGGGGCTTAATACATTAGTTCGAAATGTGAACAAAAGCTTTCACCCGCAGAGGCTTTTATGGATTTTTTTCTTTATACATAAAACCTTGGCTACGCAGAATTGCATGAGGTCATCTGGAGCTTGGATTTTATACCGTGGGTGGATTCAGCAGGAGCGAACCCATTAGCACACCATTTCCTTCATATACACACATTTTGTCTGACGTCCTTCGCCAGTGGAAAGCCCTGATTTTTAACTTCTGTCGGATGTTGGAAGAAGAACCGACCCATGTCTTGATGAGATGCTTTTCCATTCCGCAGTTTTATGAAGATCATCACTGGAGTGTTTGTTTTTTGGTTTTGTCCTTTCCTCTTGAAAAGTCTTTCTGGATTTCTTCCAAACCGTCAACCAAGATTATCAGCTCGAGAAGGCTGGGGTTTTTTTTTTTAATTGGCAGTATTGAAACTGATAATATTTTTCATACTTTAATTCAGCCGATAAAATAGAGAAAATCTGTTTATTCAAAACCAAAAAAATCACACCTCACAATATTTAATTCAAATTTGTTCCAGCAAACTAGTTGTAAGTATCTCTTTTGTGGTGTTTGCCGCCCTTCAAATTTTCCCTTCAAACTAGTGAAATCTTAAAAAAACAAAATAGAAACAGGTTTATCTCTTTGTCATGAGCCTCAAGAGAATAAAAGTGGTCCAGTAGTGAGCTAGCAGCAGGTAGGACAGTGATAAGAGGCTGCCGGTGAGCAGAGGAGCGCAGACATGCTTAGAGCAGCTGAGTGAGATGGGTTAGATCTGCACAACATCATGTACTAAACTGTTTAATGCTAACCTCATCCTGTTGCAATGGTTCTTCACTGTCATTTCACTGTACCAGATATCCTTTTTTACTTTATACACAGAAATGTTTCATTTTGTCTGTCACAGTATTAACCCTATACAGTATCATAGTCTGTTTTGACATCTAATCTTTGTCACCTTTTCCTTTATGAAAGTGACAATAAGTTTACAAAAGAAAAGTTTGCTATACTGTTAACAGAACCAGAACCGTACGTCTTAATGTTTTGCAGCCATTGAATTGGAAATGACTTGGTTTTTTCAAGTAATCCTAGAAAGGGGGAGAATAGACACTGCTGAGTCTGCCCCGTTCCCTGGGATAGCCGCACTGTTGTGGCATTGAGTGTTCTCACTATCGCTTCCTATCTACACACTGGCAAACTGTTGAGGTATTTCTTGCGGTGATTGGTTTTAATGCTAGGTTTTTTATGAATCAAAACTAAAGTTATAGACCTGCATGCTTTGCTTATTATCCATGATTGTTCCTGTATTTTAGCCTTTTTTGTTCTTTTTATTTGTATGATTTGTTTTTTGATTTTGTGAACTAACCATAGGAGTCCTTTATATGGACAGGTTTAATCACGTGAGTCCCATGTCAACATGTAGCATGATAATAGGCTGCCTCTGGAGGGTTAGACAATAGTTAGCAAAGATACAAATTGTGTGCTTAGGACCGAAAAAGCAAAGCATACCAGGCATTTACAAAGAATTAACGCTTCCTTTTTTACAAAAACAATTCCCCACACCTGATCTGCTTATTGTGGACACAGTCACAAAGTTCCCCGTAGGTGTTTGGTCTCACTGAAGGAATACTGGCTTGGCTTTTAGGGATGATGAAAAAGAAAGTCTCTCTGCTAAAGTATGTGCAGTTCAGTCAGTATATTTTGATCACATAAAGTAATGAAACACAATAACTTTGAATGCAAAGCTGCACAAACGCAGTTATGGGAAATATGTGTAACAGGGTGAGTAAATTTTCCCTTTTTTAAAAATGTTTTTAATCTGATTTCAGGAGCAGGCTTAACAGTCAAGTTATTGGAAAAGTCTTTAAAACTTAATCAGATTGTGTTGCAGCTCTTCCTTTGAATAAACTTGTGGGAATAAAGTCCCTAAATCAAAACTTTGATCTGCCACAGAACAGGAAGCTTTTCCTTTTTTAGTCAAACACAAAGACAAGGTTGATCAACTAAATTTAGGAATTTACATGCTCATCAATTTGGTAAGTCGTTTATAGCTTTTCAGAAAGAGTCGTTGTAACTAACCTAAATGCAGGACTTGCAAAAAAAACTAAAATCAACGTTAGAACAAACTAGATGAAGCCTGATATTCTGATATTTACCATAATGGTGTCAAATTTTTGCTGAAAATGTAACGTCATGTAATGTCAGATTTTCTCCTGTCAAGTAACGCAAGTATTTTGTGTTTACTTCTCAACAAACTGAATGCAAGTCAACTTTTTGATATTCTTACAATGCGTTGAACATTTCTGTTCCAACATGGAAAGACGTGAAATGTAAGATCATGTCATCTCAGCATTTTTTGAGCTTGTGGGATAAAAAGCTTTGGTCCCCTTTCTAGTTTGCCTGAATCTTATCGTGAAGCCAAATGCTGATGGGCACCCCGGCTCTCACGATTGCATAAAGATGCAGAAGGCTTCGAAGTAAAACTAGTAGAGCGTTTCAAGGTCTGGTCCAACCTTCACCCTTAAGAAATGTTTTCTTCTCCCCAAAGGGGTCATGGACCACAAGCTGGTAACAAGTAATATTTGAAATACAAACTTGTTGGATTAGGTGAAGTTTACCACAGTTTCCAATAAGGCTTATGGTTTATTATTCCTCATAGTGAGACCAATCCATCTGCATCTCCACAAAGTGGTTTCTGTTTTAAACAAAGTCTCACAGACTAATTCCTTGGAAGCGTTAATTTTGAAGGGGACGGGAAATGTGCAACAAGTTATTGTGTGATTATTATTATTTTTTACTCTTTTGTTGTTTTTAATATTTAATTCTTTAAAAAATGTTTTTAATGTGCACTAGTTTTTGAAATGTTTCTTTTTGCACCACTGTTTAGATAAAAGTGAAGAGAATGAGAAAGTTACACACAACATGAATGACCAAACAGCTGCTGTGTGTTTTATATTTGCCCTCTTTGAGTGGAAGCCACCTGGATTCAACAAAACTTCAGATCGAAGTCAACATTTTTCAACAAGATCTTAAATTACTCACAATATAGGTTTTTGTACTTCAGGTTTTTTTTATTCTATAGTCTTGATAAATGTCAAATGTTTCCAGATTTTTCTTTTGTGTTTTTTGTAAGAAGTGGAAACTTGGATTTGTTCCAGTTGTCCCACATCTCTGACAAAGATGTGGCTGTTATTGCATCGAGAGCTCATTCTGCTGTGTGATGACATTCGGGCTTAGAACAAGAGCACTATTGTTTCATGATTTGGCCAGCAAGGGAGGGAAGAGATTCTCATTAAGGCATAAAGCTGATTGGTCAATGGAATTTTTTTTTTTTTTGGACACAAAAGCATCAGTCTTAGTCACATTTATCCGCACGCTAACTCAACATATCAGTTTCATAGTCAGTCATTCAACAGAAGGTAGACAAGTCATTGAAATGTTTGTTGCTATCCAGGTTTTTTTAATTGCTTCCAGATTTAAGTGTCTTGTGGAAAACTAACTTTGCAGAAAAAAGTGACACGAGCTGTTTTTTCATTCATTTTGTACTTCAAAAAGCTACTTTGATCCTGCTGCAACTGGACACGAGTAACACAACAATAATAAAGGCACAGACGCGTTTCCAATGCTCCAGCACTTGTTACAGTCCTCCAGATGTTTTCCTTCCTTTTCATGCCTTTTTTTCATCCTTCTGGAAACCAATGAAGATGCTTGCTTTCAGCTTTTCCTTCAGAAGAAGTACCAAACACTGACACTCTTGGCTGCCGTCTCACATTGTCATTTTCTAACTTGTACCTTCGAGCCATCCAAGGTTTCTGTGAAGATCCAACGGATACATCTGCAACTCATTTAGATGACAAGTTCATCAATCTTGTAGATGTTTGCTTGGACTTGAGCTCTTCTTCCTCTTGTGTTCAGAAGTGCTGCTTTTCCTTGCTTAATTCTTTATATCAGAGGTCTGGATTGGTGCTTGATGCTTGGATGAATCTTTGAAAAAAATTTGAGCTGGATCGTCACCTTGTGGAATGACAGCAGCTTTTCAACTTGGACAAAAAGCTCCCTGATGTTTCATTCTGCTTACGAGATGAACCTCTTCACATTTTCCACAGAAATCAACTTCTTGTGAACACCAAGGATCATTAAAACGGACCAATATCATCTCTTTTTGATCCGTTGAATTTTTTTGGGTATCGGGATGAATCGCTGCGTTGCGTCGCTTGAGTTGTCTTACTCTTGTCCATTTGCAGCAGGCATGTTTCCCTGTCTTTGTGGAAACTGTTCAGAGATGGAAGTTCAGTGGAAGATGCAAATGATCCTGCAGGGATCAGTCGTCATCTCTCATGATGATGACGAACAGGATGTGAGAGGATAGAGCAGCACAGGCTATGTCTTTACATCTGTGTTTATCTGTGTGTGCGCGAGTTACTTGCTTAATGAGTCTGTGCGTGTGTGCCTGCGTGTGTGCGCTTGGGCTTGTCTGATTTTGTTGTTTTCTGTTTGTGTGAGTCAGTCGTACAGTTTGAGCGTTTCTGACACTCCCTCTTCCCGTTGTGCAGTATGAGGAATGCCAGTGGGCTGACGGCTGCCGACCTGGCCCACGCGCAGGGTTTCCAGGAGTGCGCTGAAATTCTCTCCAATGCCCAGAACTTCCAACAAAACATGACTCAGTCCCATAACGGGGCTTTTCTGAATGGCACAAGCCGCAATGGGGGCCACGCTCACCCCATCATCCAAGGACGCAGCTTCTTGAATGGCGTCCCCAACAGAAAGAGGTCGTTTGATGGCATGGAAGTGAACCCGGGAAAGAAGGCTAGACACAATGGTGGGTCAATGGAAGAGTCCTTTTCTCTGAGTTTCACTATGTCCCTGTTTTTCAACTATGAGTTTGTGACAGTTGCTAAATACAAATAAACCTATTTGGTTCGGAAGGAGAAGGAGAGGTTCTCAGTGTACTGAGTGGCTGTCCATTTGAAACCAAATGGTGGGCACTTATGTCTCATGTGAGAAGGCAGAACAGGCATGTGTTTGTTCCCTGAAACTGAGTGGTTGACATAATACATGATGATCTTCATGGTGGTGAGGAAATTGTCTCTGTGGTTTACAAACCACAACAGTGGAAATTGATGGAAATTCTTGAAGTGCTGCCTCACTTGTTTACAAACAGTCTGTGATGCTTAAATGTCACAAGCTAAAACAATTACAACAAATGTCAGAAAAAATCTAAGTTCATTATTACTTTTTAAAGAAAAAAAAGGATTTTTCACCCTGTGAGCTTTCAGGTATCACACTGATCCATGTATTTCTCTATTTGTCTCCAGGTCTGTGCATGCCACCAGAGATGCTGAATGGAAACGGACCACTGGGTGGTGCTGGAGAGGCCCCAATGGAGAGCATGAACATGGAGCTGGCACCGACTGTTACCTCAGGTGGGCCAGGAACTTTTGCATTTGGGCAGAATGGGTTTGTTCCACCTCAAGGGCCGGGGCCCATGGATCACAGTCAGGACCCGGGGGGACTGGACAGGTCGGGCCCTGCGGCTCGAGAGCAGGAGGTCATCACGGTGGCATCGATGCAGACCCCCTGTCGCTGCACCAACTCGTATGCCTACCTGTAGAGAGCTTGTGTATGGAAATGACACACTCTGATGTTACCATTTGTATAATCCGGCTGTGTGTTTGCTAAAAGGCATTTGTTTTGATGAGCTATTGACCGATACATAGAGCAGTGTGTATGTTTGTATGCTTTATTTTCTACTATTACATGTAACTGATTATACTTGGATGGTTAAAAGTAATTGTTTCATTCGTCATGCAGTTAAAAGACGATATACCCGTTGCATCCGTCCAGTTATCTATATTTGGTATGTAATCTGTTTATGTTTAGAATGGAGGGGTGATTTTGTTTTGCACAATTATACTGCAGTGATTGCATCACCAGTGCAAATGTCG
Source organism: Malacoctenus gilli (assembly GCA_032164315.1). Classification (NCBI taxonomy): domain Eukaryota; kingdom Metazoa; phylum Chordata; class Actinopteri; order Blenniiformes; family Labrisomidae; genus Malacoctenus; species Malacoctenus gilli. Next base: position 14,030,839 of record JASSRZ010000023.1, on the reverse strand, counting down.
TTCAGACTGACTTAATGGATAAAATTCAGAGATGCTCTCAAAGCCTCTGAAGTTTCATATTTTCGTGGGGAGATCAGCCGTATGCCTGTCTTCTATTCACAGGTTTAATTTGTTCGACTGGCTGAAGCTGTTGGGAGCAATATTGAATACATATTTTTATTCCCCAGGTTTAAAACGAAAAACCTGAAATACTCTTTATTAGAAATATTCTGGATTTTTATTGGCATGGCATTCATGACATGTATGGCCTCAGCGCTCTATTAGACTCTCTGAGGTGATGTACCCTGATGCTATGCGTGAGCTACAGCTGTTTTCTATCCAACTCTGACCTTATGCCAAAGCATATCCCAACTTGAATGTAGCCTGTAAAGTATAAAAGATTCCCCGTGCAGCTTTCTCGTAGTTTGTAGGTGTCCTGTACTGAAACATGATGGTCCATTTGGTAGAGGTTGAGTTTTTCCTGTTATTCCTTTTTATTTAATTGGTATGAAGAATGGTGAATGTTCTTGTGTGTCATGCAAAATTAGTCTGACGTTAGCAGGGCTTGCACATGTGTATGTTAAGACAACGCTCGGCGTGGTATGAAATTTGTGATTGGCTATTTTACAATCAGTCGTTCATTATGAAGAGGACAGCTCAAGACAGTTTGCATGGATTTGTACACTTTGCAAAAAGCCTTATTTCTTGAGCTCCATTCAATAATTGAACTATAACTTTAATTAAATTTTTTCAACTTTTATAGATACTAAGGGAAAAAGTTTCTGTCTGTATTTTCTAGTGATGTTGGTTGTTGAAGGTGGTTCTTGATAATCTTGTTTAACGTGGCAGAAGGTGTGAGTGTGTAGTCTGTCATCATACCTCAGCGGGATCAGCTTTGTACTCGACTGTAAAATCATTAAATGTGGATCAGTTTGATAAATGTGACTGTGGTCGCCTGATTTCTTTGTAGTTTTCAGTGCATCTGTCGGATGTTCCTCTCTTTTATTAACATGCGAATAAAAAGTTGTACATTTCAGATAAACATGAATTTAAAAAATCAAAGCCTACACATGGTTTGTAATGCATTACACAGCTATCATTTTCATCATCGCTGTTCAAATTGGATTGTGGCTTACGTCACGCTGCACTAAAGATTTAAGATTTTCCTTGACATGTTCAACAGAACTGGGTCACTGTGTCACACCGCACACCGTGCGCCGGTACAACTGCAAATCAGGATGTGACCTATTTAAAACAAGGTTTCAGGTTTAAACTTGAGGGCTTGCATAAGACTCTGGAATGTATTTCACAATTCATCGATCTTTTCACTGTGTAATCCTAAAGGTCGCTAAACTTTTTTGGTCATGGTGAAATGTGCTCGCACGGCAGCTTATGAGCATTACAGTAATTTGCTCCCTAAAACTAACCTGCTTTTTACAAGTTGTGCAAAACAAAATCAAACCACCGTCAGGCTGAAGCAGGAATATAATCGTGTTGCGTCTCCCCTTTTGACCATTTGTTTTATTCCCAGTGACAGGTGACAGGCACAGTGAGGATTTTTCCTCAAATGACCCAGCAGCAGCGATCCTCCTCGGCCAGCACGTCTTCAGTGACTCACCTGAGCTCAGTAGCACTGCAGGCAGCCAGATGGAGCACCAGAAGTCTGTCAAAGCTGAGCAGTTTTATGACCATACCTTCTTCAGCACCATGCTTTTCTACCACGGATCCTAAAGCTCACAGGATTCAGCTGACAGGCTGATTCTTCTGTAACCATTAAAAAAGAAAGAAAGAAAGGAAAAAAAAAAAAGCATTCATTCGCCTTAAAGCCACCGAGTGGTCCAGTTTTGTGGTAAAATATTGTTTGTTTAAAATATACGGCAGGCCCATTGTGGATAAATTTGACATTTGTAACTTGATTAAGCTTTTTGTTTGTGCTGTTATAAAAAACAATGTTTTGTTGAGCTCATGTTTGATGTTTCATTATGTTTAAAAGTGTTCTGACAAGCACTACAGTTTGCATTTGTGAAGAACCACTGCCAGTACTTTTTTTTACATTGTAACTTGATGTTACTAAACCTAATGCAAACGCATTCAATGTAATGTGGTACCAATTAAACAAGTTTTGCAAAAGTTTAAAAAAAAGTTTCTTTAGTTCTTTCAAACTATATTCTTTCCTTAGAGTAAATTGTTGACGACGTCTGGTTTGAGCCCCTGCACTGTCAGAAGAGACCGAGGTGGGAAAGTGGAATCAACTGGTGTCTGCACTGTCATTACCAACAGTGTAGGCCTTTAACCTTCAGTTGCACTGCAGCAGCCCACTGCTATTTCAGTTATGCAGCAAATTTTTATTATGAATAGAAGAGAAGAAATTTAAAGAACAGTCCTTACAAGGGGATCAGTTATAAAGCATAATTCTCCACAAACTTTGCATTATACGTTTTTTCCATTAGTTACATTTTTGCACGTGTGACCATAGAGCGCTTTACAAACGTTGTTTTTGACCTTACAGATTAAAAGTGGCTGCTTAAATTTATTGTGCAACTTGTGTTGCTGGAATTATCCTCAAAGGTATGCTACATGTACATCAGGATGCCCCGTGGCAGCCTCACGTGTAGGGACACACCTGTCACCAGAGCCGACCTTCGTTGCAGCTGCGCTGCACAAGCATACGTCACGGTGGCCACACCCCTCGAGGTTGGACCTCCTCAATCGAAAAAGGGTAACTCCATTTAACTGTTTCGCCCAAAAATGTGGTGATATTGCTACATATCACTCTAAATCAGGGAAGTGTGGTGATTTATATTTAAATCTATTCTCTGTATGTCAATGTGTATTTACCCTTCGTAAATCATTGTTAAATTTGGAACAAATGCAAAATTACCCCTTTCTTGTCTGCAAAGTGGTATCGTCCTTTAAACCTTCCTACGCAAACTGAAGAGGCGGAGGGTTATACTGAGAAAGTCGAGCTGTCGTCATCAGTATAACACAGAAGTTGTCAAATATCAGTTAAATACAGTAATATATTTTTAACACATAACCTTTGGGCAACGTATTAGTGTATTCGAAAGGTATATCACAAGTTACGCCATGTCCACTCCAGCTAGAAGAAGACTTATGAGAGATTTTAAACGGTGAGTTGATGAGAAATAACGCCGACAACGTCAGTGAGCTATGATTTGTCAAAACAGCTAACAGTAGCATAGCTCTTGTTAGCTTCGCTAAGCTAACAACTAATTTATTGTTGTACTCCTAATAGTTTACCTTTTTAGACTACAGAATGTATACCTGTTACCGAGTCCCTGGTTGAATCGTTGTTGTAAACGGCTGAAACTATTTCGGCGATAGATTGTTAAATATGATAAGTGGGGCTTCGGCACCACTGTGGAGCTAATGGTGCTAAAACCGTAGCAGCTAAATCTGCTAGAGTTACGGTTTATACCTGAAGTTAGCCTGTGGTTCGATGGTTCAGGAAAACAGCGTCACTGACAGATTTATCGCTTCTTTCTCACAATTCTTCGAAATTGTTTAGGCCACAATGTGAATTTTGTATTGATTTATCAAATGCAGTGTGGCATTCTAGAAACTTCCCGTTTCTTTTTTTATGTTGCGGCAGCAGTTGGATGTGGCTCGTGTCTAAGCCGTCCCCCGAGCCACATTAATCCGGGTCCCGATCAACATTTTGTACATTCTAACTTGTCACATTTTAAATTCTCTTCGGAGGTTTCAATGTTTATCTTCCTCTAGTTATGTTTTATGAGCTGCCCAATCTTCCACACGTTTATGACAGAAAATCAATACTTGGTGTGCACTTAAATGTAGGTCAAGTCGTAGCTGAGGCTCAGACATTTCTTACCTTTGTGATGGTTATTTTCAAAACGAACCGCTAATTTGAAATAAGTTCGTTTAAAGTTTGAGGTCGATAGAGTCCGAGCTGTCCTGCAGCCATCGGGAACATATCGGGATAGTTTTACTAAATGTTACGATTTCTTAATTCACAGAATAGACATTTTTCGGATCATAAATTAGCTTTTCACGACTTTAGTCGCTTCGACTTTACTAACTTCATGCAACAAAGGTCCAGTTGTTACGGGTTTCTGTCTGAACTTGGTTTACTTGTAATCTACCTTGTCGGCGATTCAACCGAAGTTTTTTTTTCGTTACCGTCGAAATAGAGGCCAACTTCACCATCGATACTAGCCATTTTATTCCGACTTGGATTAGCATTTAAATGTCAGCGAGAAAAGTAAATAGATGACATTATTTTCACGGTTTGAAAGGAAGTATAGAACGTAATTCAGCTTTAAACGAAATAGCGGGAAGGGGGGCACATTTTGGGGGATTTCGCGAGATGTTGACGTCGGTTCAAAACGAGTCAAACTTTGGTGAACGTGAGCTAGTTAGGTTTAGCCAGGTTGAATGTGATGCATTTCAACGGCATAGGTGGACACTATCATTATGAAATATTGAAAGTAGTTTCGTAATGAAGGCTGTAACAAGACTAAACCATGGCGGAAGCACGAAGTGCACTGTGTTTTTCTTGAAGTTAGCGTCCGACCGGCTGGTTCTTCCAGTAACGGAACTCTTTGTTAACCAAATTTTGACTTTCCTCAACTGTGAGAGAGTTCCTACCACAGCTCAGTCTAATCTTATTCATGGTCTTCAAATGTATTTCTCTCTCGATAAATGCTGACAGCCTCAGTTTTCTAAAAGGGGACGATTTGTTTTCAAGGATCAGCCTGGCCTTTGCCTTTCAGGAATTTAGACAGGTCTTTCCAGGTACTGGGAGCGGCCTGTTTTGTTGTTTACTTTACATCAGTTTCATTCGTGAGTAGAAATATGCAAAGAAAAACTACTGAGTTTGCAATTGTGTTTCCAGGGCAGGACATGTTTTGATTCTTTCTCAGGCTTGTTTTTTTGCTGACTCAATCTCTGGAAGCAGCTCATATAACAGAAACTAGCCAACGGCTATTTTTCAGAAGTATTTTTGAATCTTGCCTTGCGATTTCTCTTTTTCTTTTGCTTTTACTGATAACAATCAAAATTATTATGAAATGTTCAACCAGAGTAGCTGATGAAGAACTTCAGCTGTTGACACCACATTTTTTAGAGAAATTGTTTGTCTGAGTGTGACTCAGTGTTAGTAGAGAATCCACCGTTCATCAACAAACATGCCTCCATTTCACTAAATGTAGTTTGTGTATCTGTGGTTTATTGAAGTCTGGTTATAACTTTTGTTCGTTCCTTTGTTGTAACAGGCTACAAGAAGATCCTCCAGCTGGTGTCAGCGGTGCTCCGTCTGAAAACAACATCATGGTGTGGAATGCAGTCATTTTTGGGTAAGAAATTGAAACAACAGTTATGACTGCAAAACTGTGTTTGAAGATGTGAAGCAATTGACAAAATATACTTTTTTGTCTCCACAGACCTGAAGGGACTCCTTTTGAGGATGGTAAGCATCTTATGTTTCTAAGTCACCATAATCGGCAAGAAATCATACAATATTTTGAATTTTGATGTAATTCAGTGTGTTTGCTTCGTTAAATATTATTCTTTAAACCCTTTTTTCTGAATCGCCTTTTGGAGCGCCACTTTTTGTTTTTCATCACCACAAAGGTTTTATCAGTTAATAAGTCACTCAAGCCATTCTGTGTTGTTGTTGTTGTTTTTCACAGGTACATTTAAACTCATAGTAGAATTCACAGAAGAATACCCCAACAAACCGCCCACAGTACGATTTGTGTCAAAGATGTTTCATCCAAACGGTGAGGAAACTGACCTGCAATTATCGAGTGTTTGTGACTCTTCGTGGACTGAGTTTAATTGTGTATTTGTCTCCAGTTTATGCAGATGGAAGTATATGTCTAGACATCCTACAGAATCGTTGGAGTCCCACTTATGACGTGTCGTCCATCCTTACATCTATCCAGGTAACAAGGCTCATTATAATGCAGCACAGTGTATAATTCTGATACAGAGTAAGTCCTGGCTTGACTTTTGTCAGCACAATACATTTATTGAAAGTTATTTTCTAATCAGAGGAAGGGTCCATTGTGATTTGATGGTCATAATCAGATGTCATTAACTGAAGAAATGCTACAATAAAATATCACATTAAAGATTTTAGGGAACAAGTAAGATATTAGGTCACTTTTTCCACTTAAACTCGATCTCTTTCACCTTTGACAGTCACTGCTTGATGAGCCAAACCCCAACAGTCCGGCCAACAGTCAGGCTGCTCAGCTGTACCAGGAGAACAAACGGGAGTATGAGAAGCGCGTGTCTGCCATCGTAGAACAAAGCTGGAGAGACAGTTGACCTGACAATCCAAATCGCTGCTCTCTCTCCATTGTGAAACTGTGTGTGCTGCAAAGTAATAGTGGAGTACCTCTTTAATTTTTGACCTGTCTCCTGATTTTTAATTTTAAGCTTTTATGCACTTTACCTTCAACCTCTCTTCATAGAATATTTTCTTTCCCATCAAGAGGGATTTATTATTTTTCTATTCTAGTCTTATTATCCAGTTTATCGGGGAAATATGCTGACTCTCACCCCCGTTCTTTGTCACTATGGACTTGAGGGCCATTACTTAAAATTTCTGGCGTGTTTTCACTCACTGTTATGACCCACCCAGGAGCAACTACGTTCAGTATCTCAGAGGGTGCTTCAGTAAAGTCACGGGTGCGTTCCTGATGTGCACCTGATCTATTATGTCAGTTTGTTTTCACGAGGCAGTGGGAGAATGAGCAGCCGGAGTGTCACCGACATCGACTATGTCAGACATCTTTACACCATGTCTTTTGCTGTGTTGTGAACTGTTACATGCATGACAGAGTGTATTCACAATCCTGTTCAGTTCTTGTGTATATAAAGAAGCCTGCAACTGAAATTATGTACAGATTTTGCACTGGTTGTCCCCCCCATGTCACTTTTTTCCAGTACTTGTAAATAAAAAAGGCAAATTCATCCTTTCATCACAACTTTGTCAGTTTGTTGTCAAATCATACCACCAGTCATAGTTTGAAAATGTTTTATTCTGTTATTGAACACATAACGGAGTGGGTGATGTTGCATGCAGGATAAATACAGAGGTGTGTGAATGCAGAACAGCTGGCTACAAACATGCATGTTGTAATCTGAACCAATGCTCCCAATGAGGAGACACAACCTTGTTTTTCGCTGTGCAGCAGTTACAAAAATAATTATTTACAAGACCCCTCTTGTCATCTAATTACAGTTGTATATAAATGGAAACTCCAGGACAGAAACTTTCTTGTATACAACAGTGTTCATTTGGCCATGTGGAGCGAGCTACCTGTTGTAGGCTCTCTCCTTCTTGGCCCTTTCTAAGGCCTTGTCCATGGTCTTCTCATTCTCACCTCTACACTTGGGGCAGTACCATTTGCCTTTGGGCTTATGATGAAGGCCAACGCAGGAGAAGTGAAACCACTCGATGGGACATTCATCGTTATCGCAGCCGATCATCTCCCCGTAGGACACCTGCTCGCACAGGCAGTACGTTGGCTCATCTGGATCGATGGGCAGATCAGGTGGCGACACTTCCCTCTCAGACTTGCCCTTTGACCTTTTCTTCTTCTTCGAGGACGTCTTGGCTCTCTTCTCCCGAGATGCCCCCACTCCCACGTCCTCCGCGTGGTCCATGCCACTGTAACTTTCTCGGTTTTCCCCATTCTTCTGGCGCCTCGAACGCTTCCCTCCAGCCTTGTCTACCCCCCCAGAGCCGGGGGTGACCTCGTCGCGTTTCTTGTCATGGTGTCCAGGTTTTCCTGGTGTGACTGCAGCAGACGATGGGGACATCAAGGATGCTGCAGTTGTTGTCATGGATGTTGCTGTCGAAACGTGACTTTCTGGGACTTCTTGAGAGGAAAGGAGACGCTCAGAGTGCCAATCGATTTGCCTCGTTCGGTTCTCGACCAGATCCACCTGAACAAACAAAAACATGCAAACGTATACAAAGAAGATGCTGCAACTTCACTTTGTACACACACTTATAAAGCCAAAAAAATGCTGTTACGAAGAGTTGACATTTAAGGTTTAGCTAATTTTTCTGTAAAAAAATATTCCTTAATATCAAACTTGAGTCAAAAAAAACTGAGGCTACACTGAGTTAATTGACTAAAATGGAGACTTTTAATGCAGCTGAACAACATATTAGACCCACTACATATAATCAGTGCATTACATGTGAACTTTCAGCAGCTGATTTCATGTTTCCAATAGCTACTTATTTATCTCTACACCACCACGTTAAAGGCAAAATGCCCCCCAAAATTTAAGTCATCCAACAAAAAACAAAGACTAAGATACACACAACATATTGAAGTTGTTGCTCAAACACTACCCATTCAAAACAGTCATTACATAAGAGCTACAGTCTATTTTAACTTTGACATATTGAACATATGTCAGACACAAAGGTTAAATGTGGAGTTCTATTCCTGGCAACTGTTTACTGTGTGTATACACAATGAATTCATTCAGTGTTTACTCTTGGAGACCTGCACATGTTCATGTTGAAGGGAAGCAAAAACAAACAAAAAGGTCTAAATACTTCTGTTGTGTTTTTTGTTTTTGTAATTTTACCTTAGTCATCGCCTACATTTCTCACCAAAAGCTTGAAAAATTTCAGCAGTCACATACACTTAGACCTGAAGATTTGCAATTGGGAGTTCATGGGAAGGTTTCTTTACGTACCATCTGACCGGCAATCTGGATCTTTTCGTCCCCCAGCTCTTGACTGCGGATCAGAGCCCTCTGAATAGATAATTGAAGCTTGCGCCTCTGAAGTGAGTCAGATTCACGGCGATATCGCTCGTAAGCATCATCAAGCTCCTTCAGAACATCTGCCAAAAGAAAGCATGTAAAAGTCAGAGAGTGGGAGTTTTTTTTAAATTCTGGTATGAAGGACTCTTTTCAAAGCTTGGGGGAAAAATGCTTTTGTATCTTCACCTTGGTACTTGGCGTCAATTTCCTTCATGAGGGACACGCTCCTCTGCAAGTCAAAAGGCAGAGACTCCACCAGGTCCAAATACTCCTCCACATAATTCACAACGACGTGGCCGGGGTCTCCATTGGTCGGGTTCAACATGATGGATGCGTCTTTTCCCCAAGGGCACACAAGCACCTGTCAACGATTCATCACTGTGAGTCGTTTTATTGCAGCTGTAAGGTCAAGCCGTCCATATAGCAGTTGACTAGCAGTTCAAATTAACATCGAGGAGAAGCTGTTACCTCAACTCTGCTAGTTGTTCATGGTCAGAGCATGTGTGAACACTATGAGTTGGATATCGACAGTTTGGTTAAAGGGAAATAACTGGGCTCTGTTTCTGCATATAAACATGAAAAGAAAACAGTTTGAAAAAAAAAAGTCTTCATATTGAAAAATTCCTGCTCTGACCAATTTACTCAGAACGTTCGATGGTGCTCAGTCGAGTAGGATGACGACACTCCCTAATCAATAAGAGAACATCTCCACTTCCTGAAAGCCACAGCGAGAGTAGAGGCTCTCCATGACCAAATGTGAGTGTGGTAGCTCCAGCAGCTGGAGAAACATTTGAGTTGAGGGCTTGTTATGTCCTAAGAGACAACAGCTGTTGGCTGTGCGGGACCCGGTGGAAGAAAAGAAGAATGAATGTAGAGAACAGTTGCAGAGGCACATGAAACCACAACTGACTGATTTTTCTAAATGTTTGTAGCACCTCATTTGCTGTAGTTAACGAACTGTAGCTTAAAAAAAAAGACAAGATCGGAGCAGAAAAACAAAAAAAGATCAAAACAAATCTGCCAAATAACTGGTGGTTATGGTATCTGATTCGACAGTAAAATACAACATAAAGTTGCTTTGTGTTCTTGGAAATGATCAAAACAATTAGCGAGTCGGGTCATAAACATGGGGGAAACGTACCACGTTTTGTTGTTGAACGGACATTTGTAACATGGTTAGAATGAGAGGGGGGGGGGATTCTTGGTTATTAACCCCCTGCGCTAAAATCACATTGGTCATTATCGATGTATGAAAATAAACGGACGCATTGCAGCTAAAGACTGAAAAACACGAGGCGGAACGTCACAACAGCTGCGATCGGAACGCAACAACTCAGTGATGCTAACGTGGCTAATGAACTCTGCTGCTATTTTACGTCAAGTATCAGTAAAACTACAATTTCGAACGGTGAGTAATAACATTATTGTTGCGCTATCCGTAACAATAATGCGGAGACTTTATATTCATGGCGTTAACAGGCTTTGTTGTCTGCCAGACAAAGGTTGAACGTCGTTGCCTCCAAGTCACACACGCAGTTTATTTAGCGCTCATGGAGACAAACATTGTCGTAACCATCCACCACCTGCATCAAAGTCAAACACGGCAATTGTTTCATCAATAAACTTAACCTCGCACAGATCTAGAAGTGTTTGGCCATTTCGACTCCTTATACATTCCAATTACTGACAGTCTGCCTAACGTACACTGTTAGCTGTATTAGCTTGCTCGCTCTAACAATCACGAACGGTGGCGATAATCCACGCAAAAAAACACATCAAAAACGCGGTGTAGACCTGTGCTGATAAGCTTAACGGCATGAGATGAACTCACCCGTGAAAGTATTTTCTTCCTGCCGCAAACCTACGGCACTCCGTGATGATGCTGTAGCTCCTGTTGCTAATGCTAGTTCATACAACGTCACAACTCAGGTTCTTGTAGCCCATTTAGCGACGGCGGCTAACGGCAGCTGTTTGATAAAGTGCCTGACCAAATTGTAGTTATGCGCATGCGCGACACCCCAGGGAGGGCAGGGTTTTGAGGAAGAAGGCGGGTCTTTGCTGGGGCGCTCGAAAATGCATGGGAACCTCGAACAAAGTTTATCAAGTTTCATCGGCTGCATAAACGTGCGAGTGTTTAGTACTCTCATTTCACAATGGGAATGCCCTCTGCTTGTGTCTGGGTGGACTTTTTTCTGTGTGTAGCTGGCTCGCTATTTTTTCAGCGCAAGCACAATTGTGACTGTTTGCTCTCTGATGGACAGCGCACCTGTTTATGTAGCGCATAACAGAATCCGTATTAAGAAACATTCAGTTGATTGTTTTATTGGCCCAGTTTCTTGCATTTCTCAAAGTTTCCACATCGGCTTATTAGGAAAAAGGTTTTTCTGTTACAGCAGTTTTTAGTTTCTGTTTAAAAACAATCCAGACTCAACAAGACCACTTGTGAAATCCTCTCAAGCCTTTTCCTGTTGTAAAAAGAGGCAGTGTTGCCATACCATGCCCGTGTGACAATTGAACTGAATGACCACACTACCACAAAATCCTCTCAAGAACTTAGTGCACAAAGTCCAGTTTACTCTTTATTTCAAAACGCAGATAGGTGTCAGGTTTACAGCGATCCTCATGACTCTCGCAGTCTCTTCAGTGAGCTGTGAGGATTTTGACTCCCTGAACATATCTTCAGAGGAATGCTGTGCTTTGTTCTCTCCATAAGTTTATTCGTGTTGCTTCAACAATTTGTTAGTAGGATATTTTTTCCCACCAAAATCCAAGGGCCTCTTATTTAAAGGGATAATTTTGTCCATGCTCAAACCTTTAAGTTTCAGCTTGGTAGGAACATTTTCTGCTCACCAGAATGTCTTGTTAGAATAACAAATTTTGGCCTGGATAGTCTTTTAATTACTTTGTCGGCCGTTTTCAGCTTTCAAAAAGCTTCTTGAAGGCTGTGCCAATCTCCTTGATCATGTCCGTTGTGGTGGTGGACCTGCCGTGCTGCTGGAATGCCTGACTGTTACACTGTCGGGTCAGAGAACAGGCGCCAAATGCAGCCACCATCGACGGATTCACACTGAGGGAGGAAGGAAGTGGACAAAAATTGCATGTGAAGTTATCAAAACTTTAAGATAGCTTCATTTGAATCTGTTGAAATTACTGGAGGCTGCTCACTTTCTGAGCAGTCCTGCTGCAGCGGCTGTGTGGGCCCAGTGTGCCAGCACTCCCATCGATCCAGAGAGGAGATCCCCCTGTCCACCGCATCTTCTCCCGCTGCCTTCCACACTGCATGAATATACTACACACAACCCAAGACACAATTTCAGTCAAGAAAAAGGGGGAATTTTCGCTTTTTTTTTTTCGCTCTGGCGCTTCAATTATAAAGTGAGCATGACACCACTGACCCCTGCTGCCGTCCGTAATGAGATCCTGTTCTCCCTTCAGCACCAGGGTGAGATTGCCCAAAGCTGCGCTGAGCTGCATGACACTGCGTTGGTAATCGCTGCTGTCCATGGGCTCATGATGCTGGAAGAGTGCAGAGGCAGGATTAAAGACACACTCTTTAAATAAAATACACTGAATTATACGCTACAAGTGATCTATGGTGTCTGACTGAACCCACCAGGGCTTCGTATAGCCGCGTGAACTCCATAAAGTTAGGTGTGAGGATGCCCTTCTGGTACCCTTGAATAACAGATGGTTGCTGTGTCACCAGCCATAATCCGTCCTGTTGAAAACGACACACAGCCTGGGTGACTCTGCAAATATAAGCCCATCTGCCCAACAGCTGGACGTGAACGTAATTGGGACTTACTGCGTCGATGACGATGGGGATATCTCTCGTTTTAGACCTTTCGATCACCTCCTATTAGATGAGTGGGATAAAAGTTCTGCATCACTTCGTGGTGATCTAAAAATGATCTGCCATCATACAGTTGGTATGATAGAAAACGGTAATTTTTATCCTCCTTGGGACTGTAATTTGTGAGGGGTCTTTTCAACATATGAAGAAAGAAATGTTCTTCTCACCTTGGTGGTTTTCAGTAACAAGTCTTCTCTTCCAAGACCTGGTCCCACCACCAGGCCATGAAGTCTTGGGAGCCATTTCTCTATTTCTTCCACTGCATTGGGACTGTCTCTTTGCCATAAAAAATAACATACACACAATATACAAATGTGTGAATATATAACTGCACGTTTTCATTCAGAATGCATAACTTCAACGAGGTCCGTCCTTACAGAACAGGATGAACTATGAGTTCGGGGCTGTAGGATTTGATCACCGTTGCAGCATCTTTGGTACAGAACACATGAGACAAGTCGGCCCCCTGGTAATGAAACACAGTTTTTAGCCACTGAGCCAAAAGTGCAAAATGATCGGTCAAAAGCAAGTGAGTTAAGATAGAGATACTTGCCACTTTCAATGCAGAGATGGCAGCAAAGTAGGGAGCTCCTGTGTAGCTTTGTTGGTGAGAGATATGTAAAGAAAGTTGCATAAAAAAACACATACAGAAGTGCAAAACCTTTTGTTTACATTAAAGACCCCATAAAATGATGTCGAAGTACCACCAGATTTCCGTATAAATCCAAATTTTTGGTAAAATCACTTTAGTCGAGTGAAATGTTCCAGACTTGACTTTGTTTTTATTTCATGGGTTCTTTAAGGAGAGCGTAGAATTAATATGACGTACTCTTGGCATCCTCCTATTATACCGATACGCCCGTCTTGTCCCTTGTGCTTTTTTGATGTAAGTGGAGGGATTATATTCTTTACGAGTGAGAGGACGTCATCATCCATGCCTTTATGTGATGTGGACCCCAAGCTGTAGCAACGATCAAACACTGTGGAAATAACCAAAGTGAGAGTTTTAAATCATGTTGTTCCTGTTCAGCCTGAATCAATAGAAGGTCAGAAGTGCACTAAAAGGTTTTATATTAAAAGAATATGAGAGTGACTCATTTATCACTTCACATTACAGGTCGTCCGTCCTTATTTTTTGTCTTCACACATTCCACCTTGAGGCAGCGCACATGAAAACTAATACCTAATGCCTGAGGATCTGTGCTCAACAGCTGTGTCTGTGGGGTAAAACAGTCTGTCTGTGGTGAGCGCCGTTTGAGGTGGCTGGACAGGCCACGTGTGAGAGAGGGGGAGGCAGTGGAGATGACCGGAGCACGGGCGGCAGGAGGAGGGGGAGGAGGAGGAGGAGGGGCGGTCTTGGAGGGAGTGGCCGCGGAACCAGGTCTGGAAGACGAGATGCTGGAGAACATCTGGCCAAGCATCTGAAGCATGTGCAGCTCCCGGGCGTGTTCCACCTCTCTGCGGCGGTCTTCAGCCTGCAGACGCTGCTCCTCCATACGGTAGAAGTTGTCCTCGGCTTGGGCGCTCTGCTCCAGGAACTGCTCCATGAGCTTCTCCATGGGGAAGTTGACCCGCCGCTTCCTGGGGCGCTTAGGTGCTCTGGCTGGAGCGATGCTGTTCGAATGGCTGCTGGTTTGTGCTCTTACTGAGGTGCCTGATGAAGAGAAGGGTGAGAAAGAGCATGTGATAAAGGTTTGTGAAGGTAGTTTCGAAATCCAGACACTGAACCAAATCAATAATTTTTTCCATGCAATTTTGTATGGTGCAAGATAGATCATTGTGCAGTGTAAAAACTACATTGCCATTCAAACTCTTTCCACCGATTGGGTTGCAGGAGGAGGAAAGAACCCTTACTTACTGTTGTTTCCAACTGTCACTTTCACTGGAATGGGGATGGGAACAGTTGGGTATTCCAGCTTGACTTCAGTCTCTGCGGGGTATGAAAATTCTCCCGTGCTCTCCGAGTACGCGTCCTGAACGTCCTCCCCATCCTCATCCATGCCGTCGACGGCCTCCTCCCCCGCCGCCCCGCTCTCCATGAACTCCCGGGGGTCAAGCCCGGCGGGGCCGCTCAGAATCCTCTCCATGATGTCGTAAAACTTGCAGATCTTGTGATACTGTCCGTTGTTGCGCAGGTTGCCCTCCTTGGCTAACAAGTACTGCCTCTTGAGACTCTTGATGCGCACCCGGCATTGTTCCGGCGTCCTCTCGAACCCCATCGCCCCCAGCCTCCGGGAAACATCGCGGTACACGAAGCTGTTTCGGAAGTTTCCATCGAGCGCCGCCTGGATGTCCTGCTCCCCCCAGATGTTCAACAAGGTCCTCGTCTCCACGTCCGACCACAGGAAGCCGCGCGTTGAGTTCGCTTGCATTATCCGAGCAGGCCGGCTTGCAGCGTAACCTCCACACCGAGGAGCCGGACAGGGATGTTGACGCTGCAGATTATGACGGACGTCTGGTCTGGATCTCCGCTCCGAGCTACATCAAAGCCGCGGGGCGTCACTGCCCCGAACGACGACAACAAACGGCCATTTAGCTGAGCCGAGGAGGACGCATAACGGTGACCAGACCCGCGTTAAACCTGAGGATCATTCCGAAGCGCACAGGTCAACTGTTATGCATGCTAGCGAAAAATCGAGCTGTCTGTTTATCCCCTCACGTCATAGACAAAATGCGTAGTTTTTGGACGTAGCGGTAAACCGACGCCAGATCAGGTTATCCGGACCCCGAGAGCAAGCTTTGCCTCCATTTGGGAAATTCCAAACTGACCTCTGATCAGTCCTCGGAGGGAGACTTCACCTCTCTCTGTCTGGACCTCCGCCCCGCGGACGGAGGCTGGGTGTCCGCTGGGTCCTAAAGTCCGCCCCAAAAAGGCTAATTATAAATAGCAACAAGACTGAACTTCTTTCCGATAAAACATGTCGATAAATAAGAACACAGAAACGCCAACATTGAAATATTCAGATATTTATGAGCCTTATTTTCACCAAAAACAATAACCTAGATACTCTTTGGATGAAGTGTTTTTTTTCTTGTTGGTACGTTTTGTGTTAGTGCCAATTTAAAAAAGTTAGCATATTATCAAGCAATTGTTTTATCCACTTCTGTTTAATAGATATACATGATAGGACTTCTGAAACATAAAGGTTTTTCAAATTGATCCTCAGGGTGAATTATTTGGATGGAAGTTGCACAACTATGCAGCTTTACCTGATGTGTACTTTTGTGTTACGTTTTCTATCCGCGGACGGACGTCAAGGGTCCGCAGGGTCCTAAACCACTCTCGTCCACAGTCGGCTGTCATCACTCGACCAACATGATGCAGGCTAGCGTAATAACACAACAGTATCGCGAAACTATAAAAAAAATCATGTTCCCAGGTCCTACTTTACCTTTCTCGTTCATGCACACGAACGTGGCGATAACAGACAGCGCGACTGTGACGGTGCAAAAGGCGAGAGTCTGAATCTGCTGAGGCATTTTGTCATTGTTCGGTGTGACGGCAGCAGCAGCCCCCACGACTGGAACGACGTCCTCCCGCAACCACGCTCAGTCAGACCCTCTTACCTAGTGTGGAGCTGCGCTTCAACGCTGACAAGCGCACCCAAGTGATCCCGATCATGAGGCGCCCTGACCCGGTTCAGCAGTACAGGAAGAGAGAGCCTTATGGTGCCTTTACTGTCCCCTCGGACAGTGCAAAATCCAAGCCACCGTCTGCAGCATCCATTTCAGCTGAACAGCAACACCGGAAACACGGTGCAACTGCAATACTCTCACCGGCCACTAAATGTTTGGGAAAACTACAGTAAATGTTTAACTGATGAGAGACCACATGCGGCTTTTTAACGAACTCAATTTGGTCGCACGGTTGCATAAAAAAAAACAAACACACCTAAATGTCAAATAACAGAAAGTGCCCCACAATAATGTTACTGACACATTTCCCTTTAGCCCCCAAGACACTATAATGCTAAACTACTTTATGATCTTCGTTTTCAGTTTATGAACAATAGTTAACATTCCCAGCATGTTTTCATTGTGTACAACAGAGACCTTTGTGAACAAACAACCGCCCACGGGGACGATTCAGTGCATAATCAGGCAAAGAGATTTAGCCGAGTGTGCCCAGAGTTATGTCTTTTAGGCACGCTGAGATTTTGATTTCAGCTTGCCAGTAAGAAGCATAAAAAACAACGAAAAAACCATTTGAAATGATAATGTATAAACTAACACCCTTTGTTAGTTTAGCAAAATATGAGTTACAGTTGATAAGCGGCCTTGTTTAGCAAGTGATAGCTCCTGTTTTACATGGCATACAGATAAACATATCCAAACAAAACTCCTTTTTCATTCATCTGATCCTTAATTGTTCATTGTATTCATCAATTTCTTTAATGAGTCGTGTTTCCCAAAGAGTAGGAAGATATTTCTTATTTATAAAGATAATTAAGACACCTTTCTAGAGTTGTTTGTAAGTTTACATTTAAGTATTTGATAAGGCCAAGAATTAGCCTTGAAGTGATCTGATTAGGATAATGTAATCAAGAAAGTCAATAAAATGTTTTTGTTTTGTTATACCGGTAAGTTTTTGACTGGGTTAAATAGTTCGCTATTTTGGAGGCGGGTCCAAAGTATACAAACACAAACCCTTATCCTCTCCTGCCAGACGCAGCTGAGGGCGAACGGTCTCCCTGCGGTCTTTAGCTCCTCACCTACTTCCCGTTTCACCTCGTTACTTTTCCGAAGTTGAGACTCTGATTTGACCAAAGTAGCAGCGGACAGTCACGCTGTCGCCAATGAACGTCCGTCCATCTGTCCGTCCGTCTGTCCGACTCGGTGTGCTGGACTAACTCACGACCCCGGAAAGAGATGACCTAAACCAGCGAGACCGCGTCGTTTCTCCGCGATAAAGACTTAAAGCCTCTAATTCAGCCCCAGCGGGACCAGAGCCTCTCTTACACCACTACCATCAACACCGCAATCGTCATGCCCGACGTGTCCAAGATGAAGAAGCCCGACGTCAAGGTGGTTCTTCTGGGTGACATGAACGTGGGGAAGACGTCGCTGCTCCACAGGTACATGGAGAGGAAGTTCAAAGACACCATCAGCACCGTCGGAGGGGCGTTTTTCCTCAAACAGTGGGGGCCATACAATATCTCTATATGGGACACAGCCGGTAAATCCTCCTTCATGTGTTTTTCTGCTTCACTCTCTTGTTGTGTCGTTTGTGTTTACCTGATAGCGCGTGACCTCACCAGCCGAGGCCAAAGCTGCAGCAGCCACTCACCTGTAGAGAAACGTTTCTACCGCTCAGCCACAACACGTTTAAATCAAAACTAAAGCAGCCGCAGTGACAACATTAAGTACACAATCTCTAACTTTTTTGCAGTCTCAGTCAGATGAGAACCTATTAGACTTAAAATGCATTTGTATTTCATTCACTGAATCATTTTTTAGGGGAGAAATTGCTTTAAAATGTGAATTCAGACCTAATCTCTTACCTCTCTATGATTGTTTTTTTTTAACGCAATTTCAAAGAGTAATTTAAATATTTTTTAAAGTAGTTTATTGTATTTTATTCAAGCCCACATCACATTTCTTTTTGTGATCAAGAACCTGTCCAAATATTTACACCACTTTCAACTTATTATAATCCGTATTAAAAGGAATACGAAAGCAAAACATAATTCTTAATTTTTTAAAAAGGAATCTTTTGATTTGAATTAATGTAAAACAATACAGTTTTAGTATCCTGACCATATGTATTGATGCTTTGAATGCTCATTCCAGCTTTCACCTAACATGTCATACTGGTTGAAATTGGCAGCCAGCGCGTTGTGTCAACACCTCGAAATGTTTTTTGATGAAGTCGCTACCTCGCATAAATAAAATAGCATCGGTGAAAGCTGCTAATTATACATTCTGCGTGTCTTCTGTTGCTGGGCAAGTTTCATGAAGACATCTTGTTCTCTTCTGTTGCTCAATCAGAGACTGTTGTGACCAAATCAAAACACTGGTCAAAAGTGTGTTTTGGACAATTTATCTTGTTTCTTTTTAGGGTCGTCATCCCTTTATCAGGTTGAGACTTAGAAAAACAAGCATGAGAGATCTGATGGTTGATTTCAGTTTGTTTTTTTTAACTAAACTGCAGAGTCGGTCTGAAAAACTTTGAACGGTGAAGCTCATTGTTCTGTGAACACTGCAGAGCGCGTAATCATTGTTTTCCTCCCAATTTCCTGCCAATACATTGGTGGTTGTTTGCTTGCAAATATTTCAGACAACCCACCTTTGAAACCCCAATTCCTTCTGTGAAGTTGCCTTGAACTGATGCATTCTGTTAAAATACTGACCTGAAACCCAGAAGATTAACATCTGACTGTGAATCTGTAAGCCTCCAACAAACCAATATTGGTGTAACTGCAAAACGTTGTCGTATCAACATATGAGTCTGTCATTAGTCCTGATGCAAACAGATGCGTGTTATCGCCTGATCCGATGAGGGGCTGTTTTTATGTTAAAGGTGTCGGTGTGAAGCAAATTCAGGGTTTGAGGCAGTAGTGGGAATATTGGTCTTTTTTAGGCCACCCTAAATTGTTAAACTAAGTATTTTTTTTAACGTCATCGAATTTTTCTGATGACCTTTTAACTTAATTCTACTGAAATGAACTTGCTTGTGTTTGTGGACATGACGGGAAGAGCGGTGAATCCGGTCACTGGTGATGAATAAGCTGTGAACTGCTCTGCATTCCAGTATTGTGCAAACATGAAGTCAAATTTCACAGGCAGACGCACACAAAAAAAAGACTGAAGCTGGTGAGCCGCACAGATAACGAAAGCTGGCTGTGTCACCAGAAAAGCCTCTTCCTGTCTGCGAGTCCACAACCTTTGTGACAGATCCCTGTGGAGCTCATGCCGTTGAGTCACAGTTAGGAGAAAAATTAAGCCAGACCATAAAACTGCAGACAAGTGTCAGATAAGAGCGAGAGAGGGGGGTTATTTTTGGTGGCTTCAGCCTTCTGGTTCCACTAACAGAGGGTGGACAGCGCGTTTCCCCACGGATGATCCTTCTTTTTGCCAAACTTGGTCCTCGCTGTCCCGTGCAGCCTTTCATACTTCCTCCTGCTCCTTCTAAGAGTCACATGCTGGTGTTATGACAGGAAGACTCTACTTCTCTGTGCTTCAACCCTTCTTTTCCGATTCTGCACGCAACAGTAGTTCCCAAATGAGAGGGAGTCGACGCAGCAAACCTGCGGGGCAAGTTCCCAAATTCACTGCAAAACAACGTGAGTCAGTTAGAGTAAAAATGGTGCCGAGCGGCTTTTATTTCTTTTGCGCTGATTTACTTATTTTGAATATCGACAAGGTCAAATATTTTGTTAGTTATTTCTGCACTCATGACCAAATAAGTTTATTGTTGGAGTTTAAGGTAAAAAAATAACAACAAAGGGGTTAAAATATCTCAGATTATTTGTTATGAACCAGGAAAAAATGTTTGTTTTGTAGTGTGAATTAATTTCTGAATGTATGTAACTTTGTGGCATGCTTCTGTGAAGCTCAACGAACGTGTATCGATTCTGGACAGATGCTCTGCTGAATCAAATCGAACCAACGATCAATCCACGGCGCGGGTTGCCGGGGAAAGAAGTCTTTTATTGACAGGAGACCTCCAATCATTTCCTGCAGATTTAATATGCGCAAACAGTCACACAGACATGTTCCTTCAAGTTTAACATGATTTTAGTTGCTGCAGTTTGGGCTGTTGGTGTGTGCTGTACTCAGAGGCAGTAGCTGCCTCCATATCAACTTGAATAAACAGCTTTTTTAAATCCTTTCAGCCAAATGGTGAACATTAGATCCGTGTGAAAACAGGATTTAGTGTGCGAGTGTTGTTCGACGTCATTATTAGTGTTAGTTGTGTGAAAGTAAGCGAGAACAGCCTTCAGCAGCCGTGCATTCACACACAATGTTCCCTTTCTATAATCCTGCATATTTCAACAACAAAGCTCCCTCCTGTTTTCAAACTGCTGACTGTCTGCACACAAGCCTCCCCGCTGTGTCCTGCTGTTCAGCCGCTCCAGGTTCGCGTATTTATCGTGACACCTCTGACCTCGGCCTGTCTGTCCTCTCAGGACGCGAGCAGTTCCACGGGCTGGGCTCCATGTACTGCCGCGGCGCCGCCGCCGTCATCCTCACCTACGACGTCACCAACTGGCAGAGCCTGGCGGAGCTGGAAGAGCGCTTCCTGTCCCTGACCGACACCGCTCACCACGACTGCATCTATGCTTTGGTGGGCAACAAGGCTGACCTCGCAGACTCCAAAGCCCAGCTGTGGCAAGAGTCGAACGGATCGTCCGAGGACCCAGCTGGGATTCGGGACAGGACAGAATCGCAGGTGTTGTCTGCCTGCCCGACGCCGCCAGCCTCCCCCGCATCCCTCTCGGGTGTGATGCTTCACAAGCAGGTAACACTGGAGGATGCGAGGGCTCTTTACGGGAGGATACTGCGCTACAAAGGCCTGGACGAGAAAAGCAGCCTGCCCGCGGACCAGATGTGCTTCGAGACGAGCGCCAAGACCGGCTACAATGTGGACGCTCTCTTTGAGACGCTGTTCGATTTGGTGTTGCCCACTATCCTGAAGAAGAGGACCGAGAGCCACCGGTCTCCCACCGTGGATCTGGAGGATTGCAGGGAAGTTGGCAGCAAGCGGTCCAGATCTGGATGCTGCTAGTTGGTGCTCAAAGAGGCGAGGTGGCGGCACCTGCAATATCCTCCAGTGAAAGGACAATGGGCGGGATGGTCTGAGATTTGAACTGTGATGGTACTTCCTAATTTTGCCTTGAATCACACCAGCATTAATGACCTCCCACACACATTTTGATGCTGTGAAGAAAGTTTGGAAAAACAAATGCATTTCATAATTTCCTGATGATTTTTTTTTTTTTTTAATTGTATTTTGTCTGAAACTGCACTTGTATCCCAAAGATGTGTCTGTGGGCAAATAACACAGAATGAAAGTCAATCACTGCTGTTTGTAAATGATTCACTGTTAAAGTCACAGATTTAACAGCACTAATGGTTCAATTGCACTGTGTTTCTGTGTTACAGTTGAATTTTGAGGCTCGCATTGATCACACTTCACCTCAAAATTAATGCTGATCTTTTTGTTTCATCTGCACTTTGGATCCTTTTTTAAGTGTGTGTCAAATGTCCCTGTTGAATTTTTATGCGTTCTGTCATAATAAAGATTTTTTATTTTGCAGTTTGTGTCGTCTTTACAAGCATGCCGCCTGAGAGCCGCGATAGCTGGGAGCAGTGTATCTGGAAGCTCACTGGTTTGAGTCGTAGGAATGTCAAGAGACGGTTGTGGGAGAGTAAAAAACCACCACTTGTTCATGCCCTCTTCACTGTGGGCCCTTGAAAAAGGCCCCACAAGAGAGTCCGTTATAAAAGAGATGGAAGCAGGAAAGTAATTCAAGCCAGAGTAAGACGACACACAAAGTTAGCGATAGTCAGATTTAATCTTTACAACCCAATAAAAAGAACTTAAGGGATGCAAACTGCCTTAATTCGATCATATTTAAAGCTCATATTCTCTGTGTTGTATCGGTGTAAATAACCAGTTTGGCAGAACATCTGACTTACATTCTAAACTGTGTAACCTTCAATCAGGATTTCAGTCGGACCTCTGATCCTGAGTGTTGACAGTCTGTACTGTTGGCAGCTCCAATGTGCTCAATGATTAACATGTTTTTTAGGAAAAGAAGTGTGACAAGGTTCAAATGAGAGAAACTCCATCTTTTAAGAGTAAAAAAGGGGGGTCAAGTTCATTCAGATGGTATAAACAGTCAGTGCAAGGTGTGAACATAAGGTATTATAAAATCTAGCAATAGATGATTCTGCAAGAGTTGATAAATGCATGACATTGTTTGGTTTGCAGGATTTTTAAAAACAAAATAACTTCCCAGAGTAACAAAGTCAAAGTAATACTGTCAATAGTATCCATTCACAAAGCTTTTTTTCAAGACCAGTAATGACACCTTTATTTTTAGCTGGACACAAGCAGTTAGTGGCTTTATGGTGGGTTGAAGACCCTAAACAATAGAAACATCTGGTTAAACTGAAGCAATGCGTACATGTGTGCATCTTTGGTTGAGCTGTAGTGTACGTTCTCTGATAGTTACAATGTGTCATAGAAGCTGAGGTAATAAGTTAAAAAGGAAGCACCAAACCACATTTAATACACAATGAATATTTCACCTCATCAGGATTTCGTTAAGTGTTTTTTTTTTCCAATATGTCGATTTCATTTGTTTTATCTACAGTGTTGCTCAAAGCTCCAGGCATCACACAGTCATTGCATGTCTGAGCTCAGTGGCTCACAGCGAGTTCCCCATTGATCCCAGTGAGTTTTTTCAGGCCCCACGTGGGTCGATGAGAGGGGATGACTCCACGCCGCTGCCAGTGGAGAAACTTCTGCCGAGTCTTTCACAAGTTCTTCATGCAGACCTGGCAACGGCTGATCCGCGAAAGGAGCTGGCCCGCTTTGAGCGTCTCTGCTGCCGGCTCGGTGTGGAACGACTGATCCACCGAGGTCAGCCAGAAGCTGTGCTCGTTTGCGAAGTAGTGGCATGTTCCTTTGGCCCCGTTACACTCAATGAATGGCGTGGTGCGGAAGTCCTCCAGGCAGGAGCCCGGCGACGACAAGGACTGGCCTCCGCCTTCGTTTCCTGCTGCTGTATGCTGCAGAAACAAAAGCGAGTGGGCTCTCAATGAGGCAAGAGTAACATCAAAGCTGCACCAAGACCCCACCTCTCAAATAAACATCACATTGTGTCAAGAAAATTGTCCATTGACACTGAAACAGCTGTTCCATACATGATAAGCGGTGTTTTGGTGTGTGAGAAATCAGAGAAGACTGCCAACATTTGAACAGATTGTTGCCAGGAAAAAACATAACCTGTATTTACCATGAGGAAGGAGTAGCCAATCCAGAGGCTGCGCCAGCCGACAGGACACGACGGGATGGTGATGTCCTGGCTGTGGACCGCGATGGCCACCGACGGGGCTTCGCAGACTGAGCAGCGGCTGATGTACGGTTTGATGTCGCCCTCCTCGACGGGCATCATGGGGAGAGGAGCGGTCGTCGACAACCAGTAGGACTTGTCGTTCCTGCTGGCATAGTAACAGATGTCGCCGGGGTTGCAGTACAGGAAGGGCATGGTGCTGAACCGCGAGAGACAGGAGCCAGCCAATCCTGAAAAGAACAAACAACCAGATTAGATTATGGGGAACAATTACCATCTGGTGACGGCATGCCTTACATCATGTCTGAACTGAGACAGTTTAAGTTTTGACACAAAAACTAGAGAACTATAGCGCAGGTACTCAGGCTGAGGAACATTTTGTTCAAATACTTTTAATTTTTAACTTAGTGTTAAAAACAATTAGTTTTTTTTGGGATTTGGGAAGTGAAAAGGAATTTCATCTTAAAAACAGAGGAAATAAGTTTGATTTGCTGCAAATGTAGTTTCTGAATTTCTTCAGAACAGATCGTGACTTGATTTGAATGTTGTCTGACATGAAGCTTTCATTTAAACAGTTAAACCCAGCTGCGAGTGGCAATGTGCTCTCTGTAAGGACACGGGATGCAGTTAGACCATCAAGCTTTTTCAGGTCAATTTAGGTTTACCCTCAAAGAGGTCTCTGAGAGTTGGAGGTGGCTCAAGGATGGTTTAAGAAATTCTCACATTGAATTAGATCGTATTTCTTTTCCCATTTACACAGCGCTGATTTCACGACTTCATTTGATTACCTGATGAGTGGGGAATGTTAAAAACAGGCTTCAACTAGCATGCTCAATTGAATTAGAATGGGAAAAACAAGACGGCCACAGCATTGCATTTCACTTCAGCATCCAGACATCAGCAGGAAAAACAAATCTGTTTTTGCCGTGTGATTCACTATCGAATTTTGATCATCTCGTGTTTGAACACAAAATCTGGATTCGTGAGTGAGAAAAATTTAAATTACTGATATTTATTTCATAAGCTAACAGCAAAATCAAATTAGTGTGTTCCTAATCGTGCACAGGCTATTATTTAAGCTCTTGACACACGGCTGAACTTTTCTCCGGTTGAACCTGGCTTACCGAGATCCTGGTTGTGGGCCTTCTCCTGGCCCTCCAGGTACAACAAGCTGTAGCCGTCCCACAATTTAGACATTCCTACGGGACACATGGGTGTCTGCTCCGACTGGCTGTGCTTCACCAACAAGTAGCCCACGCTGACACTTCGGCCGGGCATCCCGGGTAACCCAGAGACACCAGGGTTGCCACGACGACCTGTTAGAGAATAAAGAGTTTATTGAGCTGCCTTGTGGACTAATTATCCATGATGCATACTTACATACTCCAAATAGTTTATACTTTGGGTAATTAAACATGGAGCATAATACAGTTACTGACCAAAGGAACAAATCCACTTTAATTGCATCTGACACATAGGCCTTTCTGGTCGAAAGAGTAGTTTTCATTTTAGAGGCAAGTTGATCATTCAGGAAAACCTTGGAACTGTTAACAAAAGAAATCTTCCCACTCTAAATCATTAAATCCAGGCCTTGAATATCTAATCCCAAACTGCCAAACAGTGCCAGACTCACCTTCCATGCCTTGTAGACCAGGGTGGCCCAATTGCCCAAGTTCTCCACGGAATCCAGGTGTTCCTGGTGTGCCGCTAATCCCGGGCATGCCCTTCTGCCCGATGGGTCCCACAAACCCTGTGTAGTGCAAGGGCATACTTTTAGGAAAACACGTGTGCTGGTATGCACGACAGATAATTTATAATGACAAAAAATGGTAACCTGAATCTCCAGGAGGGCCTTGTGGTCCTGGTTCCCCTCTGGTCCCCTGTGGTCCTGTAATACCCTGCTGACCTGGAGGCCCCCTCTCTCCTGGAACTCTGATGGGAATTGGAGAAGGACCCTGCGAGCCTTCCTGCCCGGGTAATCCTGAAGCAGAGGTTGAACATTTGGAGACTATCTAATTGTGGTCTTTCATTGATTTTAACCCTTTTATTGTACCTTTTAGTGCTGAGTATCATTCTATGTATAAAAACAGGTTGATCTTTTTGAGACTATGTCAGTCAGCTACTATTCATCACTCAAAAAAAGGCTTTCAGTTTCAGCATTTGTGACACTGGTTCTATATGAGACACTAAAGTTGTGGAATACCTCAGGTCCTTTGCTGTTTTTTTTCTCCACAAAAACACTCAACCTTGCATTGTAATATGTGCCAGACAGACAATTACAATTCTACCTTTATGTGGTTGATACTCATCCTTTGACAAAAGTAAACAAATGGTGATCGGGAACAGTTGATTTTTCATGAGTGGCTAAATAACCTTGGAGTCCAGGGTTTCCTTTAGGACCAACTGGTCCTCTTTCCCCTTTCACACCGGGCACACCAGGAAATCCCATTAACCCTTGTTCTCCTTTGGCACCTGCCAGTAGAAAAAGAAATCACGCAGAGAGAAAAGTTGACAGTGAGGCTCTAAAAGTCTACCTCCCTAGCAGGTTGGTAGTATAGCTAATCGAGCTTATTCGTCTGCCTGTTTCTGACAAGTTGTTGACACTCTTCTTCCCTGTTACTATCTTTCAACTACAATTGCAGCCTGTAGTTAAATGTTGTTGAAAATGTAATTCATACCTTTCTTGCCAGAGATACCATTAGGTCCTCTGTATCCACCTGCCCCGTGGTCTCCCTTAAATCCTTTATTACCAGGGAATCCAGGAAAGCCATTTGTTCCTGCTATACCCTTTTCTCCCGATTGACCACTCAGACCGGTGTTTCCTCTGGGTCCCGGGAAACCTAAACAATTCATAGGTCATTGAAATCAGATAATGAAGACCTAAATGTTGTCCCAGGAGTTTCTAACAAATTGGTAATATACCCACCTTGGAATCCAGCTTGCCCTTTAGAACCAGGATCACCAATTGTTCCTGGATTTCCTGGGAGCCCATCCTTTCCTGCAGGGCCACGATATCCTGCTGGTCCCGGCCTACCAGAGTCACCTAGGCAATTAAAATATAACTGTTTCAAGCTTTCATAAAGTGCTGCCATACAAGTTTTGTCAATTTATGGAAACATTGGGAAGATCAAATCAGAGCTCTAGTAACAGATATAAGAACTGACTGACCTTGAGGGCCTTGGAAGCCTTTCAAACCAACGGTGCCTTGAACACCCGGCTGGTTGTTGGGATCACCGCTGTCTCCTTTCAGTCCTTTTGCTCCAGATTCCCCAGTTGGTCCGATGGTGTCCACACCTGACAAGAACAGGAAGTATGCAGTCGTTGCTTTGCAGTTTGTGGTCTTTTATATTGTAAGTTGTACTTTACACCAATCAATGACCTCTTCTGTAAAATATATATATAATTCCATACAAATTATTTCATATATTGGTGCAAAAACATTGAATGTTAAAGAAGAGAGTAACAAGAATAATACATTAAAAAGTGGTTTCTGTTTCTATGAGTATTTGCAATTGGATTAGTTACCTGGGGGTCCGGGGATGCCTTTTTGTCCTTTCAGTCCATGTAATCCATAAAGACCCTTGAGACCAGGGTGACCTGCACACGATGGCATTCACAGTTCAGAAAGAACAAAATGGTCCAAAACAGATTTGCTCAGGTCAGATATTCATACCTTTGATTCCTTCAAAACCAGAAACACCCGGCTGCCCGTCTTTTCCAGGAAATCCTGAAATGCCTTTTTGACCTTGGTTACCAGGAACACCCTTCTCCCCATCTGAGCCTATAAAACAAACCATACAAACAAAATGCAAGACATTGCTTCTTCTCCATCTAGCTCAACAGTGTGTTATTAAGAGGTGAGAAGGTGCTTTTTACCTGGGTACCCGACACCACCTGGATCACCTGAAGTTCCCTTTTTTCCTCCGATACCATCAAAACCAGGGATACCTCTGTCACCTGTTGTTCCAAATAATCCTGGCTCACCTGTTGGAGGGAAGTCAAACTGAAGTTCATGTTGCTGCAGGTGAAGTCCAGAAGAAACAGAATAGCTCCTTTTAAGATGCAGATCATACCTGAAGTTCCTGGAAATCCAAGCTCTCCTCTCAAACCAGGGGCTCCTGGAATGTCCATACGGTGGCCTTTTTCACCTGTACAATTTTGAAACGAATCACATATTGTCACACCATTCCAATGAGTTGCAAACTGTGTTTTTGTTTTTCAGAAATGAGGATTTACCTTTTATACCTTTCCTTCCGTTATCTCCTGATGCTCCATAGGCACCAGGACTGCCTTTACCCCCCTGAAAAGAAATGTGGGCACATAGGAACATGTGTATATCTTGGTTAAGTAAGTGGTCTGCAGGGGCATAATTTAATTGAGCTTGGAAACAACAGGAAAACAGGCATTTTTGCTTACTGTGTTGCCAGACATTCCGTCAAAACCCATAATTCCTCGATTTCCTGTTAGCCCTGGCATTCCTTTCAACCCCATCAGCCCCTCTGCACCGGGATCTCCACGATGACCTTTCACAGAGCTGGGTTCTCCAGGAAGACCATGAAATCCTTCAAAGCCCGGGACACCAGGGAAGCCCTTAAAACCTGTGGACATCAACAGGACATAAGACTGGAAATGTTGAGAAGAAGTGTAATAGAGATTGTCTATAAGTGCCTAGTCAGCTATACATCCCAAAAAACTTGGCGCGTTGAGATTTTTCCAATTTTTCTTTTCTCGTAGCAGACACTTTCAACTCATGGAACTGCTTCCAAACTGTGTAGAGTTGAGCTGAGTAGAGCTGTGTGGGGATTGATTGATCAAAGGAAAGTAAGAGTGGTATTAGTTTTGAGCTGTTTACCTCTTGGTCCAGGAAAACCTCGAACTCCTCCAGGTCCCTGGTCTCCTTTGACTCCCTTCATGTCAATAATAAGGTAAGCAGGGACATAAGGCTTTTCTCCAGGCAGCCCCGTCACCCCACGTTCACCTAACAAGACAAAGTTGGTATCAAGTCAGGGTTACTTTAGTCACTTAGCTGCAGATCTCGACATGTGAAGAGTGAGACACATTCTCACCTTTCTCTCCTCTGCGTCCAATCAATCCTTTAGGGCCCAATGAGCCTTGATCGCCAACATCTCCTTTTAAGCCAGAGAAACCCTTGATGCCCGGAGTACCTCTGACTCCTTTGAAACCGCCCATACCTCGGGACCCTTTGAGTCCTAAAAAGCAAGAAGAAACAAATATATGGTTGGAATCACCAGCCCATTGGCTAAAACTCAACTGTTGAACAGTCTAATCTGTCCTGTGTGATGACCGACCATGCAAAGAGAAAAAAATAATATAGAGATATGACCTGTGAGGAATTGGATCCAGCACTCAATGCAACCCTCGCATGGAACAGCAGAATAGAAGATGAAAGAGTGAAAGGATGAATGACTGAGCTTACCTTTCATTCCTGAAGGGCCTGGACGTCCACTTGGTCCGGGCCACCCTGGATCGCCAGTGGATCCATAATCTCCGATGACACCATCACTGCCATATTCACCTGGGGTTCCTTTCAATCCTGCAGGACCTGGAGGGCCTGACTCTCCTTCAGTTCCTCTCTGTCCGGTTAATCCTAGTAAGAATGATGCAACCGAGGGGGGCGAGGTATCACAAATGATCGGGGACATCTCTAACACAGAGTCTCAGTGTGTGTGCTGTGTGTGTGTGCTTTCCTGACCTGGTTGTCCAACTGCACCTTGAGACCCTGGTAGACCTGTACTTCCAGGATCACCTGGGAAGCCATATTTTCCTGCAGGCCCAGGCCTCCCTTCCTCTCCTGCCAGACCCGGGGAACCACCCGTTCCCCTGGAGCCAATCATACCAGGCATGCCCATCATTCCTGGGCAAGCAGATTGAAATTAATAGGAGAGCAAAATTTTTAAAAATCGGTTTACATTTGGCAAAAAGCTGATTATAGAGTCAACCTGGATAGCCTGGGTTTCCTGGTTCACCAGGCTGGCCTTTATCCCCCTGAAGTCCCCTTGGTCCAGGATCGCCAGGTGGCCCTGGTGAGGCTCCCAATATTTCTCCATGAGAACCTTTTTCGCCTGTTTCTCCATTTCGACCATGAACACCAGGTGGACCGGGGATCCCAACAAAGCCTTTTCTTCCGGGGACACCTAAGTCCCCACGGGGGCCTGCAAAACCTGCAATGGAGAAAGAATACAATTAAATCTGGAGTAAACACATCATCAATCAGATGATGGTTTTCCTGTGGTTACCCTTACCTGGTGGTCCTGGGAGGCCTCCTAAGCCTCGATCGCCTTGCTCCCCCTTCACCCCCCTTTCTCCAGGCACACCTGCAGCCCCTTTCAGGCCAGGAAAACCTGTTTGACCCCAAATATGACAAAGAATCACAAAATGCCTCAGAACAAATATCCTGCAGGAATAAAAACAACACGTTTGTGTCATTTTTACCTGGATCTCCCGGTAATCCACTAGGTCCTGAAGGTCCAGGCAGCCCAGGGGGTCCAGGATAGGTATCACAAGGGCCTGAAGAGAAATTGTGGGAAAACACAATATTCAGGGGAAACATAATGGCTGAGATGACTGGGGACGACAAACACTGGTGGTGCACGTGATTCTGACTGCTGCCCAGCGTGGATGGCACACAGAACGTGATCTTTACCGGGGGGAATATACTGAAGAGACAATGAAAGCTCCTCCTTTTTCTTGACCCTCAACATTTGCACTTTTTTTTTCTTTCAACATTCTGAATTCTGAACATAAACTTCAAATTTCACTTATGGCCGAGATCGACCGAAACCACTTTTCACTCGGGAATTTGCAACAACTCATGGGGTCACGCAAACAGGTTTCTGGTATCATCCTTACTGTTTACGTTTCCTATTTAAAAGCCTAAAATCACCCCAGTGAGGTGAGGGAAATTTTGTATCATATCTATCTGAACAATCCACAAAATCCAAACATTGTATTCAAACTACTGAAACAAATGGTCACAGGATGAGACTGTAAAATGTGGAATGAAATTATTTGGGTTGATGTAAACGCACCTCAACAGCAAAATTTCGGTGCTACAAGATCTGGGCAGAATTCTTTACCTCTTGAGTTTATTTCTCCCCATTTTTACATTACCTGGTATCTCATTACACCTGGTCTCACAGACACTGTAAACAATTCACAAACAAACATGCATACATTCGAAGCGAAGCACAACAGAGTTGTTATAAAGGAAGCAACAATGTGAAAACGTTATTATACCAGCTACCTGTCACATCCACCTGTCCGCCATCTCCTCTCGGACTACAGCCGCCTTTCAGTCGCAAATGAGAGAGAGAATGAAAGAGAGGCATTCGAAACAAGAGTTATTCAAAAGCACAAGCATGATTTCAAACAAGCTCAGCTGCAGCTGGTTTGAAGGATGCAGCCCGTGCATCAGGAAACATCAGAAGGCACAGAGAGAAAAATGAATTAAATGGCAAAGTTAACTGATCATGCTTACTTCCTTTGTTTATCACAAGCTTTAATTTTCATTCCCATTTTGAACGCTTTGGAATAAATTACAAAAAGCGCATTTGAGAAGCGGAAGAGCTAAATGACATTCTTAGTAGAGCTGGAAAATCCCTTAAAAAGCCTTGAGGGGAGAAACAAAAACACAACTGAGTTAAATCAAGGACGGAGGCCTTCAGCTGCCTCTCACCTGGAGCGCCAGGCGTTCCTTGAACTCCGGGATAACCGGCGAGGCCATCGTCGCCGGGCAAACCAGGCTGACCTTTGATGCCCACAAGGTCTGGACCTGGTTCCCCCCTAAACCCGCCTGCACCGGGTCGGCCAGGGTTACCAGGGTAACCTTTGTCTCCTTTCTTCCCGCTGACCTCGTTGCCCTGTTTACATGAGCCAGGACAATTAATATCAAGCAGAAAACAGATACGTTTGGGGAGGGAGGGGGTAACTGTGGGGGTAAGATATTCCCCAAAATAAGAGGCTAACAAAAAAGACAAACAGGAAAATGTTTCGAAGAAATGACAGCACACTAAAAAGGTGAATTGAACAACACTATTTAGGAAATGGAAATGAAACACAGCGACGGACTCACTGGAAGTCCTGGCTTGCCGGGGAAACCAGGCAGTCCGTTCCTGCCGAGAGACCCCGGGGCTCCAGGTGCACCATCCCCTCCCACCGTCCCTCGGTCACCGGGATAACCTGCGAAGGACACCAACATTCAGCAACAAAGATCCACAATACTAAGGTATAGATACAGTTTTTGTTTCTGACTCTTTTTGGAGGTTGAGTGAACTTGGGTTATGAAACCAGAAACTCTGCACCTTTCTCAGTGGCAACACCCGTCTCGCCTTTTCTGCCTTTAGGACCTGGTGAACCACCGAACCCGGGGGTTCCCTGCAACACAACACAAAGCGAAAAGGTGGGTGGGAATGAAGGGGTTGAACGGCGTTTGACGAAAATCACTGAAATGTTGTGTGGGTCTTTTCTCTCTCACGGGGAAACCGTCCTGTCCAATGAAACCCGGTTCTCCGACGTCGCCCTGTTGACCGAACTCTCCAGTCATCCCAGGATCCCCCTGATACCCAGCAGGACCAGGCAAACCAGGTAAGGAGTTGGTGCACAAGCAGTCTCCATGATCACCTGAAAACACCCAATATCACAGCAGCATAGTCCATAAATAAGAATCCTTAAGTCTCGGAACAAAAACAGAATCTTTCTAAAATGTGCTCTTCTCAGTTATTACCAGTAGTCCATTAGGATGTTTATATTATATAGACTAGAAACAGTGTCTCTAAACACCTTTTTTTCCTTTGTAGCCAGCGTTTCCGGGTCGCCCCCTCAAACCCGGAGATCCAATGAATAAGTCTTCCACTGGAAACAGATAGTAAAATAATAAAAAAAACCTTTACTTTAAAAGAGGGAGATGACTTTGAAAGTGAGACCCCACTCATTCATTCACTGACATGATCCTTTGGGTCCGGGGGGACCTTCGTCTCCCAGACGCCCATCGATTCCTGGGGGTCCAGGAGCGATAGCGGGAAATCCTTTTTCTCCCGGTTGCCCTTTTTCCCCTTGATCACCCTTAAAACCAAACGGTCCGAGCAAATCCCACGCTGGCACACAAACACACACACACACACACACACACACACACACACACACACACACACACACACACACACACACACACAC
>JASSRZ010000023.1:13985642-13997910 GCA_032164315.1 Malacoctenus gilli | reverse complement strand
ACACACACACACACACACACACACACACACACACACACACACACACACACACACACACACACACACACACCACAGGGTAATGAAGACAGTTAATATGAGACCTACTGGTTCTGACAACACTGACCATACCTTTAAAAATATTATTATTATTATTATTAATAATAATAATAATAATAATAATAATAATAATAATAATAATACACAACAATAAACAAGGGGTTAAATCTAACTGTTCAAACCTTGTTGCTGAGAGTGAGAGGCAGGACGTCCTGGTGGTCCAGTGATGCCCTGGTCTCCTATTGGACCCCTCTCTCCCTGTGGGCCTCGCTCACCAGGGGGGCCCGGGGTACCGCCTCATTCATTCAAGACAAAAAGTGGAAATGTCTGTTCAGTATCAAGCAGTTTCAAAGATCACTGATCATTGTCGAGCCATCGAGAATGTTTAACCAGCTGCCACCTGTTTTTACCACACTGAAACAATAACACTGGAAGAACGGGCCATCAAACTCTTCTCACTTAAACTTTGACTCTATGTTGTGCATTTACTCAACCTTTATCCGTCATTGTTGTCTTGTAATGGCTCTTTTCCACAGTCATTGTCCACATTTCCATACAAAGTCTCATCTTTGCATAACTTCCCATGTTCCCACAGTCAGTTTTATTTCAGTCATTCTCTATTGATGTGAGTGAGTATTTTGTTTTTCATTGATGTTTATCGACTCACCGGCTGAAGACCATAGCCAAAACGACGATGTCAGCTCTCCAGGTTCACCTCTCTCTCCCTGAAACACAAACTCAGTGTTCATTCCATTCGTTTAACAGGACAGATGTGACCATAACCGTAGCCAGCTATTGTTCTATTCACTTGAAGGTGTTTGGGGAAAATAGCAAGAAAAAAATTCAAACAATCATCACTTCATTTGGAGTTATTGATCAAGAGAAACAGCAATACATTGATTAAAAGGAGTATACATGAAGTCAGTTGTTTGGATGCACAATCTTACTTTAGGCCCCTGGAAGCCTTCTGGTCCCGTGTCTCCAGGATCGCCCTGAAACACAAAGTTGTCAGAGTTACAGCGAGAACAAATAAACTGAGTAACGATGCATTATTATATCCTCCTCTCCAACTCACCCTTGGTCCAGGTTTTCCGGTCGCGCCAGGCGGACCCTGCAACACAACATGGAAGAACTCAGGGTTCCACATCTACACGTGGACAGAGTTCAAGTTGAGATGTGTCAAATTTTGCGCTCACCCGTCCACCCGTATCACCCGGCATGCCAGTTTCTCCTTGCTGGTCTGCCTAAAAAAAAAGACAAGGAAACAAAAACAAATCACGACGAGAGTACCAAACAACACTAAAATATAATATCCATGAGCAACTGAATCTGTCATACCGGATCTCCTGGTTCCCCTTTGAACCCTTTTTCTCCAGGAAGCCCCTGAAACAGAGTAAGTGGATATTAATGCGTAGATCTGTCAGTGTGTTTTTTTTTGTTATGTCTCAATAAAGTGTCTTTTCATGCAGCTGAGTGAGCAGAAATGCTCACCTGTTGATGGTCAGTGGATGGTCCAACATGTGGACGGGTGGCGTTACCCGGCATCCCTGGAAGCCCGATGTCCCCCTGTGGTGAAAGCAAGAAGTGCAACAACAATCACAAGTCTTTCCCAGGAATATCATGAGTTTAGTATGAGGTCAAAAATACAAGAGACTCAAAGTTTAAGCACAACTTTGATGTAAAAAAATACTCTTTTATTAACAAGTGTGTTACCACACATTTAACTTTCTTCACTTTAAATATACTCTTTAAGATTTGGCAAACGTGCTTACTCACTTGTTCTCCTTTCTCTCCTTTATACACTGTGGTCATTGCTCCCTGCCCACAAAATATACAAAACAAAATTAAACATTTATAACAGCTTTCAGATGTTTTTCTTTATCATGAACACAACAATAAAAATAAACTTTTCATATAAACCTTAGAGATATTGATTCAAACAAGTACTGGTGATACTTTACCTTCTGGCCTCGGGGTCCGGGAGGTCCTGGGGGACCCTTTAATAAAACACAGAAATGAACATTTTGGATGACAGACTTTGGTCTTACAGCTTGACAGACACGTGGCCTGTGCAGGGACTTACTTTGGGTCCTGGCAGCCCCCTTTGACCTGGCCATCCTGGGTTTCCTGTGGGACCCTAAAAAGAAGAAGAAATAAGCTGCTTGTGCTGGAATAAGGGACGACTGATTGAAACTGGTTTAGATTAAGTTTCTTACAAATATTCCACTCTGTCCTGGTGTTCCTGTGTCCCCCTGAAGATAGAGATGCATGTGGTCAGTGAGTGCTATACTGAATACTGCTCTTGTAGTTTGGAATCAAATGTTTTGTGCGTTTGGTTTCTTCCTCACTCTGAAGCGCAGCATGTACACACTCATCTCCAGATTGTCTCCTTTTTCTCCTTTTCGGCCCATTTGCCCCTGAGAGTTGAAAACAGAAAGTTATGAAAGTGTCGATAGGTCAATGACTTCAAACTTTTACCAATCATTGCAGGAATGGATTTGGAGGTACTTACAGGGAAGCCAGGTGCACCATCGTAGCCAGGTATGCCGGACAACCCCGCTTCTCCGTGAGTGCCGTTGCAGCCATCTGCACCCGGTTTCCCCCGGGGCCCAGCCTGTCCTGGGTGACCCTGAGGTGATAAAGACAAAGATCAATACTCTGTGAGCTCACATCGACCTCACACTGCAGCCATTCTGACTGTTGGACTTACAGGAATACCATCAAGTCCAGAGAACCCGGGCACGCCGGTCATTCCCTGAGAAACAAGAAGACGCACATAATCAACAAAAATACAAGCACAATTTTGTGTATTTTAGTGGGCTGATCGAGAATCGATCAAGACAAGTGATGGATGCTTTACCACGCTTCCTTTGGGACCGATCTGTCCACCATGGCCTTGGTCACCTTTGTGTCCCTTCGGCCCTTGGATGCCTTGTTCTCCTGGCCTCCCTGGAGGCCCCTGAGGCCCCTGTGGACCAAGAGGCCCCGGGGCACCCTGGTATTTTTAGAAGTTAAAGAACAGCAGGTTAATTAAATCAAAAAACTGGATAGAAAAGTAAACTTTTCTAGAGAGGTGAGTGAGCTGAATATACACACAGATCATCCTTTAACAGTGTATCAAAGCGTCACAGGAGTGCTTCACTATGAGCGTTACAGACGAGAACGTCTCCCTTGACTTCCTGTGTGTAACGCAAGGGGGCGACATTTACCTAAAATATTCTCTAAAACTGCGTTCCCTGTTCTCTGCTGCCATCGGGTGGTCCCCATGGGGTACTACATAAACATTGCATTGGGGAAAGATATTTACCAGAATTTCGTAAAAATTGTCGGCGTCTTCCATTTTTTTTTAAATTAGGAAAATAAACGTTTTTTGTACTTTGACAACGGCCAAAGACCTTCAACTTGAAACAACTTTCATACTCCTGAATAAATTATAAGAGCCTTTCGAAGCCACATTGAAGTCTTATCCCCCTTTCACAGTCACATTGTTATTCCAAGACTGAGATAACCAACGGTGAGATTAACCTGTCGCAAATAAGTCCTGACTCAGCTGTCAAAGAAGGGGAAAAACATTTAAAGTGGTCATATTCAGACTATTTAAACTCCCAGACAGGCCTCTAATCTGCAGCTAAATATAACAATATGATTATGATACTGAGAGTGATGAAAGAAAGGAGACAGGCATGTAGATATGAGGGGAGAAATGAAGTTGACTGTGGAAGGCGTCTCTCTTGAAGCCAGCTCACTACACTTTTAGACATTTTGTTTTGATTCCTCGAAGGAATCATGGCTGCAAGGTGAGAAAGAAAAACCCCAGGACGCGCTGAAAAGGTCAGCAATAGAAAGGGCTCGTTCAGTGTGGGTGTGTGTGGGTGTGTGAGGGCAAACTAAAGGTCAGGTGCAGTGTCTGGACAGACGGAAAACAGGTGCTGTACACACATGCACAAACAACTCGCTGGTTCTTGTTGAGAGCACAGTGTGACAGTCGGTCACATGACCAGAGGAGAGGTCGAGCAGGCAGAGGGTCCATGACGGGCCACGCGACGGGAAACCAAAAAAGTAACTCACATACTGATTACTTGATTAATACATGTTACTTTATCAGGTACTTTCAGCAGCTGCTGATACTGATTTACTGCAGTTTTTCTTTCAGCACAGTTCAATGAGCTGAAAAACAGTTGTGTTGGGTCTGTTGGATGTTCTTGCACGTTGTCCACTGAGGTGGAACTTCTCCTCAGTCTTCCTCAACATTTAAATCACCATTTTCCCCCCAAAACGCCAACTTCTTGCATTTATCCATCCTCCCCATTCTTATCTACCAGCACGACTTCCATCCAGCGTTTCCTTCCCTCCTCTCCAAACTCTCAAGTGCCCTCACACCCGCTTGCACATCTAATTAACCTCTTGTGTCCCGTCCTGTCTCCCCTGAGTCGTGCGTCAACAATGCGTGAGCCGACCAAGTCGACCAGAACTGAACACAGACCGTATGGTCAGTCGAGGAGAAAGTCGGCAGAAGTGACAGCAAGAATCTGAATGAAATTAGTCTCCGATATGTGAGGAGCAGTCGTAGCTCAGAGTGACTGAAGGACACCGAGCACACCTGCATTCCTGCCTTGGTTTTAATCCCTCTGTTGTTGCAGGCTGCTCTACGACTTTTCCAGATTATTAAGATCAGGAGGCACGTAAACAGGCTGCGCTGCAACAGGCCGGGCTCCCCTTTTTCTGCTGAACTCACAGATGGCTCACGTCATTCCTTTGGTCCCTCGTCTTGAGAGCTTCGTGATGTGAAAGTAGCACAACTATTTACAAAGGTCCAAGAGCTATAAAATGCTTAACAGGATGTTTTTTTGGATTCAGCCACTTGTTTCAGCATTTGTGTTTCACATTAATTATACAATTTATACACATAAACAAGTTTTAAGCAAGTTTTATGAGCTGAAAATGTCAAAACCTTTTAATTTCTTCCTCCTTCAAAAGTTCAAACATAAAAGTTAAGCTGGAGTTTGGCTGGAGTAACAGGAGTGCTGTGAGGTCACAGACTGAAAATGAAACTACAAAGCAAACAGCAAAGTGTGAATACAGCCAACAAAAAGAGGTTGTGATGATAAATGCCTGAAGAGAGAAAGAAAAAAGTGAATAAAAGAAAGAGCGATAAAAGGCAACGTTGACTCTTACTGGTGTCTGTGTTTTATCAGCTCACTCCCACCTCATTAAGGGGCATAAAGTACCACACACACACACACGCGCATGCTTGTCTGGAGTTGTAAGGTGTGTGATGATGTGATGCTGATTTCATAAAGTCCCAAAATCCTTTTTTTTTTTTTACTGAGAGAGTGAGAACTCTACGAAACAGAGCGCAAAGCACAGACATACAGCTGCTGCATCAAAGTGTCAGGATGATTTTAAACAGTCGTCTTCAGTCACACGACAGAGTCAAAGTAAGAGAACTGCAGTTTGATGCACGAAAGGATTCAGGACTTGGAGAAAGGATCTTCTGAGCTCTTACAGCAGAAAGCTCGTTCCTGCCTCATGTTAATGTTTTTCTTCTGTTTTATTGTTTTTTGGATGCTCATTTCATCCTATTGTCATGAAACCTGAATGTACCGCTTCCTTTCTCCAAACCTCACCAACTGTCCTCATGATATACAACCCGTATCAAAACATGGCTGAGAAAATCCCTCCTCTTCACACACTGCATAGACTCCTCTGTCCATATCCTCTCACTGTGCCCCCCCCCCCTCTCTGAGCGTGGGTGTGTTTGTTTTTCTCCTTCCTAAATCAGAGATCTATTAAAAGTTCCCCTGCCTGACACTATAAATTTCATCTGGGTCCAGACTGTCCCCTGGGGTGGACGCTTTGGGACTGAACCGCTAAGAACAGGATGGGAACGCACAGCCCAGTGGGCCAACCTCTGACCTCCGAGTGGAATAAAAGAAATCAATAAACAACAGGCCGGAAGCACGCTCTGTTATTCCATCTGTCTGTCTGCAGAAACTGGAAACTGCAGGGGACAAGTTGTAATTTTTTATAGGAGAAAAGGGCAGAGGTTGTGTGTAAAGCATTAATTATTGAGTGGGGTGTCTAAAAAGGTAGAAAGCGCAATAAATCACAGAAAAGCTGCTGTCGTGTGCGGCAGGCAAACAGGAGAGTGGTGACGTTACCAAACATTCCCCGAATAGTTTGAAAGTACCAGCATTCATTAGGAATTTCCTTTTTTCTGACTTCTTGTCCCATTGTGCGAAATCTCTAGATTTAAACCCGATGTCAATGGCAGCTTTCATTTGTCCATCTACACTGGAGGTGTTAAACTGATTTTAGTTCCTTA
This sequence comes from Malacoctenus gilli, assembly GCA_032164315.1. Classification (NCBI taxonomy): domain Eukaryota; kingdom Metazoa; phylum Chordata; class Actinopteri; order Blenniiformes; family Labrisomidae; genus Malacoctenus; species Malacoctenus gilli. Next base: position 13,991,528 of record JASSRZ010000023.1, on the reverse strand, counting down.
ATCACATATAGTCAAATTTGAGTTTTAAGTGGGCGTGAATCGTACTCGGTTGTGAGCAACGAGCTCACTGTGACTGAATCTTGCTCGTCAGTTCTGTGTTGGTGCTTTGTGTGATTTCATAAAACAGATTAGGAACAAAACTTAGATTCACTGAAACTCGAACTTGTCTGTAATTGTACTGTCAACACGCTACTTTAGGAGCCAGATTAGACCTCCTAGTGAGGCGGTTTTGGCCCACAGGCTGAATATTTGACACGCCTGATCTACAGGATGCACATGCAGGCCCATATCTGTCCCCACACCTGCATCCATGTCTGCCTTCCATCTATAGCGGCTATTTATTCAGCTCTGCATTTACACAACCACACAGTTAAGGCGTCACGCCTGGGGTGGCTCGCCCCCCTGGTGGCTGTATATACTGCGTCCCCTCAGAAATAACAGTGTAATCTAAACACAATGCCACACAGTCAGGGAGGGTGGATGCAGCCCAGCAGGGATCCAGTACTTCCTGATGTCATCAGTGAGGGACAGGAAGCTCATGACTCCTCAGAGAAACAGCTCTATGGAGCAGATTCACGCAGGCACTGCTCCAAAGCAGCTCAAGATTTACACAAAAACTGTCAGAAAACTCGCTTAATGTTAGAAATGTGGCGTGAATGGATCCAGTTCCTTGGTTGCATGTGGTTGGACCACTGCAGAGACGAAGAGCATCAAAACTTGGGATGGTGAAGGGAAGGTTCACACACTACTTATTTTTTCCCCCTTACAAGTGTCTGATCACTCCAAGAAAGAGCGCAAGCATCCGTTTGTTACTTTTGAAAAGTCACAAAATTTCTGTGATGCAGACAGCTGCACCGCTGTCAAGCAGAAGTGGTTTCAGCATCACAATGTGGAGTGAAAAGGAGAGAAGTCCAAAAGAGAAGAGGAATGAGGAGGGATTGAACAAACCGAAGGAAGGAAAAGGGATAAGATAGAGAGAAGCAAAAGGAAATCTTGGATTCATAAAAAGGACGCAAAAAGGAAAGCGTGACTGATGTGACGTGAGAAAAAGAAACCGAACAAGGAAACAAGAGAAAGAAGTGGTAAATGAAAGAAATAGGTCAGGAAGAACAGCAGCAACAACCCCCCCCCCCCCGACTCCCCCACTGCCCCGACTCCCACAGTCGCTTTGGTGGATTTGGTCCCACTGCCTCTCACTTGTTTTTCTTGGACACATTTTTCCGAGACTCATTTCCTGAAGATTCGCATCCCTTTACGCGTGATGCCCAGGGGGGGGGAAAGGGGCTCAGCCCCCCTGTCCTAGAGGGGGTGGCTGTGGGATTAGGGGGGGGTTAAGGAACAGACACAAGGAGGCTCTGCTTTAAGGACAGAGAGGGACCCGAGCTGCATGTCCCGAGGAGAGACTCAGGCAGAGTAAATAAACAAGTGTAGATGATGTTTAGATATCTATTGGAGTGTGTTTGGATCTCCTGGCTGCAGTCAGGAAGGTCAGGTTTCTGAAAGCCCCGGAAGGAGGAGAATGTCCCACTTCTGCAAATCCACAGTGACCATGTTGGATCAGAGGGAGCATATAAAGTGACACACAGAGAGTTAGGAGAGGAAACGTCGCCACACAGGCAACAAGTCAGACTCGTAAAAGCCCCTCACGAGGAGTTCGCTGTGAAGAAAGTCAGAGCTGCAAGGACAAACCAACTGTAAATGTGACTTTCAGAGCTGCTGCAACGAGTTTCTGTGACTCATCCCTGTAATATCTCTCATGTGCGACCACAACAAAAACGCAGGCGGATGAAACCAGACGACGATTGGAGCGGCATCAGTCACTCGCTGTCACTCGACATTGTTTCTCATGGGGAGCTGCTGCTCTTTGTTTAGTCACCCCGGGGCGGTTTGTCTGACCAGTTTACATTGTGATTATTGTGTTTAGACTCTGGTCCACCGTACCCAGGCTAATTCCTGAATGTGCACGTGTTAGCCACTCTGAACACGTGCGCACACGCGTGCCAGAGATCTGACGGCACCCAGACCCGACGTTATGTTCCCACCATTGCTTCAGCGTTTTTCATCAGTCCACCGTCTCCCGACCAACCTTTTCTGCGGCACCTCCGGACAATCAAACGTGATGCTCTACGTTGAGTGAAATACGTCAGCTTTTAGTTGTAATCGTGATTAAAAGTTGGTCTAACTGTCACTCCCACTGTGTGTGTCGAAAACACCTCACAATGCAATGATGACCAATGGTTAGATTGGACCAGGATGTATATATGTGTGTGTGTGGGTGTGTGTTAAGTGTGCATGTGCGCTGAAGGTGGGTGTTGAGGTTCGAGACTCCTTGGGGGAGATCCCAGGCTGGGAACAGTCTGAACTTCCATGTATCCCAAGGGGTCTCTGGGGTCCGACACCTGCACTGTTGCCTCACCGCTGAGGAATGAGCCGTCTCAGTGCTCGTGGTCCAAGCACATGTGCCTTTCAGCAGGACGCAGCTGCGGGCCTGAGCGGCTGAACACGCGAGTGCGTGCGCATGTGAAAGTGCGAGTGTTGTGGAGGGGCGTCTGAAACGAGGTGTCGGTCTCACCTCTGAGATCGGCCACCTGCGCGCCGGCATCGCGTGTCTGCTGGTCAGTGGTGAGTGCACGGCTGCATGTAACGAGGCCAGTCATGGGCGTGGCACCTCTTTATTCCCACTGTTGCATTTATCACTGTGATTTCAATGTCGTTACGACTTCCAAGAACGGGGATCACCCACTGTGCGAGCAGGGCCTTTAATGTCTCTAAAGGTTCACACAAGTCAAGATCTGATTGAGATGATCAGAATCAGGGTCAAAGAAAATCAGAAATAGTTGTTCTGCCTTTCATTCGTTCACTTAGTGAAAGAATCAACATCCTGGCGATGCAGGCTGTTGATTAGCGGAATGGACGATCCGATGAGATCAGATTGACTCCTGGGAGAAAAACTGCACTTTACCAAAGTTAGTGGAATTATCCCGAAGGAAACACTCATGTCTACACTGGACACTGTGGCAATCAGTCCAGCAGTCATCAAGGCATTTTCATGGAAACAGATACGTCATGAACTACACTGGGAATGTTCTGTGTTTTTCTGCGTCTGCACTACAGTTTTATTGCAGAGCAGATTAAGGGTGTGTGAAGATAATGTCAGCCAAAATCAGGCTAACAGGCTAATACTCAGTGGCAAAAACAGGGATGAAAACAATGGAGATACAAAGCGTTTACAATTCTATTTTTATGGGGGTCCAAAAACATCATTAGGAAATGTTTTACAGACCACGAACAAAACACATTTGAAAAGAGCGCGAGGCGTTTAAAAATGGGATTTACGGTCAAATCTCCAGCTGTGATTTTGGCTCTGACAGACAAGAAGCTCAGCCAGTCCCATTAGTGTCGGGGATACCCGTTTCGCGCTGCACCATGCATCCCACAGTGCAATTTGGCAGCCAGGAGGAGTTTTTCCATTTTCCCACATAAGGATACAGCGCCAACGGCCTCCACAGCTGCATTGCACATTTTTGGACAGTCTTGCAAAGGAGCAAATCAGGGCAAAGGGGGTTTGCACGTACATGTCTCACTGACAAAATAAGGGCCTTATCGAGTCACTTTTCTCAGGCATTTAAAGTAAATTGCATCAAGATGATATTAGAGTTCTCAGTAAGAGGATGGCTTTTAATTTGGTGGACTTTTTTGACTTGCTAAAATATCACAGTGAAGCCAAACATGGGTAGGAACACACAATCTCACCCATGTGCAAAAGCAAAAGCCTTCAAAATAAAAGAAACAGGCCCTTTTGACTGTCTTAGTGTCAAGAAATTTCCTGAAACAAGTTTTCATGGAAAACCTGCTCGATGCCAACAAATGAAAAGTTAAAAAAATGCTTGTTTTTGTTATGTGAGTAACCTTTTTAGGGTGTTTAAACAGGTTAATCACAATTACAGAGTAAGTTTGAGGACATCACTTCATGTACACCAGTTACAACCGCCTCAGACCATATTTATTGAGAGCATCTGACTGTGTTGCATGAGAAGAACTTGTGGTTTTCATTGCCAATGGATAATCTGAGCTGTTCACCACAACATCTTTTGTTGTGAAAGTCCAGCCCTGAATTAAAAAAGCAAAACTTGCCTGGGAATAGGCATGTATTGCATCATGGTAAGTTGGGGGGGGGGGGTCTGCAGGGGGCACGCTGTGGTTCATCCTCTCACACTTTGTCACCCAGCACACTACATGATGGGTCTTTTACCTGGAACTTCTCATGCAGGGAATTTCCTTGAGTCACATGTTTACGCAAAATTACAGCGCATGTTGCGCCAAATCTCTCAATTCTCGAGTCTACACTCAAAGAACGTCTTTCTTGGAGGAACAAATATGAGAGGACTTAGAGGAGATAATTGTTTCCTCTGCAGCCGGCCCCCGTTGGAGGTTTCACAACATGGCCTGATGGGGAACACATGCTGTTGCTGTGATGACCCAAAACTCTGGCTACATTTTTTCCCCCGTCAGGCCTGAGAACCGTTCCGGCGTCAAACCATAACATCTCCTGACTGCTGCATGCGCACGTCCCACAGAACCAGCAGAGTTACTCGCCAGGTATGTCGAACAATCCAGGCCGTATCAGAATGGACGCGGAAAACGTGAGATGAGCGTCCGTGTTTTTTCAATGAAAAGCAGGAAATGAATCACACCAGTCAGTGTACGTAGAGCAGCATCAATGCTTGTACTCACGTCATTTATTCTACCTGTTGGTAATAAACAACGAACACAAGATCAGTCGTAGAAAACAAGGAGTCGCTTTGTCACAAACTTTGAACCTCTCTCTCCTACTGTAAAAGGAGATGGGGTCAACATTAAGGCGGTCAAAGGATAAATAGGGACAAAAACAGCATTGTAAATGTCCATTTTTCCACCCACGCACATCTGTTGCAACAATCCCCAATTCCTCTTCCAGTAGTTATTGTCGATTAGCCTGCCAAGCTTTTTTTGTTTTGGCACCACACAGATGCAGCTACACTTCTGCTGTTCAAAGATTTACAACTCAAAACTTTGGACCCCCGTTAAAACAATGGATTCTGTTATTCAGACGGAAAAGCATACACATGCATGCACACACACGATTTCACGGTTTTGTCAGCATAATTAGTTTCACAAACAGATTTACAGCTGAAGCTTGTGAAAGGTGGTTTACACCGAATATGTTGCCGCTCCGACATTGCATGCGGGTCACTCTTGTAACTGATTGAGTCAATAAGTTAAGCCAAAGTTACATGGAGGAAGATGCTCTACTGTCTGAAAGTAAAAAAAACACCCCAAACCCCCATCTTTTTATGAGCTAATGACAGCAACTGAACAGTAGATATAAACTCACACACAGACAGCAGAAAGCAATAGAAAAAAATACTGTTTTTCTCACTCATCTAATTTTAGTTTCGTGACAGGAAACCTTTGCAAAAAAGTTACCCTACAGTTACAGGTGAAAAGTACCTGGACTTGAAGTACTGTGGGCATCAGTAATGTTGGGTCAGAGTTACATTTCACCTTTTCCTCATTATAATCCCAGAAATTCCTTCTCCAGTGACCACATTTGACTGGTATCAGCGACTTGACTCACCTGATACATTTTGACATGTGAACACCAGCCGACAGCTGCTCAGTGTCTGTTGGCCCGCGCGTCCTCCCAGACAGACATCTCCAGCAGCTCCAGCTCTCAAACAGGACGCTGCCAGCCTGTGATCCCGGCTGCATTCCTCTCTCCAGAATTCGTAGGAAAAAGAAAAGCCTCCTGTCCATGAGGTTTAGTGATAGCAGCCGGTTTTTGGGGGGGGGGGGGGGGGGGGGGGGGGGGGGGGGGGGGGGGGGGGGGGGGGGGGGGGGGGGGGG
>JASSRZ010000023.1:13971811-13985632 GCA_032164315.1 Malacoctenus gilli | reverse complement strand
GTCCATGAGGTTTTGTGATAGCAGCAGGTTTTTGCCCCCCCCCCCCCCCGCCTCCCATTTGCTCACACGCACGTGAACGCCAATATCTTTTTTCCATCATTACTCCACGGTCGGTCGCCTCGCGCTCACACGCCCGGTCAGGGCCGAGTTCAGAGGGAGTGAGAATGGATGGTTCCTCTGATTGCAGGTTTACTTGAAGCTACACCGAGTTTCTACTGCGTCCTGGCGAGACGCCCATGCTGGTAAATCATCCCCCCCTCCTCCGCAGTCAGGTAAATAGCTCTCATCACTGCCAATCGATCACGTTTCGATCAAAGTTTCTGCCGCAGGAAAACGTCTCCAATCAAGAAGATTCAGCATGATCTAGATATAAGTTATAAGGCAGCAGAACCTGCTTTGCGTGGATATCGCTACTGTCAGGTGAAAAAAAGGGGGCTTGGGGAGTATAAAAAGCCTCCTTGATTCTCTAAATGTCAGGCATTTTTGAGTTTATGATAGTGTTGGGATATAAAACATCCTCGCCGCCAAAAGGTCAAAAACTGAACTCTGTATGAAGCGTTTAGCTTCAGATAAAAATGTAATGAAAGGAGGGTTTTTTTTTTATCCTTTTCGAGTCGGCCACATTCCTGAGTCTGTGTGAGCGCAGACAGTAAAGCGCATGATGATAGTCACTGGCGCTGGACGCAGTCGGTAGGTAACGGGGTTGTTTTCATGGAACAAGGACATCTTTCGCCATTTATAGCCGAAGCCAAACACACAGACGATCTTGTTCCCACAAAAACAGAGAGCGCCTATAATGAAAAGAGAGATCAGTGGACTGTCATTGTGCTCGACTTCCTGAGACGTGTGTCATTTCCGGTCCGACATCAGCTGTGGCAGCTTTTTTCCCATGGCGGGAAAAGGGCAACATCCCTCCATCTGCACAGTGTCTACGGCGGCTGCTCCATCGAGCCTTGCTGCTTTGGCTCTGCGAGCTGTATAAATTTGTCCCTCTGTGAGGACGGGGAGGAGGAGGAGACGGTGAGATCATGCAAATGAATTTCTGTGAACTTGACGTCTCCGCGAGGCTCCGTGCCACTCCCTGTTTCTGCTAACTGGAGAATGAAAGACTCTCCAAACAAAAGACATCATTGATCGACTGAATGCGCTCTCGGGAAAGAAAGAAAGAGAGCATGTGCACCGAATCCTGTTCGCTTGCCAAAGACTAAAGGGAGAGCAGAGTGCTTGCAAGCACAGTAATGCAATAAAGGAGAATGCAAATACTTTGCAGCATAAAAAGTCACATTGAATGTAATACATGAAATTATGAGCAAAAAAGTCCTAGTGTTTTGTGAGATTTGGTAAAAACAAGCCAGCTGTTTAGTAACACTTGCTAAATGTTTTTTGTTTTTTTTTAGACAAACAAAGCTTCAGTCAAGCAGCACCACAATGGTTTTACAACTTCATAAGTCTAATTCAGTAATAATACCAATACCAACAAACACAGAGGGCTTCTAAGACGGCGCTACAAGTGGAAATTTTGTATCTTCATCAGTGTTGGGATGGCGCTGCTGAACATCAGCTTCCCAACATCTCTGCTCGAGACATAACATCATAAAAATGCATGAAAATGACTTAATAAGTTCCCATTAAACAATTTGAGTCATTCTTTTGTCTTTCTCACGCTCTTTCTCTCTCTCTCTCTCTCTCTCTCGCTCTCTCTCTCTCTCTCTCTCTCTATCTTGTCTCTGTCCAGCCAGACATTTAATCCATCTTCACACTTCACATCGTTCTTTCTGTCGCGGTGGCTAATTCAGAGAATCCAGCATGAGAGTTTAAGCTTCCACTCTTGGCATTTCTCATGTGACCCTTTTTTCCATTGAATATTTAATCAGTTTTCTTGTTTCCTGCTACATCGCTTAGCATGTTTTTTTTATTGCATTGAGAAAAAAACAACCAAAACACAAGACTTTCTGGCCCCCGTCTGCTCATTTTTGGCACATTTCCACCTTTCTGCATGTCAACAAGTCCTGCTTGAAGTGTTATTGTTAAAATTTTGATCACATGCAAACAACCTTTTTTTTCTTGCAAGTAGTCTTTGAGTGGTATCACGTTTTAAATTGACAAAAAACACACACCAAAAATTGGACATTGTGCTTTTTTGTCCCATTTACAGAGAACAACAAGCACATAAATCTCCCCACAATTACCACCTATTCACAGCTGTGCAACGTCTCAGCCCTTCCAAACAGCTGCACGAGCTCAGCTCAGCCCATTCAGTGAAAAGCTCAAAGCTTTGACTCTTCTCGGGGGGAAACATTTGGACACGGAGAGACTGAAGACCAGAGCAAGGGAGGAATCGTCGTGTCTGGGAGGATCCACCTCATTTTCCATTCACAAACAAAATAACAGAAGCAACGCTCGAGTTGCATGAAATGACGCAAACGGCTCCCGAACCTGGCAGAAATTCATATTCATCATCGCAGACAAGCGACAGAGGAAAACAAGGGGGAAAATGATGGTGTCTGCCCCCTCAGAAAGTCATATCTTATCTCAGAGTGACAAATGTTCGAGGGATCTAACCCGTGCGAATGAGAAATGTTTGTACAGTCCATCTCAGACAGGCGGATGACTGATGTAGGACCCGCGATTGTTTTCGAAACCCAAACTGATGCCAAAAGAAAGAGAGCTGCTCTACTTGGTGGCACTGCCGTCAACATCCGCTGAGATGCTGATATCTTTCCTTTCGCGTCTCTCTGGAGCAGCGATGCAGGGCGAGAAGACAAAGTGAGGAACACGAAAGTGGTCTCCCGACCCCGCCGTCCTATTTTTACATCCTTCGCTTCTGGAATGTGGAACTTCCCCACTCAGGCCGTCTTTGACTCCTGATGGGGTTTCCTGTATCAACGGCATGCGCGCACGTCAAAGGTCAAACCCGGTATAAAGGCCGCGGTGGTGAATTGTCAAACGCACGCCAAAGTACAGTTTCTACACATTCCTGTCTTCACCTTTGTGTTCTGTAAAGAGTTCCTCCCGCAGGGGGGGGGGGGGGCAGCTCCTGCTGGTCGGGAGGCAGTTTTATTGGAGTCGATTTTCAGTCGTTGCCTTTGCCACATTATACAACTCTACTGAGACATTAATGGCTCCTATGAGTCGTCTTTACAAGATGTGTAAAACAAAAGAAAAGCTCCAGTTCACTATGGGAAAATATTGTTTGTGAAACGTATGTTAATGCACAGAACGTTTGTTCCAAAACTGTTAAATTTTCATAATCTCCCTGAAATTCATTTCAAGTTGAAGTCAAATGATAAAACCAAAGAGCTTAAACATTCACCAAAGCATAAAAATGCCTGTTTCTGACTAACCTGTTCACCTGTGGATTGTGGCAATCAGGCGTTTTTTTCAAGCTTTATTTCCAAACAAGCTTGTTTAGCTCTGTCCCAGCTGTTTTGAAAACTCACACTCAGAACGAGGGAACATCTGTCGGTTAAATCCTCCTAAACAATGTGATTTTGTGGTGTCTACAAAAGGTTTTTTTCCTTCTTCTTTTTCCTTCTTTCATAATAAGTTGGCGTTTCAGCAGTTCGTAAAAATCACTTTTTTCACTGAATCCTGAACCACATTACTCACATTTTCTATCAATGCTTAAAACACTAAAACGATCTCGTAAACACCAATGACTGGCTGTTGATGACTATAATCACCTCCATCCTTATTCATCCTTTGTTATACTTTTTTTGTGAAAACAAAAGTAATTCACGAAATTTGTCCTCAAACTTACTCGACCATTTGTTGTAAAAGCGGACAAGTGCTTTACGTGGACCCCTGAGTTCACCCATGAAGGCGACTATCTGGCGATCTGTGCAGCGCGTGTCTGAAGCGAAACTCCGCCTTTCGTCATGCATAAAACCGGTCACTCGCTCTGAGCTCGTTATCTCAATATGTTTAGTCTACGTCTGCCTCTTTCATTCCTCTCCCTATAATGGCTCTCCCACTCCTTCCACCCTGACCTCCTCTTTCAAAGAGGTTAATGGTGTGAATTTCATCACTTAAACTGTAAAAAAAAAAAAAGTGTGATAAGTATTTCAAACTAATGACTTATCGCAACGCAGTCTGCCATATGGCGAGAGGCCTCTTTCAGACTGTTACATCACGGAAACGCGGTGGGTTATTGAGGTGCACTCAGCCGAAGCAAAAGGTTACGCCTTCATTCTCTCACGAGACCGTTTAATGAACGTACTGAGAGTTTATTCTAATGAAAACAATGTTATTTGTTTGGGTGGCCTGTGGTAAATGTGACTGGTTTGAGGGTCCCTGATGAAAACACTTCTGAAGAGATAAACGAAATCCAAAGTGAACGTGAAAAACCGAGAGAGCCCACGTGAAGTGTGTCCTAAAGTAACAATGTGTTTGAATATAATTTATAATCAAGGATGCTGAAGGCTCCTGTGACATTTTCGAACACAATAGGATGTCCTCCCCTCCGGTTCCTGTCAATGGTTTGGTCCAATTTTCTGCCCACAGATCAGTGGAAGTGTGCAATGAAAGAGGCACCTGGTCTCCTTTAAGAAGTAGCTTTAAAAAGCAAACTATAAGTGTGAAGAAACACCCTTGACTTTTTCAGTTCATATATACATTTGTGAATGCCTGAATTTGTTTCACAATAAAAGTTTATTTCACAGTGAACACCAGAAACCTAGTAACACAAATGAGACCTTCCCATACTACATGATGGGATCTTTTGTGTATCGTATTGTTTCCTAAATAAGATTCCTGTTTAGTGATATTATGAATATTATGTATGTTAAATGATTCAACAATGCTGGCACAGCCTCAAAGTCCGACTGCTATTAAAAGCTTCCACTACAATATGTTTGATTGCACCTTTGGAGGCCTCACCCAAATGTTCCTCTTGACTTTACAGTTTATTGTCCCCCCAAAACAATGTAACGAACTTGCCGCCCCCGAGAACAATGTGGGTATCAAATGTCGTGACATGAGCTGCAGAAGACATTTTTATATTTTTCATGCTTATAGGAACAGAGATGGTGGCGGTACCCCTTCACACGATCCCACTGAGGATCACATAAAACCTTTCAAGTCCTCATAACTCTGGATTTTATCGCTTCCGCTCTTTATGGAGTATTTTCCACTTCATCTCATCTCAGTAAGCTCCGCTGATGTTATTTCAGAAGAACCTCTAGCGGAGCCCAAAGAACCTTTTCGGCTTGAGTCGATCTTTTCAGGGGTGGTTTCGTTTTGGTGTCCCATTGGGAAATATCCCAGTATAAATCCAAGTATAAACTCTGTCAAGCCCCGACGAGCCAAACTGCTGATTTAGTTTAAGTGGACAAGAGGTGAAAAAATCCTGGGAGTGCAGGTGAAATCCCCCCCCCCTCCGTGAGGAGCAAGACTTACCCTGGCACCTTTCTCTGGGAAACACTGACAGCCTCCACTGCAGTCTCTTCCTCCACATGGGCCACTGTGCTTCTTGCCACCCTGGAAGGCAGAAAAAAAACAACTTAAGAAAGGAAACACCCGCACAGCACTGATACATGTTCGTACATAGGATTCTACAAGAACTGCAAAAGCATCGAGCGAGAACCATTGGAGGAGAACAGCTTTGTCTAGGTGTGAGTGGCTGTGTATGGGAGCACAGTGGTCTGTGAACATCGTGGGTGTTTATGGCTCTGTTTCATTAGTGTGGATGATCGTTGCAGCTCTGTCGGCACAGTTGTGTATATTGGTCTGACGTGGTGAAAGGACGTCTTGGATGTAGCTCGAATGAGTCATGACGAGACGCTGAGACATAACGGATGGCCATGTGTTGATGAAACGACGCTGGGACCCGCCACTGACGGGGACAGGCGGGTGGGGGCACTTTGTCTTCAGATGTCTGCATACCAACCAAACCACCCACCATCACAGGCCGGTCTGTGTGAGACATGACACAAGCTCTGACAAAGGCCCCGCGGGGTCAGCGTGGACATGGTGGGATTTAAGGCACACAGTCACACAAACGGGGTTCCCCGACCCAAAGGTCAAAGGTGCCGGGACCTAAGCTAACTGAGAGAGGCGGAGACATGAATTAACACAGACTGAAGTCCTGCTAAGCGCTCACTTCAGAACAAAACTCCCACAAAACACACGTCGTCCCTCCATTCCCCACCGTGGCCGCGATTCTCTCGCTTCAGAAGCAGGAGCACAACTATTTGAAACGTAGACGAAACTGTAAACAACAACACGATGTGCCGAGAGCCACACCTTCACACTCGGTGCTGCGAAACAGATGCAGATCCGATTCATTGCTGGAATTAATGAATCACCAATTTGAGCGCTTGTTTATTAGATTTGGCGAAACCCCCCTCACTTCTGTTTCCATTTAAAGGCGAGAATGGAAACAAAGCCTTCGGATTATTCAGTGTTTCCAATCCAAACAGGCGTAAATAGAAAATACAGGATAGAGTTTAGCCACTTTGATAAAACGTCTCCTACAGTATTTTTTCCCAGCGAGCACTTCTGTGTGAATCTGAGCGCAGACATTGCAGAAAGGCCTCATGCATCCAGCTTATCTTGTGACGTCTCTCCCTCCTCCGCCTGCCGGTGGCCCACCACCCACACACCCATACCATCGCCTGCTTAGGCAGCGAACACCGCTACATCCTCCCCTCTTCGTTTCACAAATCCACAGCAATGACCACTTTATGCCCACAGCGGCGGCAAAGTGGCAGATAAAGAATCAGAAAAATCCCTCCCGCGCCCCCCCCCCCACCCCCCCGCGTTGACAGCAGATCCCAGCAACCCCATTTACAAAGGCCACATTGAGACCCTCGTCACACACAAAGGCCTCTTTTAAGCTATCGAGACGCTGTCCTTTAATGATCCCCTATCTTCAACAAAAAGACCCTCTTCCTCGCTCGTATGGAATGCACATGGCTGAATTTCTTTGTTAGCTATCAGTGGATCTGAGGGGCTCCTTTCAGACTGCTGTTTGATATTGCAACGACATGCTGTGTGGGGTTTAATTTAGCCCGCACGCCATGGCGGCAGATTTGCTCTGTCCACAAACAACATTCTTCACTTTTATCTAAAATTGCAGCCGATTATGTGCAGGACAGGACACAGCGAGCGCCCTCGGTTCGGGGAACACCGTCACCGCTTTCTTCTGTCATTCGGCGGCAGAGCAGGACGCGGATCCCACCGCATAGAGGATGTCACAGCATCGTGACTTGACCTTTGCTTTCCATTCAAAGGTGGACGTCCAAAAGACGGACAATGGGCTGCGTCATCTCCGGACACACTCACAAAGGGAAAGCGCCCATAAAAGCGATCACACACGGCGGAGCAACGCACCCTCGATTCAGCTCGAAAGTTTACAGGCTGGGAATAAGCGACGGCAGCTTCTGCAGAGGACAATGGGACTGTGCGCCGATATCCTGTTTTCTCCACCCACAGTCACAACAACCTGCTGCGTGTCAGAATCACCTTTTCCATGACTTCAGTGCACATCTGAAAGAACTGTCATCATGACAACCCAAGGGGACAATTATGGTCATCATAAGTACCAAAAAACATGTGTGGATGTGTTTGTTTGATCATCTACGGGGTAGAGAGATAAACTGGAGCAGGGTGGCAAAGGACTGTGAAGAGGAACCAGGTTAGATTCCAGGCTGAGGTCTTTCAATGTGGCGTTTGACATTAAATATATACATGGAGATTCCTCCTCCTGTCTTTGTTATGAGAGTTACCAGGCAAAAGACAGCGACCACGTCCCTGAGCGGCTCCCCTGCACTCGATCGCTCTTATTATCCACGTACAGTTTGTCGTTTCGCTGCCTGACTGTGCAGTGACTCCGTTCTCTCGCGGTGGTCTTCGCGACTGAAGGATTGCAATCACGTGCATGAAAGTAAACACGACTTCCAGCCAGAAACCCCCCAGAAAAAAAACCCCAGAAAGTACATCCACTTCTCATATATCAATTAACCTGTGCTCTTGTATACATCACTTAGCCCACACAGGCAGAGGAGGCGTAAAAAAAATTGGCTCAACCTTTTCAAGTAAAAGCAGGCTGTTTTCCACTGAAGAACATGGTGTTCAGCAGCCAGGGCCAGTTTTACTTCTTTTCTCTTTCAGAGCGAGCCAACTGGTTTATTAAGCACCACAGACGGCGCAACAAGAGAACAAATAATGTGAACGATATTTTCGAGAAGTTTCTCGGGAAACCAACATTTTCTCCTCCAACTTTGAGAAATATTCTTTCTTGAAGTCTTACAGTAACACCCTCCCAATATGCCTGACATACAGATTCATAGGAATGACTGAGTACTTTGGGTCAGGCTGCAAAAACAGAGCCAAAAGAGGCCATATTTACATGGCAGATGTCTGTTACTGATATGTGGATGTCTATGGCCCAGCATAGGGGCGTCTCCCATATCTGCACGCTTTTTCACTTGTACAGTAATACTTCTCTTCTCTCTGTCTCCTGACCTTTGGCTAATACTGACAGAGCGCTGCGCACCTTCAACCTGAAGCTTTAACTCTTAGAGGTGCATGAGGTACACGAGGTGCACGAGCCGCGCTCGTCAGATGAATGTCTTACTTAATGAGAAAATGTGTTTTTGTTGCCTCCCGTGTTTTTTACGGCTGCGTCGGTGCCTCGCGCTGGAAGCCCTCCGACTCCTTCCCTTCACCAAACTGCAGAAATAAAACCAGCTGGGTCAACACGGCGCTTTCTCACGCTCGTACATTCCCCTCAGGTTGATACATATCCTGAGCACATTATTGCTATTATTGCTAAAAGGAGCAAATTGTGTAATGTTTTTGCGGCTTTGTGAACGTCCCGGCAAGTCGTTCCTTCAGTGGAAACAGGTGCTGTAATTGTCTGTGGAGTGTGAAACAATGAAGGTCAACCTGGAAACAACAAAGGCCAAAGTTTCAAGGGTTTTGGACCCAATCTATAAAATATTCATGATAAATAAAATATAATGACAAGTTAAGTAGTGATCCTTAATTTCTTCAGGGCGATTTGTCCCTGAGAAGGCCAGTCTGTGGAGCGTGCGCCCTTATTCTTGCCTTGCAGGTTAGTATAGTAAGGGATGAATAAGGGCTATAACTGTGTTTTGAAATAACAACCTGAATCAACACCGAAAGCATCATTTTCTATTGATAATTATTAGAAACGTTCCACAGTGTCTCTTGCATGTGTGACTACATCAGCACAAGGTTTCAGGGTTTTCTTCTCGACTGGCATCACACTGCGTTTGCAGATGTGCTGATGTTTGGTCTGTGTGGTTTTGTCTGTGGTCAGCCTGAGTCACCAGGCCCTTGGTCCGGCCACGCTCTGCGTGCATTCGGGTTCACCGCAGACACAACCACTTCCTCACCACCTCCGCCCAAGCCAAAGTCAACGAAAAAAACGTCAGGCAGGATGAAGACGGGACAAAAATTTAGCCAAAATACAGACAAAACAAACTGAAGGAAGTAATAAAGAACTATTGAGAGAAGTAACTTCCGACTGTAAGACGGAGCGGAACTCAGGGAGGCTTCATGTCTTCGGTGTTTCTATGATCTGAGTCATGAGAGAGTCTGTGAGATTTATCAGCAACAAAACATCTTTAGTCCCAAATAACAACATCAGACAACAAACAAACAGGGACCTACTTTAATAGTCTGAACCGCCCAGCCTTAAATTTAGAGCACTGGTGGATTTGGGTGTGTCCAAACCTACTGATATGATTTCAACTGCACACAAAACCCACAAAATTCACATGTTAACACCTTGGTTCTTTACTTTTACATGATGATAAAGAACAACATGTCCATGTGTGCACAGATGTGTACAAGTATTTTGGCTATTTACACACAGTTCGTGCCTGATGGGAATTCAACAACCGAACTGGACAGAAAGTGACGCCAGGTGCAAGATAATGTTCCCACAATAAATTCACTGTTTATTGACTGTTTACAAATGGCCATAAAACTGAAAATAATTGAATAAAATCAAGTTAAACATTGATGGACATTGAAAAAAAAATCAGTCACAGTCACACGAATGCCAAGCGAAGCATTGACGCCAGACTGGGAGCAAAACGGGGTTTTCGCCTTGCTCAAGGACACTGTGACACATGCAGCCGCTCTCCTCTGGACTGGAAGATGATGTGGTCTGAAAACTGAGCTCCAATTAAAGCATAGGGGTCAAATAAAGCAACTGTCGAAAGAAATGCATCGCGAGGGGGAAAAGAGGCATAAACCACACGGATCCCCGGACCTAAGGGGACAGATGTGAGTCCGTTATGTCAACACACAGCTGTGCATTCCACATATGCCCTGGAAAATCACTCAATAAACCTTCTCGGGATCTCCAAACTTTTATTAACAAACTTGGACGATAAATTAAGGGATGGGAAGGAGGATTCCGATTGATGTCTGCGTGAAAAGACAGCGTCACAGCATAGGATTAAGTTTCCTGTTTCTGCATGTCATTTCGTCCATAAAACCCTCTTTTGGAGCAGGTTTTTTTCAACTTTTGAGGCATTCTGTTGGAACATCAACAGTCACACACTGTCCATGATGCTACAGCCAGACCTGGGCTGCCAGAGGTGACAAACGGCCTCTTGAAACGCTCGTTTCTCAGTTTTCACACATGAAACGACACAGTGGAGCATAAACAGTGATTGTGGGAGAGACCACTGACGTATCGGATGGACAGAGATCACAGACGGAGCTGCGGGTCAGCAGGGGGTGTGTTTGATCACCGGACCGGTGGTGACACAATGACACACATGAGGACAACGAGGAGTGAGACGTAAAACACAGCTGCCGTGATCACGATAATGAAGATTCCCCAGGCCACCGGAGTCAACAGAAACCGAAGCTCACTACAAGGACCCTAAGTGGTTGA
The DNA here is from genome assembly GCA_032164315.1 of Malacoctenus gilli. NCBI lineage: Eukaryota > Metazoa > Chordata > Actinopteri > Blenniiformes > Labrisomidae > Malacoctenus > Malacoctenus gilli. Next base: position 13,974,753 of record JASSRZ010000023.1, on the reverse strand, counting down.
CCTGTGTCCCGTTTGGCAGAAGCCGCTACTTATCCCTAATGAAGGCTTTGACCTGTGACCTCTCCACTTTGACCTTGGCAAAGAGGAATGTCTGATCCCACTATTGAACTCTGTGGATCCTATTTCCTCCCTACAACCTCGTGTTTGCTACGGCGGACCCTCTGAGGGCTGTTAAAAGGCCACCGGACGTAAGTGAACTTCTCAACTTTTAGGTGCGACACGACCAGGAAACCAAACCAGAAACTGACCCAACATCGAGAGTTAACAAAGTTTATAGTGAATCGGGCAGCTCACATCAGGTGAACCAGAGGGGAACACAGGGGATAGTTCGAAGGTTTCATTTGTTTCTGTAAATGATTCTTTGCTCTAAATGATAAAGATAATTAATTGAGAAAACAATTAGAGAACGACAATAATAATCAAGTTTTAGAGAAAGCTGATAATACCAATCAAGCTTTAAAAGCTCCTTTTCAAATAATTTTGCAGGCCAGAAAATTTGGTCGATTCGTTTCCAGTTTTACCAGGATAGTTATGGAACCCTAAACATGAATATCTGACTCATCAAACTTCAACTACAAAGTAAATATATTTGAAGAAACAACTTTTGTGGCATCTGAAATGTTTACAAACATGCTAAAATATTAGAACTTCTTCTTTTGTTGCCACACTGCTGATTTTTTAATTAAAAGAGTAAAGAAAGGAAGCAGAAATCTGGACAGAAACTGGGACTGAATCCAACAAACCAAGGATGCGATCTTCCTTCACTTTGGACTCTAATAACCTCTGGACCACGTAACGGAGTGGACGTCTGTGTGCGAATGTCGTGTATCAGACCGTCTTTCACCACCGTAATTGGCCAAGGTTACAGCTGCCCCTCATCCCGCAGACGACGGCAAAGCGCAAACTCTGAATGTCAAACACCTGGAGAAGAGAGGCTGAGAAAAAAAAAGTCGGACACACATCCATGATGGGAACATGCTGCGTGACGTGACTTGATGCATATCTGCACTAAATCTCGGTGCCGGGCTGTGCGATACTCCCGCTACCAGCTGAGACGCATCTCTGTCAGGGATATCACAAATAACAAGACTTCGCTTCACAAAAACAGTCATTATTTTAGCAATCTCAGACACATAAATGAATAGCTATGGCAGTTGGAGTCTCTGGTCTGAAAAAGCTCAACAAGAAAATAGATGAAATCAAGTCACAATTAGTTCCCGCTGTCTCATTTATTTGAGATCTGTGTGTGGAAAACATGATTTTGGAAGTACACAGCAAGCCAATAAAGACCAGCATAACACAACACTCTGATAAAAGTCCTTTTACTATTTTATTTTGTTTTTAACTTTTCAAACCTGTGTAATATTGTTTCTTCGGAGACAAATTATCTGACAAGAACTTGTCTCTGAAAGAGACTGGCGATACAAATGAAGGTTTAAAAAATGAGTCATGAAACCTTCATTTCTTAAAATTGTGACTGTAATCATGAATAAGATTCCTTATAGAATCTCAAGCAGATTTACATGCTTTTATTTTGAAGCCCCCTGCTGTTTGTGTTGGTCAATCTTTCAGATCAAGTTTGGCTCCATGGATAAAATCCCTGGCCTGGCGTTCCTCTTAACGCTGCGTAAAAACTCCAGCTGTAGTCGGTAGTTTATCCATCTCACCGCCACTGCAGCCTCAGAGAGGTGGAAGAGTGACGCCACGAGGAGGAGTTTTGGCGAAGATCTTCCTGATACACTGGATGAAAGTCACTCTGTGACTCATGTGAGAGCTGAGGACATGTTCTCATCACAAAATAAGACGGCGAGACTTGTCGCTTTACCTGAAAAAACTGTCTCTATCGACTCACTCCATGATGACTTTTTATGCCCTTCCAACGGTTTTATGTTTGCGGTATGGTTTGATTGCTTGTGTTGGAGTCTGTTGCATTCATTCAGTAGCTGTTGCATTGAGGGTGACTTGTCCAGACCACCACAAATAAACGTCACTTCTTCCAAAAAAAACCCCTAAAAAAACGCAACGCCTGAAAGTAGGGCAGCATGTCAAAACAGAGTTTATACTCTCTGTGCAGCCTCGCCTTCCGGCAATAGTTCAACATCGACCTGAATCAAATAATCAGATTCCAACAGTAAAACAAACATACACGCTGAACATACAGAGGCCGGAAAAGCCGAACATCAAACATACCCTGGTTTGTGTTGGCTGAAATATAACTGAAGCGTGTCTAAATGCCCCAGCAGCTTCTGTCGGAGTGATAGAGGAAAGAGTTTTGCGGCCTCGATAATGGATTTTCACAGTTTTCCTTCTTGATAAAGATGTTAACTTTTCAGGGTTTATCACCCCGATGCTGTGAAATCTGCTTCCTGCGCCGACTTTATCAGGGATTCAGGGGGAAAGTTCTTGGGCGTGCTTATCGGGTTTGGTCCAATTACGGAGCCCTAATGCCACTGATGTTTCGCTTCAGTTATTTCCAGAAGCGTTAGAGCTCCTTCAACCCAAACAACTGGACATCGACTGCAAAAAAAACCCAAGGACGTTTGATTCAAACAAGATCCCAGGTTGGACCCAAACTCTAAAGTAATGTGTACTGATGAAGGCCTAAAAAAAGTGTGCAGATTGTGACGTAATTTTCAGATCCTCGATATGCAGTACGTCACATCGACTCCATGTTTTGTACTTTCCTCACAGTAAACAGCTTCTTAAAATACCTCAAAAACCAAAGCAGAGGTGTTGAGAACAGCTGAAACCAAAGAACAAACTGTGCTGCTCCAGTCATGAATGTCTGCTTCTTGTAACATTTCCAACAGGTTATTTTGCTTCAACAGATGTCGTCATATTCAAGACACAAAAATGGGCACCGAAGGGACTCCTCAATTCAAACAGGCGTGTTGCAAAGGGAAAGTGGAGGGTCAGGGGGACGGGGTCAGTGAGCAGACGGC
>JASSRZ010000023.1:13930191-13951558 GCA_032164315.1 Malacoctenus gilli | reverse complement strand
CACACACACACACACACACACACACACACACACACACACACACACACACACACACACACACACACACAGACACGCACTGGAATGAGCAGAAAAGCCTGAGAAATCAAGTCAAACAATTTTCCCATTTGCTGAGCTAAATTTGCATGCGAGCTTTCCTGGGTGACTTGCGAACTGCTGCTGTTCGGCTGGACGGGGGCTGTGCAGTGTTTCTGGAGCTCATGTCAGGAGACATGGGACATGCTCAGCAATTTCCCCGGGTCCCTCAGGACCAGCTGTTGTTTGTGTCCAACTCGGATCACATCTGCCTCCACTGAGATACTTTCTGCTTTCCATTCGATTTAGTCATGTGATCCTTCAATGTCAAATATCTTTGACGATTATTTGACGGAGTTGGAGCTGTTGGAGCTTTGGCTCCTCATCACTGGTATCTGTTTGGTTCTTGTGGCTGCAAATTTGTTGACAGGCAGCATTAACTTGGTCATGCTTGGTCATGGTTGAACAGACTGGTGACTGACCAGTGGAAGTTTGGAAGGGAAACATAAAGATGTGACAACCTTGCCAAGTGTTATGATTTCACGTTCTATTGCAATGTCTGGTATTCATTTTGTTTACATCCTTTGCATGTGTGTGAATCATGTGAGCTCTGTGTGCCGGCATTAGCTTTGCGTGTGTGATTGTGTGTATGTGTGTGTGCGTGCGTGTGTGTGTGTGTGTGTGTGGGAACTGCCCTGTGTGCAGATGGATCTGCTTTTGGTTACAGGAGCCCTGAATTATTTCGGCGGTGCAGATGAATAGCTGCTGCCTGCAGCCAGAACAGGACATGTTTTACATCAAGCTGGACTCAGCGACTAAGTGGAGCTCTCTTCAATATAGGAAACAGAAAGCACAGCTTTACTTTATTGCAGAATGTACATTTAATATGTCTCCAGGTGTACGACTCTCAGCCCGGCTTGTATTTCTCTCGTGAACTGATGTGCGACTACCGTGTGTAGCTGTCATTGGTAATACCAAATGTATTCAAGTAGAGGCTGAATGTCGAGGGAACCGGGACCAGCTCAACAGATGGAAATCAGTTTGACACCAGCAAGCTTTGGAGGTCCAATATAGTTTGTTCTTTGCATGGCGCCGACTGGCTGGTGGCTGTTGAAAATTTTTGAGAAGTGTGATTGATTTTGCCATTAAATTCCCCCCAAAATTGCTTGAACAAAAGACATTGAGATGTTGTTATTTAGGCCTGTCAGCTGGTATTTCTCTCATTGACACCCTGTTTTGTGCACGTGCAACACACCCTCACACACACAGGCTTGTTTATAGAGCAAGTTGCACCAGGAGCCTCGTCTTCCAAGTAAGGCAGTCTGATAGAAACGTCCCCCTCCTCCACCCCTATTCTCTGGTCTTGTCTCAGCACCAGAGAAGGCCAGGAATGCTCAGTCCCACACGGGCTGAACAAACGCGTCAGTCCTCCTCCGCTTGTCTTTTATTGTTTCAGTTTTACTTCGATTTATCTTTACTCTCTTTCTTCAGCTGCTTCTGCGTGTGAAGCTGCCATGAGAGCTGCATTCTTGTCGTTCGTAGCACCTGTGAGGTAAAAAAAATACCAAAAGAGCCCCAAAAAAAACCCATCGCTGGGAAAAGTCGAGAGTGGTAGCAGCATTACAACTATTTGGTCTCCAGATTGATTATATTTAAAGGTGAAGACTCTCTATGAGCCTCGATAATCATCTCATTCGGTGTCACTTTGCCAAGAGAGATCAGTTCAACATTTATGGAGTAAAGCCATCCTAATTGTTCCCATATGGAAGCTGCAATTTGCGGATTTAACGCCACTCGTGCGCCTTTATGGGGTGACTTACTCAGGTTAAACATGGATGCCACTGTGGGAAATTGAGTGGAACGGAGCGTAATGTAATTCGATGACTAACCGGGATTGCGTAGAGGCTGCTTTCAAACATGTGGCGTCCTCGCAGTGATTGTAATGAGGAGCATTAGCGCACGTAAGATTCCCATCAGCACACCGAAAGAGAGGAAAAATGTGCTCGGTGACTTTTGTTGCTAGTGCACATCATTTGAAATAGAGCCCAGATGTTTGTGTGAAAGTTTGTCAGCATGTTCAGAGCTTTTTACAATGTTGAGAAATATTTACTGTTGGGACACTCAGCCATAATCTCATCGGATGTCATCAAGAGTAATTAGATGAGCCGAGTTGAATACCCAACCAGCCAAACGCCCAAAACTTAGAACAAAATGTAAACACGAAATCATGTGATGCAACATGATGGCTTAGCATTACGGTGAAGCGGGTGTTTCAGTACAAATGGTCCAGAAATTGCTCGGCAATTTGGATTTCCTGTTGTACGCCGAAGCAAAACAACCTTGTCGCAGGGATTCGCTCTGTGTTTTTTCTCTTCTTATCAATCATCGGGTGAAGCCGGCATGATGCGACAGTTTTCCAAATCTTTTCAGTTTTCCCTTTAGGACAGAAACTCCAGAGAGGGAAAAACAAAAAAGAAACATAAAAGACAAAATGAAGGAACTGGAAGTTCACCAAAACTTGTATGGCTTTCCATAAATCTTCTCCACTAAAAGGTTAAGTTTTAGAGATGTACAGAATAAAACTACGATCTCAGTAATCTGATGGATCTAACATACGTTAAAGTTATTCATTTAATAAATGCAGTTAACAGATTTGCAAAAATTCTTTCTCTGTGGTTGATAAATATTATCTGTATCTCAGGAGACGCCAGTGGTTCCTTATCTCTTCCTACTTGAACCCCACTCAGTCAGACACGAGTTCCAGAAAGGCTTCGTGTGATATTTGAATCTCCAAAACAACACAGTGAAGCCAACAATTGTGATTGGATGAGAAAAGTGTGATTAGCTGAAACCTGTCTGTTCCTGGCAGTATATGCAGGAGCCTGAACTTCATGTGTTACAGAGGAAACGTGAGACGAGAAGCAAATAAGCCCGACAAAAGTTAAACTGTACTGCTGGAGCTCCCTGGTTTGCCTCCCACTGAAATCCATATCAACGTGGAAGGAAGCATCCTCTCTGCTCCCCCACAGCTTTGCAGATAGCTGAGGAGGAACTGTGCAATCCAGCCACTTACTGCAGTTTCCAGGAATACTCGAATCAAAACCACCAAGAGCTTCTGTGAGAAATTCCTGAAATCGCAGCGTTTCTCTCGACAGGAGTCTAACGTTGGTCACGTTTGGAGTTCATCTTAACGCTGTGATTTTACTTGTGTTTGTACATCGAAAAGAACTATGTGTTTGTGCAAAGACGAGAAGTGGGGGTCACGGAATGACATAGCCCCCCCCGCAATCGTCAGGGTCTATGGATCCCCCTGAGGCCTGTGAGACGGCTCAGCGGTGGTGGGAGGTTATGGCAGGAATGTCGTTCTGTACATGACGTTGACCAGATGTCAGTGTGATCTTCAGTTTCCTTCTACATGGGAGAATAGATTCGCTGGAATCAGTTACAGCTGCTGCTGATGGACAGTGTGGATGCTCGGCAGTCACGGGCACGTCTCTGCCCCCGTGTGGTGATGTGGCAATCCTGTCGTTCTGCCCGTGACGCCTCATAATTGGGGGGAAACCGGTGACCTGAGCGAGCATCAGTTGGCAGAAAACACTCGAAAATGGCTGTAAATAGAGGAGGCGTTCGCAGTTTGGGTGGATGTGAGAGATCATGTCTGGAACATGAAGTTTCAGATTGTATCACTTAATCTTCCAGAGTCTGCGTAAATATCTGTTTCCCTCTGCTGCTGAGGAGTGAAGGGTGATAAGATCAAACGCCCCAGAGAAGCTTCAAAATGGAGCTTTTGCGACAGACACACTGGCTGAACGTTTGTGCAAATATCAAGCAAAGAAGCCCAAAGTGCCTCAACGTGGAGAACGTAAATGTGCCGTCCCGTCCTGTGACACTTCCTGTCCTCCCCAGCCATGATTTTGCAGCTTTTCCATCGTTTCCTAATCGCGTTCAATTATGCAACAAGTCTTCACGCTCACCCCGGAGTTTACATCGGGACTGTTTATATTCAGGACGGGCTGTCTGGACCAGCGTCTCTCGCTGGCTGAGGCCCTTAATCTCCAGTTCAAACATTACTCATCGCTTCCTCTCCGCAGCTCATCGCAACACTGGACTCGCGTATCCAATGATGTCAGACCCACCGAGCGAGTGTTGTTGAGACATCGGACCTTTTGGGGAAAGGCTTGACCTGATGTAATCCCAAACACCTGGCTTATAACACCGAGCACCAAAATACTTCAGTGCACCTAATAAAGGCCTGTGAATGTGTCTCTGTATGCTGCCATAAATCACAGGAGCTTGACCCACCGTCCTGCGCTCTGCTTCTGCCTCATCTTCTGTCAAAGTCAGACTTCAGACTTGTGTATTTCTTACAGCTCGAGTCTACGTAAACAATCTCAAACAACTCAGTTCCGTACACACAATTATGACAGGGCACCGTTTTGTGCAGTGTCCGGCAGATGAAAACAATCCGCCAGCAAACGTCAGTTTGATTCTTCACAGTTTGGAGCCACCCCGGCCAGCCGTCCAGGCTGCGTTCGCAGTCAGATAAACACGCTTTCAGAGACACGCGAGCACGTCTGCTGCAGTGTTTGACTGGATCTGAAGTGGTTCCTCCAAAGCTCGGTGACTCACAGTCACTCGATGTCAGGAGTTCATCCCCGGAGGGCTCCCCGCTTCTCATCAGTCACTATACTGATCACACTGTTAGAGCGGAGGAGGATTTCTCGTTTTTCTCATCACAGTTTTGAATACAAGCTCAGCGTGTGGTGATGAGACAGTTTACAGTGATTGCTGACATAAAGTTTGGGGAAAAAAAGCAGGTAGCATTTATCAAAACGTGCAAGTGGATTGTCATAAACAGCAGAAATAGGAGCCAGAATGGAAATATTGGAGAACAATCATGGAAATCACTTTAAAGTGAATGTTCAAGAAAGAAAAGGAGTGAAAAGTTGGGATAATAACTGCACAAATCAAATAAATAACATAATTAACTACTTCAGAGAAATCCTGTCTCAGTGAAACAAACAAGAAGCATCTCGTACGTAATTCCCGCTCATCTCTTTGTTTCATATCCGGTTTGTGTTGTAGCTGTATTTATGTTGGAAGTTATTCTAGAAGCTAACCACAGATCGCACCTTTCTGGGTAAATGCAGCTTGACAAGATAAGAGCCTCTCCAGATCAGACAGTCGCCTCCTCTCATGAGCCACAGACTCTTTCTGTGTGGGTGTCAGCTGCGTCTGTTGTTTGGGTTAACAACGATGCGTAACGACTGCAGGAGGAAAACAATCAGGGGGGGAATCAAAGAAAGAAAACAGCCCTGATCTACCTGCAGATTGCTGCCGTGTGTGTGTGGAGATCCAGCAGGTGTCAGAGGTCCTCCCATTGTGGTGTCCGTCTGCATGTTTGACTCCCTCGCATGTGGAAACAACACACGAGTCAAGATTTGTTCAAAGCAGGTGATGAAAATTACAAAGAAAGCTTTCAAAGTAAGACAGAGAGCAAAAGATCACGATTCCACCAACAGCTGTAATCCGCAGGCAATATTCAAGCATTCGAAGCATTAAATCGGCCTTCGCTCCCTTTGTGCATTGCCAAAAATCATGTTACCCAGCACCAGGAGCCCTTATTGCTACACGCCAGCAGTGCCCTCATAATAAAATACACATGTTCTCCCTTCTCGGAGTCAATATTCCTCTTCCTCTGTTTGTCTTTTGACACTAATCTGATCTAAAGCAGGTGTGCCCCACATTTCCTGTGGCAACAATTAAGCGGCCGTAAGTGGTGAGATGCCATGGAGCGAGCGAGCGAGCGAGAGGTGTTAGAGAGCAGGAATGGGAAACGGCTCAGCGCGGCGGGCCACACATGTGCAGAGCCCTGCGAACAGAGACGAACAAGTGCACTGGGACTGGGCGTGTGGAGCCTGGACTCGCCGTTCTGAGAACGCAGCCCGTTTACCGTGTTTCCCATGGTTTTTGGTTTTTTTTTGGGCCGCATATTGATCCAGTTAGCGCGTACGAGGGAGCGAAACGAGAGGATAAACAATAAACTGCAGTGGAAGTGGGATTAAGGCTAATGTACCGATTAAATGTGAGGTTGAGCAAGCTGGAGAGGTTGACGATGAGCAATATCGCAGCCGTTTATTTGTTGTGTGTGTGTTTGTGTTTGTGTGTGTGTGTGTGTGTGTGTCTGTGTCTGTGTGTGTGTGTGTGTGTGTGTGTCTGTGTCTGTGTCTGTGTCTGTGTGTGTGTGAGAAAGCAAGCGAGAGAATGTGAGACAGACAGAAATATGTGTGTAGCTGTTTACTCTCTGACCCGATCCTGCCGAGTCAGTCCAAAGCCCCTGACAGGCTTTTGGCCGGGCGCCTCACACGTGAGTCGAGCAACAGCTGGAAGATGGAGGGGGAGAAGAAAAAAAAAAAGGAATAAAGAAAAGGGAAGAGAGGAGCAGAGGAAGACAGAGCCAAGGCAGTGCAGGCCAGTTCCCAGGCTCTGGCCTCTGGAGACCCCAGAGGAAAGGAAGCAGGGCGGGGGGGCGGGGGTGGAGGGGATAGAGAGGGGGAGTGATGGCTGAAGCCAGCTGTATTCATGTCCGACTGCCTGCAAGGAGTTCTGCAGAGCTGATGGCCACTGAGCTCAAACCTTTTCTCCTTCCTCATAAGATCAGAAGTGAAACTGAAGGTGTTTTTAGTCTTTAAGTTCAAAGGCCAGAAAGGCCACAAGTTTGTGAACAACATGGCTTCATTTGACAACAGTCAAGTTGTATTTTGTGCCAAGAGGCACAGCCTTTCTTGGCCTTCCAACTCTTGTTTTGGTTGCTGGTTCTCTCATTGTTCTTGTATCACAGTTACACCAAACTTGCCTCAGCCAATCTACTGACAAATACATGTAAAAGTTTCCTTATGTGTGCTCGAAACAAGTGTTTTTTCCGATACGTTTTAACGATTGATAAAGTGCAGTGATGTGAGTGTGACCTGCTTCTTTCTGCTGCCCCCAAAATAACAAACAAGGCTTGAGATCAGGTTCAGTCCAGTTGTACAAACCTTTGCTTCTTCCGAGTGTTTTTCCTTCAAGATGATGGCCCATTTATTTTTATGCTTCTCTTCATCCTCAGGGTTGCGGGACCTCGTGTGGAAAATGTGACTGCAGTGGGGTAAAAGGAGTAAAGGTGAGACTTTCATTCATCTTGAACAAACAATTCCTATCCATCCTCTGTTCATGTGCGTTGCCACACGTCCGGGGTTGATTGCAGTTGATTTAAGTCGCAGAGTTTGTAGGTTCCCCAGCGAGCCGTGACGGGCGACGGCGCTGCTGGCGTCCTCGCTGACCGGGTCAGCTCGGTGGGACGGGACGGGAGGTGGGCCCGGGTGGAAGACGCGGGTCCCCGGGTTCGGTCACAGAACAGAAACCAGGCCGGGAACACAGATCCGACTGAATCAGTGCGCGTCGGGTCACACAGCTGCACCGAAGGGCTTTTTTCCCCCCTCAAGATGAACAAGTTGTGCGGACTCATCGGCTGCTGTGATCTCTGGAGCTGTCCACACTCCATCATTACCCGATTCACATGCAAAGCTTTCATTAGATGGCTGAACAATTTTGGCAAACTGGCTGGAGGGTCACCTCTATTTTCCTACAGACTGTTTGTTTCCTAAAAGCTTTTTTTGCCACTCACAGGAGAAATGTTGAAGTCCCAATCGTCATTAAACCTAAAAAAACCCAAACAAAACTAACAATAAAATCTCTTTTTTCTTCTAATTTCCTGATTTCCTTTTTGTATTTGAAGTTCTTGCAAAGAACAAAGCAATTTATGATGTTTTAAACAAAAAAGTTCAAATAAATGCAGGTAGATGGTCAGCAAGTCCATTTTTTGTTTACAAGATCAGATCAAAACAGAATAATTTTTCTCTAGTTTGTTCCTTCCAGCTGCTGTGATTAGAGCTTACAAGAGGCTCGGTTTAATCATATGACTGTGTGGTGGTATCTGTCTGCTTGCAGACAGTTGGCTCTTTTGTGACTCATTTTAGCTGCAGCGGTAGCCAAAACCTGCTTCAAAACAACAGCTGTATTGACTGTGTTCGGTGGAGCTCGTCCAATCACTGCAGATTACAGAAAAAGCGCCTCAGTGTTCTCGAAGTCGTCAAAAGGATCCAAACACGCTTCCCAAAGTCTCATCTGAGCCTAATTTTTCCAGCAAACTAATTCCCCCCGCGTTTCACAACAGCAGTTGTCGTGACGACCTCCAAATTGTTCCCAAAAGTTTAACATGCAAAGTTTGTCCTGACTGATGTGAGGCAGGTGTTGTGGTCTGGGAATGGAAATCAGACCTCTCACTGGAGTTACACTGTGATTGACAAGACTCCACTCTTCTGTTTGAGGCGCTGCTGCCCTCTAGTGGTGAACGACAACATTTTTCTGGGTCAATTTAAGGACACAGAGGCGGGAAAAAATGTTGAATGACGCTCACGCTGAAGTCTTTTGGTCAAAATACTATGGTTTGAGTTTTTGGCTACTCGAGTAAATCATTCATGATTATACTTTAAAATTATCTCTTTTTTAAAAAATTTCTTAGAACTTTTTGGAGTTATGGGATTTTTGAAAAATAACCTTCCTTTATATACATGAATACTTTGATTTTGGTTTTAAACAAAGATGTTTTCTCACCCTTGGCTCATGAAAAGTGACTGTGTGCTGTCTGTTACAGGGTGAGCGTGGTTTTCCCGGGATTCAAGGCAACATGGGCTTCCCGGGGATGCAGGGACACGAGGGGCCCCCAGGGCCTATGGGCCCTAAGGTGAGGCCACAAATGATCAATAATAATCTGATGTAATGAGATACATCTGGGGTTTATTTTTTCAAGGCATGATGTTGAAGACAAATTCTGTTTGTTAGGAATCACATAAGCTGAATAAAAACAGTTGTAGGCTTTAAATGAATGAATATTCGGTTTGCTACTGACTCTGCTGTATTATGTGTGTTGTCGTGTTGATGCTGATGATATTTTGTCTCCCAGGGAAGCACAGGTGACACCGGGGCCACTGGCATCAAAGGAGTGCGAGTAAGTGTCTGATATGACACACAAAGTTTAGGTCTTGCTTGTACCAAAACTGACTGGTTGTGAGTATAAAGCTGAATTTCGTCTCATTTCTCAGGGTCCTCCTGGTCTGCCAGGTTTCCCAGGAAATCCAGGACTCCCAGTAAGTCCGTGATCTGCCTTCTTGCATGTTGCATGAAGGCTTTGTTGGATGAAAGTCTGTTCATCATTGAGCAATTTATGCTGACACAACAGTTGGGTTCCGTCAGCAGGAAGAGTGACTCTGTCACTTTGTTCACTGATAATTGTCCTCAAATGCTCCATCTGTGTGCTCCCACTCGCAGGGTATCAATGGAAATGACGGCCCACCTGGTTTTCCTGGAATACCGGGATGCAACGGGACGAAGGTGAGCCAACACGCGGGGACACTTCTCTCACTTGATTCATCCCGTCTCTGCAATCGCCTGTTTGGACCCTCTGACTCTGTTGCTTGTGCGTTTCAGGGGGAGAGAGGAAGAGATGGTGTCGCTGGCTTCCCAGGTCTCCAGGGTCCTCCTGTAAGGAAACACACAAGGATTCACATCACCACATCACATTTTATCAACCTTTACAGCAGCATATTTAGGAACTAGAGTTAAAGTCGTACGATTTATTCTCAAATCAGTCTCACAAGTACTCACTTTTTATTGAAGAGTGGTGACTTAAACATGTCTTCCTTCTTCTCAGGGAATCCCGGGAGTTCCTGGAATCAAGGTCAGCTGTAATTCATGAAGTTGTTTAATACTGCAAGCTGGTAACAAATGAATAACAACAATGAAGACAAAACACTTCAACAACTCATCAAACAACTCTTCTTTTTATTCTCTGACAGGGTGACCGAGGCGGTTTGATTGGGACTGCCCCCCTTAAAGGAGACAGAGGATTCCCTGGCACACCTGGACAACCAGTACGTCTCCTGTTTGGACCTCTTCGCATGTGTGTGTGTGTGCATGTGTGTGGCTCTTCATGTTGTTTCCTGCTTTCTCAGGGGTTGCCCGGCCCTTCTGGACCGACTGGACCACCAGGACCACGCGGCTACCAAGGACCTAAAGTGAGTCACTGTCTTCACATCATAACCGATTCAGCCTTTCTGTCATTTGAATACCAAAACTTTTTTTCTAAACACAGCCACAATTTGATACACAGGTTACATATTCAAACATAAATGATCCCGATGATCAGCTATTCCTATTTCTTGAACTTTTTTCCAGGGTGATGCTGGTCTCCCCGGACCTCCTGGCGAGAAGGTAACATTGATCACACAAAGAATCAGAATTTAAGGCTTCAAAATGTCAGAGATTTTACCATCGTGGGGACTCATCTGAGATGTGGTGATTGTGATCTCCCTGCAGGGGGACAGGCTGTCCTTTCAGAGCGAGAAAGGAGACAAGGTAACAATTTGTCTCTTGTCCTGTTTTCTGTGGAGCAGTAAAACTGAGCTGTTTTTTTAGCCTTTAATTCTATTCCAAATAAAAGAGTTAGTGTATAAAGTTCACACATTTATAAATCAAGAAATGTATTTATATTGTAAACAAAGTTAAACCTAAAAATTTGCAGTGTTGGCAATATAACAATTTGATATATTTAATTAGTAAAAAATTAAACATGTTCCTTGATCTGATCCGTTCATGAGTTGTTCTTTCCCATGTGCGACTTGTGTGTCAGAGTGTTGGTCCACATTGTAACCTCCACTGTCTCCCTGCAGGGTGAGCGAGGATTTCAAGGCCCCCCCGGCCCCCCTGGGCCGCCATCATTCGGTGAACATGAAGGCGGACCAGTCGTGGTGCACATCCCGGGACCTCGGGTACTCACTCAGTCACTTTTTCAAGAACTCTAAGGAGTCAGTGTTGCCAAGTGTTGCGCTAATACAAATGAAGGCGACTTCCAGCCAGTGATGGAGCTTCTTCTTGTTTTTTCCTGAAGGGATTCAGAGGAGAGTCGGGACAGAAGGGAGAAAAAGTTAGTATTTGGCTCTCAGTGTTTCGATGTAGGACTCTGTGCTCGCGGGCTATTTGTAATATAAGACTCTCCACTCCTTTTGCAGGGCAACTGCACGCTTCATCTCGCTGGTGTAAAAGGAGAGCGCGGCCCACCTGGCCCAAGAGTGAGTTCAGATTCTTTGCCTTATTGTTATTCTAAGAACCAACAAAGTTGTTTGATTCATTGAAGCGCCTGTTTCTCTGATGCAGGGCAAACCTGGCAAGGATGGAGATGAAGGACGGAAGGTGAACTGTTCTTTTGAACCTACATTTTTCTCCCGTTGAGACGATAACTTTCATTAAAATGTAAAGTTGTTTTGCTAAATCACAAAATTTACCCCCACAGGGAGAAAAGGGCTTTCCTGGTGGTCCTGGATTCATTGGTTCCCAGGTAATTATTACATCAAAAATTGTGAATATTTAACTGAGATTCTCTTCTATCTCTTTGATAAGGAAATTTAGAATTGAAACGATTAGAGGGGTCATTAATTTGTTTCTCTTTTCTCAGGGCGAGAAAGGAGAACGTGGCCCCCCTGGGCATGTGAGTGCCCCCCACATTTCCACCTCTCTACCAATGATCCGTCTTTATTATTTCACTGTTGCCTGCAAAATTGCAACTCATAAAAACCACCAGCAGATGTCGCCATTCTTGAATTGCATTGATTACGGTATATGACTTGTTAAATCTGAAGACAGTGGCCTGAATAAATACTAGAAATAATGAATTCAAAGTAGAATAAAAACCTAAATAAAGCAGAATCACATCAGTTATGATAAATTTTCTTCATAATATCATAACCACTCTTATGATAATTTAGGCTTTGAAGTCTAACTAATTTTGCGACCTAACTGTTGGAGGTGTTTATAATTGCAGGGTGAAGGCGCACCAGGTCCCCCGGGTCCCCGGGGTCTTCCAGGGTTGGAGGGAGAAAAAGGTGTGCAAACATGCTCACATGCTAACATGGACATTCAGACGCGTTATGGATACGTGTGGCAGTTTGACTCCAATGACGCATGTGTTTACTCTTCCTCTTCATCCTCAGGTTATCCTGGTCCTCAGGGAGAAGCTGGTCCACCAGGTAAAGTCACGTCGTCTTATGACATCACAGCACCAATTTTTCAGTCTCTCAGTAAACCCACTGACGACCTCGTTTGACCCGCCCATCAGGAGTGCTGATGGAGGGGCCTCGTGGAGAGAAGGGTCTTAAAGGAGACCGGGGAGAAAGGGGGGACAGAGGTATCGAGGGAGAGTCTCTTGTTGGACCTCCAGGACAACCTGGGTTCCCTGGAGCCCCGGGACTGCCCGGACCACCAGGTAAATCTGATCACTTATTGAATGAAATGAAAATCAATGCATGAAAACAAATGATGTTTGGATCTTGTGTGTGATGTCAAATGTGTGAGTGAATTTGCCGGTGTGGCCCTTTCAGGTGATGCTACTGGATGCAACATTGAGAAGGGGGCCCCTGGCCCACCTGGACCTCCTGGGTTACAGGGAGAACTAGGACAGAAAGGTGAGCGAGTGCTGCTGATTCAGTTCATCACTCTTTTAGCATTTACTCATAAGTTATGTCTCACTCTAAGAGGCACAACCAGCCGTGTGTGACTGCGGGCTTCTTTGCTGAAATCGTGATTTTCGTCTGAATTCAGGTGACAAAGGAGACACCTGTCTTCTGTGTGAGGGCTCTGGTGCATCTGGACCACCTGGAGCTCAGGGTCCTAAAGGAGAACAAGGTGAGGGGACAAAATGCAACAGAATCTTTCATCAATTTGAAGTTTTTAGTAAATAAGATCACCTCTTTGCATGTGTGTAAGCTCTGATTTACATGATCAAAGACCATAACAGAGTGTGACTGTCTGTCCTTTTCTTTGCCTGACAGGACCTCCTGGTCTAGTTGGTAGCAAGGGAGAGAAGGGCCAGCCTGGCCTTTCTGGACAACCTGGAAGACCTGTGAGTAGATTCGTATCTAAGCATGAGAAGTGTGAAGTATCAGAAAATACCTCTGACCATGTTTTGATCTTGTCTTCCGGTGCAGGGAACTCAGGGGACACCTGGATTGATGGGGGCGCCTGGTGCTGTTGGCGAGCCTGGGGACATTTACCTGGCTCCTGGTCTGAAGGGGGACAAAGGCCTTCCTGGTGTCCCTGGCACACCGGGTCAGCCTGGCCTGGACGGGCTGCCTGGGAGAGACGGCCCCCCGGGTCAGCCTGGACTCAAAGGGGAACCTGTAAGTGCACATGGGCAGTTTTTATGGTCAGTGGTCAGATTTTAGGACAAAACGAAGAGTGGAGTCATTTCAGTCACTGCAGAAGAATGATAGACATTAAAACGGGACACATTTTTTTAAGTAAATACTCACTTTATTACCTATTGGACTTTTAATTTTCGATTTCAAACGGAACTATGACCACAGTTTGGATGTATTCTCACTTGTCGACATTTTTCCCACAAGCTTCATGAGGGAATGAGAAGGTAAATGTTGTATTTCACTGTTACAGAAGTAAAAGAAACACAGAGCATTTCTGTTGAGTCATGTTGCCTTTAAAGGTAACGAGATCTATGTGTAGAACCTTATTTTGAAGGTACACGCCAACCTTTGTTGTCGTGTGATATATATTTAAATAAATTCACAACAATTGAACAATAAAAATTTATGTCATTGAATGATTTTTTTCTCAAATTTGCTTTCAGGCCAGAGAGGGCATCAAAGGTGAACGCGGCCCACCTGGGGACCCCGGTCTCAGTGGGACCACCGGGGAGAGGGGTCCCCCCGGTCTGCCAGGCTTTGGCCGCCCGGGAGAACGCGGAGAAAAAGGCAGTCAGGGACGAGCAGGACTCCCCGGAGCTCCTGGAGTTCCTGGTGCGAATGAGAGCTACACTGTGAAACAGGAATGACAATGTGGACAACTTTGATATTCACTTGAACTCTTGTTCCACAGGTTTCAAAGGTGAGCCAGGTAAAGGCGTGAGCACCCCCGGACCTCAGGGGGTACCTGGACCCAGAGGGGAAAATGGTCTTCCCGGAATTCAAGGTGAGTCAAACCAATTTCTCTCCATCATTGGATGTTTGATAGAAGTCCACTGTTTTTATGACTTTGAAAACGTGGCATGCTTGTAGATTTGGTCAGACCTAAATTCTGGTGTTTGTTGAACATTTGTCCAAAGACAGATTCAAATATCAAGTCTGGGGAAACCCTTTGTTTCCTTTTTAGTTTGAAGGTTATTGATTATTTATGCTGGTAAGAAATGGTTTCCAACAATACTTGGCTTCACTGTGATGTTTTGTTTGATCACATCTGATTGGGTGTCCAAAGAAAAGCATTGAAAATGGGTGGTGTTGTTTGCAGGGGAAAGAGGTCTACAAGGAGACCAGGGGCTGCCGGGTTTCCCTGGAGACAAGGGTGAACTTGGACCCCCTGGGATTGGTTTTCCAGGCCCAACCGGCCCTAAAGGTGAGCTTCTTTATCGGTGACACTGAGCAAAATGGCACATAGAAGACTGAACTCACGCGACATGTTACGTGCTTCTCTCCAGGAATCAGTGGGATTCCCGGAGCTCAGGGATTACCAGGGGAGCCCGGAAGACCTGGGCAGGACGGGTCAACTGGGAAAACTGGTCCACCTGGTCAAAAGGTTTGTCCGTCAATAAAAGACATGTTGACCACCAGAGGGTCTTGGAGAGCATGAAAATTACAAATTGACAATTCTAAGATGTCAATCAAACCTGATTTCTGTTTCAAATACGTTCATCTGGAAATTGCAGTGTTGCAGTGTAGGACATAACTCAGTTGCAATTTCAATAACTGAACAGCAGAGGGCGGTAATGCATTTGAACAGATTCCAGTCCAAGCTAGCTAACTGACTGAAAAGAAAGAAGTATGAAAGTTCAGTTAACAACAAGGTATTTATTCTCAAATAAATACCATCCTTACACTGCAATCCTGGGCAGAAACCTGAGTTAACCTTGGAAGACAATTCAGGGCTTGTTTCTGTCTCCTGCAGGGTGAACCTGGACGGGGTCTTCCAGGTCCAAAGGGTTCACAGGGACAGCATGGCTCTCATGGTTTCGCTGGAGAGAAGGGTAGCATCGGGCTTCCTGGTGTTCCTGGGCGAGAAGGACAGACAGGACCCCCGGGACCTCAGGGAGTTAAAGGTACAGCGGCATTACAAACCTGTCTGATGATTCATTGATTGTTTTTTGTCTCTGTCTTCACTAACGTTTATCTATTTTTCTTTTAAAAAATTTTTTTAAAAATAGGCGAAGTTGGACCTCCAGGACCTCCTGGTTTGATTGGAGTACCAGGGCCAGCAGGAAAAGGTGCGCCTGGACCACAGGGACCACAGGGACCACCAGGAGAGCCTGGACCATTCGGTAAGCACAAACTCAGCACGAGAATTTTCCCCAACATAGTGAGCTCAAAGACTTGTTTGGTCTGAGCTACTAAGTTTGTGGTTTCTCCTTGTATTTCTACAGGTCAGGAAGGTGTAAAAGGAGAGAAAGGTTATCCAGGTCCTCCAGGTCTCGACATGCCCGGGCCTAAAGGAGAAAAGGGAACTCCTGGGTTCCCGGGAGTTCCAGGTAACAAAGGACTTCCAGGACCACCAGGTTTTCCCGGCAGGGACGGACTGATTGGAAGCCAAGGTGAGAACCACAACCATTAAAACGAAACTCCAGGTTACTTTAGCCTCTTGTAGACTTTATTGACTAGCTTTTGAAGCTCTGAGATTGTCAAAAAAATGCATTTTTCAGAGAGAAACCAAGAGACACCTTTTAAATCTTACGGTGATGTTTGTGTGTGCAGGATCTAAAGGTGAAATGGGGGTCATGGGAACACCAGGTGTACCTGGATTTCCTGGATCTCAAGGTTTACCTGGATCTAGTGGTCCCAGAGGTATGAGACCCTAAATCAGTTGCACTGTATGATGGTTTTGAGGTGTGTGTGTTTTGTTTTTTTTCATCAGCAACACTTTCTTCTATCAGGTGATCCTGGAATCACTGGGCCACGAGGCACCATTGGAGAGGATGGTCCTAAAGGTGAGAGGGGGGAACCAGGAATTCAAGGACCTCCAGGAAACATGACTGAAGTGGACATGGAGCACATGAAAGGTGATAAGGGAGACGCTGGAGACAGAGGTAAGAAATAAGATGACAAGGAGCCCCTCAGTGACTCGGTATATTGATCTGTGTGATACACAAGAGGAATAAACTTGCTTTTATTTTGTCAACAGGTAAGGACGGAGTCTCTGGGGAGAAGGGCCACCGAGGACTTCAGGGAGACCCTGGAATGCCTGGGAAAGATGGAGAGCCTGGTTTACCCGGACAGCCAGGTGACTAACACTTTGATAACCTGCTGGCAGCAGGTTAGCGGAACTTGATGTCTAATTTTTGTGCCACTTTTATGCACTCATGTTTTTATGTTTTTGATATTCCTCAGGTTCAAAAGGAGACGCTGGTTTTCCCGGAGAGCCCGGAAGACTAGGACCCCCTGGCAACAAAGGCAGTGTCGGAGAGATGGGAATACCTGGTAAAAACCTGGGAATAAAACACAATGCCATGAAGTACTATTGAGTTTGAATCTCTGGGAATCAGCTCCATGCATTTGTATTCCAAGAAATCTAAAGTTAACAATCAAGCAAAACTTCATATTCAACCCTTGTGAATATCAACTGTGTTTTCGTGCAGGTCCAGTTGGTCCTAAAGGTAGCAAAGGAGACACCGGTACACCAGGACATCCTGGAATAAAAGGAGCCGAGGGCCTGAAAGGTGACTCTGGATTACCTGGTGAACCAGGTATCGGGTTACCAGGACCTCCAGGAGAAAAGGTAAGCAAGTAAAATCTACACAATCATGTGAGTGGGCAATCATGTAATCACTTGTAGTTGATTTGACATTTGAAAGACATCTATAAAAAGTTTTTTTTCTGATTCAGTCAATAACCATAACTGTATTTTCAATGAATGACATTATAAAAATGTCCTTCTGAATGTTGGAGGTTTGTTGAAGAGTTTAGTGACTTTTTAGAGAGATGTGTAGTCATCAAGTGATACTTTGAACTCCTACCCGCCTTTAATCAGCCTTTTCCCTGCAGGGTTTCGTCGGACAGCCTGGATTCCCAGGATCACCCGGAGAAAAGGGTCAGAAAGGGCAGTCGGGTATGCCTGGCAAACCTGGACTGGAAGGAGGCAAGGGAGAACAAGGAAATGTTGGCTATCCAGGTCAGATTTCAACCCATCTCTTAATGTTCCCACTTGTTTCCCAGGACAGGTCAAGGTCAAGCACGAGATCATGAATGTTTTAAAAAGTGTTTGACGTGTTTTTACAGGTCAGGCTGGACGACCTGGTGAGAAGGGTGCCCCTGGGCTTCCCGGGTCTGTAGGAGACCCTGGCCGTGACGGCCGGCCCGGTAAGTTGTGGACTCAACCCGAATGATACTCACCATACTGTACACTTGATGCAGCAGGAGTGGATACACAGAAACAGGTGATATTCCAAACGTTTCCTTCCAGGTGAAGGAGGCCATCAGGGACCTCCAGGACCTCGGGGAGACAAGGGAGAGCCCGGGGTGGACGGCATCCCAGGATCCATAGGAGAAAGAGGAGAATCAGGTTAGATTCCAATGAGTTTGGACGGAAACCACCTGCCCACACACTCAGCCTATTCATAGAAATGGAAAGATGTCATCTTTCATCACTGTTGTCAAATGTCTGCACTGTTTTCTGCAGGCGTACCTGGCATTGGCAGGCCAGGGGTCCCTGGACACGCTGGTCACAAAGGTTAGAGATTGTTTATTGTTGGTTCAAACGCTTTGTTATTATTTTGGATTGCTGACAGCTACTGAGGTTTCATTTGTGTTTTTTTCCTCTTACCCTACAGGCGACAAAGGCAGTCCTGGCTTCCCAGGCACACCGGGTCAGCCGGGTATCCCTGGTATCAAAGGCGACAAAGGACTCCCAGGCCCACAGGGGCCCACAGGTGAGCCTGGAGAGCGGGGTCCCCAAGGCCAGTCCCGAGAAGGATCCAAGGGAGAGAGAGGAGCAACGGGACAACCTGGAGATCAAGGTACTGTAAAACATCTATTTGATACAAGTACTTTAATCATTACTATATGAACCGCAGAACAGGCAGAGTGTTCATACATGTGTGAAAATGACCACCTGCCTATTGTCTTCAAACAGGATCACCAGGTTTACCAGGACCCACTGGCGTTCCGGGTCATGATGGTCAAAAGGGAGACAAAGGAGATCAGGGACTTCCTGGTTTCCAGGGAGAGACGGGACACAAAGGGGACCCTGGATCTTCTGGATATCCTGTACGGAATAACTTGGATTTCCATTCTAGTTTTAGGCTTTACACATCAGTTTATCCAGAACCTGCTTATGTTTTCACTAAGCTAGATATTGAATAAAGAAATGTATTTTTATGTGTAAATGTGTCTGTTGTAGGGACCAAGTGGCCTCCCGGGGATTAATGGAGAGAAGGGAGAGAGAGGACTGCAAGGTGTTGCTGGCTTCCCTGGTGAGTCAACAGTGTTGCTAATGCATGCATGACATCAATAATTGTACATTTGTGTGGTTATGTGTAGTAAGTTAAATCTTTCTGTACATATGAAAAGACTTGTCCTCTCTCAACTAGACATTCACCAGATATTTTACTCTGATGTCCTTTAAGGTCCGACGGGTACTGTTGGAGACAGAGGATTCAAAGGAGAACTTGGAGACAGAGGATTCCCCGGAGAAAAAGGTAATCAGAGTAATCACCAGAAAAGGTGGAAATGAAGAGCGAGAAAAAATCCTCGAGTAGCACAAAAAACAACATCTTCCTCTGTGTGTTTCAGGAAGAGATGGTCCTCCTGGTCCACCTGGTGCTAAAATCCTTGTCAAGGGTGAGCCCGGATTCCCAGGAAATCCAGGCTTTCCAGGACCTCAAGGGCCATCTGGCCTTCCTGGACAGAAAGGACAGCAGGGTGATGTTTTCTGTCAAGACGGTTCCTCAATTTGTAACCGGATGCTCTTCAGTTCTCCATCTTACTCCTGTTGCTTTGTTTCCTCGTCGCCTTCCAGGTGTGACGGGTATTCAAGGGCCAAAGGGTGAGGAGGGTTTCCCTGGATTTAACGGTCAGCCCGGAGCCAAGGGGGAGCCTGGTCTGTCGGGGCCGCAGGGTGAGACGCCGACAGAGATCAGATTGACCCACAGACGTGTTTTGCTTCTTCTTTCTTAACTTGGCTCCGTCTCTGTAGGACCCAGAGGACACCCTGGCCCTCCGGGACCTGATGGTGTTCCAGGTCAAGTGGGTCCACCTGGCCCCTCCTCCATGGACCACGGGTTCCTGGTGACACGTCACAGCCAAACAGTGGACGTACCGTACTGTCCGCAGGGAACCTCGCTCATATACGACGGATACTCTTTGCTCTACGTACAAGGCAATGAACGCTCCCATGGACAAGACTTAGGTAAGAAACATTGATGTCAGGGGAGATAAACAGAGATTGCTCAAAGGTGACTGTGGTGAAGAGGGAACTCATCTTGTCGCTCTGTGTTTCAGGTACGGCAGGCAGCTGCCTAAGAAAGTTCAGCCCCATGCCCTTCCTGTTCTGCAACATCAACAACGTTTGCAACTTTGCCTCCCGCAACGATTACTCCTATTGGCTCACCTCACCTGAGCCCATGCCCATGAGCATGGCACCCATCACCGGAGAGAGCATCAAACCCTTCATCAGCAGGTGAGCCAGCACGTCTGACCCACAGCGTTCTCCTTGTATCAAGATCGCTGGACGCTCACAGGTCTTCAAACGTGTCTATGCACAGATGTGCGGTTTGCGAAGCTCCAGCCATGGTGATCGCGGTTCACAGTCAGACCATCATGATCCCAGCTTGTCCCCAAGGCTGGGACTCTTTGTGGATCGGCTACTCCTTCGTCATGGTAAGACACTTCATTAACTGCAACGATCCCAATGACGAAGAAGACAAAATGGACGAGAAGCCCCCTTCTTCATCTCCTTGTGTTGTGCGTCTTGTTCTGCAGCACACCAGTGCAGGAGCTGAGGGCTCGGGCCAGGCTTTGGCCTCTCCTGGTTCCTGTCTGGAGGAGTTCCGCAGCGCTCCGTTCATCGAGTGCCACGGCAGAGGAACCTGCAACTACTACGCCAACTCCTACAGCTTCTGGCTGGCCACCATCGAAGACAGTGAGATGTTTACGTAAGTCAGAGCGCTCACACTGACACGTCTTACTTTCTACGGTTCAGCTAAAATGAGTGTGACTCCCCAGTGAAAGGACGAAGTAAACTGAGTAGACTTCTTTGCATTTCATTGGTGTTCTCAACATAAGCTTTTCTTTTCCCTGCTTCCTTTCAGGAAACCCGTCCCGACGACTCTCAAAGCGGGCAATCTTCGAACACACATCAGCCGCTGTCAGGTGTGCATGAAGAGGACATAAACACAGACACCACAGGAGTCCTTTTTTTTTGTTTTTAAACAAGCTGCAAGTGAGCGTTGATGTCGTCAACACGGCGTTACTTCCAAAGTTTTCCAAAGGATGGTGCTATTTCCCGGCATGGCATGTGTGAGAGAAGAGCGACGGAGCAGCCAGACGTTGAACTGCACAGAACCACAACACAGAGACCGAGTGGCCTTTTTTTCCCCCTCCATGCAGAAACACACAATTGCAACATGTCACGAAAGAATGGCATCCAGTTTACCTCTGCACTGAGTTTGTGGCCCCCTGAACTGGTAAACTGGTGCTTCACTTTGAAAGGGCTGTTTGTGTAAGTTAGGTGCTATTGAATCTTACATGCCCGCCTTTTTCTGCCGCCTCCTCTTCTTCGTGTTTCCTCACCTACCGATGCCACATGATCCAAAGTTATAGCTACACATTATACTAGATTTTCACTCTCTATAACTTGTTTAAGCCTACTAATGTAAAGAATGGGACTCACCACTGGTTACAGATGCTTGTCATTTGCTAATAATGTTGCTGACACAGTTATATATGCCAATCACTTCGTTGTAAATATGACGCATTCCTGGTTAACACAGGTCAACATACTCTCCTCAGGTTATTACCAAATTACTTTTGAGTGTTATTAAGCCCATTTTATTTATAAGATTATAGAAATATGATGGATGTGATGTTTGTTTAAGATAAAAACCAAAAAAAAAGATTTCAATGCGTGACGACCAGCGTCTTATTACCATATAGAGCAGCACTGAAATAGCATTGACAGGTGTGTGTGTGTGTGTGTGTGTGTGTGTGTGTGTGTGTGTGTGTGTGTGTGTGTGTGTGTGTGTGTGTGT
>JASSRZ010000023.1:13915352-13930091 GCA_032164315.1 Malacoctenus gilli | reverse complement strand
TGTGTGTGTGTGTGTGTGTGTGTGTGTGTGTGTGTGTGTGTGTGTGTGTGTGTGTGTGTGTGTGTGTGTACATATATGAGCATTTGGGTAGCTTGTAAATTGTATGTTGAATGCCCACATATATAATGTTGCACAGGCTTCTTGTTGATATCTGAAATTGAATGCACAAATAGAAATAGACAAAAAAGAAATTCATAGTTTTGCAGCATTTATACGCAAATTGTGCAAAAAATCTGCATGTGTGAGGAATTCCTCTCTAAGCAACCCAGATCTTTACCATCTTTTTTTCCCCCCCAAGAAATGCACATGTACATATACTTACACAGAACATGTACTTGCAGTTTTGTTTCGTGAACTTGATTTGTCCCTTTGAGTTACTGTTTTTGTATCCCTGTTGAGTCAGTGCAAAGCCTTATGGGGAAATCCCAGTCATGGTTCCACATTCATGTCCAAGAGACCGTTCAGATTGAATTGTTTTGAAAAGTCTTAACATTTGTTTTGTTTTTTAATTGCTAGTATACAAACATTCAGAGGAAATGTCAGTTTTATGAAAACACTTCTGGCCCCTGAACTTTGTTTGTATGTCAATGTATTAAAATTAAAGTTGCTACTGGTAAAGTCACACCAAATTTCTCTACAAAGCTGTAATTTAGTGAGTAATCTCTGCCTGTGAGTAATTTAGGATTCGTCAAAAAAAAGACCTAGTTTTTAAAACTGAGTTCAAGGTTTCGGGAAAGAAAACTATGGTTGTGCAAGAATGAGCAAACTACAAAACACAATGGCTCATGAAGTACTGCTTTACTTTATTTTATTTATTTTAACACATTTTTTGTTTTATAGTTAGCCTTTATTTTATTCTGTTTTTTCATCTAAATTCATTTAATCTCTTACAAATATCCAGAAAATGAAACATTCCTGAAAAACTCTTTTAGATGCAGTAGTTTCTTCATACCACCAGAGGACAGTGTCACGTCAAAGCGTAATTTCAAAGTTTTTAATCCCTGATTCAAAACAAAAGAGGAAAAAACAACTAATCTGTTTCTTTGCTTGCAGACAATGTAAAAAACCGAATTGCTGAGAATTTTTTCTGAATACATTTCGGACTCTTGAGTTTTTCCCCCCAATGCCTCAAATCTCCAGCATTATTTCATAATTACCACAAGAGGGCAGCAGCAGCTCACTTTCAAAGTAAATTGCCGCATGTTCATTATGTCTGACTTTTTTCCCTGCAGTGATTGCAGTTATTTTTTTGGTGTGTTATTTGTGTATTCAGTTCCCGACAACAGGATGCAAAAGCCTCCCACAAAAATATCGTGAGCATTTGCTGGAGCGCAGCTCCTGCTGCGACACTTGGGGGTGTGATGCAGCCACCAGCTCAGCACTTCTGCCGGGACTGAGGCCAACAAACCCGTTCACCCCACGAAAACACAAACGGATCAATACGCTCGGCAGAGAACCAGATAACCTCTCCTTTCAACTCCGCTCTCGTCTTTCATTTATTACCGGAATCCGATCCCTCGTTTCCTCTCTTGTCACCAGACAGACAAACAGAGCCCTTGACCCCCTTCGCCGTCCTCATAAACATGCCCGGCGAGGCCTTGACCTCTGACCGCCCAGTGCAAGGTCAGTCAGGTGGGTGTTTGACCGTTCGACCATGCAGCGGCGAAAGGCCAAATGGTCAAATGAAAGCGTTTAGAGGCCCGATGATCATTTAGGACGAGGTGCCTCTGCAGTGTTGGCAGAGGCTGTGTTCAAGAGCAGCAAGAGGAAATAACCCTCACTCACAACTACAGACACGTTCGAGTCAACAACTGAGTTCATGTGCACGTTGGGAGAAAACGACAGACAACAGAGAGGCCCCACCCTGGCATGAACTCAGGACCCTCTACAATGAGACAAGTGTGCAAACTAGTGCACAAACAACCAGCCATTGGTCACACCAGTTGCCGTTTTACTCACACAAGTTCACACTTGAAGTCGTCAGTTACCTTTTTGGGGGTGACATTTTTGTCGTCCTCTCGCTGATCCCAGTTGTCCATGACTGGTCCAGGTGAAACGCTTCACTCAAGCTAATTTATTACGACCCGATGTCGGCATCACTCTGAAGGCTCTGTACAACCTAATTAAAAAAGATAATTGAAAATTGATTTTTTTATGAGTTGGCCTTGAATTTCAATTTCTGAGGAAGACAACAAAACAAATAGGCAGCAAAAAAAAGACAAATGAATATTTTAAGACAAAGGGCATTATATAAGAGTTGTTTCCTGCAATCCCAATGTCATACCCTGATTAAATGACACTGGTAAGTCACTTCACCTTTGGGACAAATCAGAAAAGAAGCTTTGGCTTCAGATTGACTTCTAACGGCCTCTGAATGGCTTTTAAAGAACGGGATTCTTTTATTTTGGGGGCAATATCTGCTGGGTAAATTCACACAGCAGCTTCCCACATGTGAAGTTATTTGACTCACAGATGGCTGAAGTGTGGCACGCAAACGCAGCGTTCAACGACAACCTCTGAACCATGTGGTCGGGGTCGAGGCTCAGCCTTGCTTAGGGGCTTTGGGCGTTTTAATGTTCACACTCCTTAAGCTGCTTAGTCACATTGGTTGTTTGCTAACACGGCTAAGTTGAGACCTGACTCACCAGTAAGCACTACCTTCAGAGAACCGTTCGGCTTTATGCTTCAATAATCTGCCGGAGATTTCCTTTAGTTAGATGCTAAACCTTCCGAGTGGCTGACAGCAGACTGTGTTTACGATGCAGTTGGAGAGTGTGTCAGGTGGTTCGCTCCGACCCTGACCTGCCTCGTGAGGGGATCAGATCCCGAAGCTGCCACCTTTGCCACACCCCTGCTGACCCAGGCTTGGCCAAAGACAGATTAACTTGCAGCACCGCACGTAACAGGAATCTGTACAGTAGCTAATTTGGACTCATATACGCCTCCAGAGGAACTTGCGCAACACAACTGTAGGCCTCCAGCTTTATGAATTACCATCATCTAAGATTAAAGTGAGTGTGGGGCGTGATGGTCGATAAGTGGGAGATTCCAGGAGGGAGAGATGTCCTTTTCTTTCCTGCCAAACTTTTAAACCGTCTCGCAAACAAGTGTCACGGAGAGCATTCGTCTTCCTACGTCAAACCAACTTGACTGCATCCGCTGCCGCTAAAAGCTCTGCATGCCCACACGGCTGGCTTCAGACACTTCAGCAGACTAAACCTCCGGTCGGGTGAAAGTTGAGCAGAGATTTGCGAGAGAACCTCGGAGACTTCATGAGAGAGACATTGTGTAGGTTTCCCGGCGATAACAGGTGCCGCAAACTCAACACGCCCACACAGTCTTCCAGGTAGACTCGCACGGCGGCTCTCTTTGTGATGTGCGTTGTAGGCGAAGAGCTGTTGGGACAGGAAATAACGTCGGTTGAGATGAGGACATAACCTGCTGCAGCTTGCATGGCTAGCAGGCAAACAACCACACTGCACCAGTGAATCCTGCCGTTTCTTATCAAGCTGTTAATTACTTTGACCCTTTGTTCTCTCTTTCTTTCTCTTTGCAGCCAATCAGTTTTTTTCTCCCCTGCATTCTTGTGTCATTTTTACCAGCAATAAACAAGCAGGCTTTTTCTTGAATGAGCCGCAACACTGAATATAAAGTTGCAGGCCGAAATCGTGTAAGAAGAGCACAGGATCATAGCACCTTTCGTGGCAAGTTTTTGTTTGAAAACTAATGTGAATTTCTTCTCAAAACTTGATTCAGTTTGCTGAAACTCGTTTGTTGTTCAAAGAATACAACAAATGAGGCCACGATGTGTTCAAACGCTACATTTCAGACCTGAACAAAAGAGGCAAAAGGCCTTCGATCAATTCTGAAGATGACGTTTAAAAATATGACGGAGTCGCAAAGCGTAAAGACACAAAGCATTTTAGAAAGTGCCAGACTCGTTTCAAGGTAAATCTTACTTTTGGACTCGTTTTGCTTCAGTTGCAGATGGACGACAATCGTTAATGTCGGTCTGTACAACAGCATGGCTGCAGCTCGTCAGTCGCTGCCTGATGTCTGTGTTCTCCTGGAGCTCCATCTCTGCCTCCACTGCACAGGTCATTAGCTCTGAAACGCCGGGCTCCTCTGTTCTCCCCTCCAGCTGGTTTATGAGAAGAGGATCAGGTGTTCGGACGCTCGATTTGCTCCGACGGTACAGCGTGAACCGAGTCTGCAACCTCAGATTTCAGCTGTTTTTGTGCTGGAAAGAAAGTGATGCTCAATCAGGCCTTTGCTGAACCCCATAAGCGTCTGTGTCTTCCTCTCTGCCACTGCTGTAACTGCCCCACGTGCAAAAGACAGACCCACAACAGAAATAAATGTATTTAAATAAGTCTGTCCAGTTGTCTTGCACCCAGGAAGTGTTGATGTTGTTACCCCAAAAGGTGCGGACATTGTGATCACTGGACAACTCAATGGATTTGACTTCGTTTGACTTAACAGACCAATTCAAAAACAAACAAAATGATGAAATAAACAACTTAAACAAGCAACAACATAGGAAAAAGTCATATATGAAAATATATAATAATAAATGATAAAGATAATGTGTAAATTCAATAAAGAGGATTTGTTCATCCGTATTTTGGCAATATGAAACAATTAGTGGAGGGATTCAATTTAAAATAAATGAATCTAAAGAATTTGTGACTTGGGAAACATTTCAGCTCAATTAATTGCTTTTTAATTGCGCATCAGTACTTCCAAGAAGCTGCTACAGTTTTCTATTAGACATGAAAAATAACCGTAAAAGTATTTCACAAACTAAACTTTGTATTTTTTTTAAATACGCAGAGGAAAACACACAATGGCCCATCAAAACAAGGGAGCATCAAACGTCAGCACAGAAAACGCCCAAAAGATTGATCAGTGAGCGACTGACGATCCACCCAAACGAAACACAGCCAATAAAAACAACACAACTGGAGCTCCCAAACGTGCTTTTGGTAAAAACCTTACCGAGGGAACTTGTAGAGGAAAACCTTTAATTACCATGTGGCTCTTTGTGCGCGTTTGCTTTCTACCATCTCCATAATTTTCAAGCCTCAAGCGGCAGTTAGAGGGCGGAGGGAGATGAGCCCAAAGTTCATGTGAGGAGGGAAAAGGGTCAGGATGAACCTCAGACCGTCACAACACGTTCCCAAAGATTGTGTGTGGTGTTACATGCATTTCATGTGCGATTTGCAACTTGAGAACGAGCTGCTCCCATTAAATACTATAATTGTAGTAAGCTAAGCTGTGCCAGGAACACATCCTGCCACTACAAAGTGGTAACAATTAAACAGTTGATTCTGCTGTGCCTTCAAAAGACAGATCAAGCTCTCAGATGCGTGACAGCTCTGTGTTTACGCAAGTCCTGCATAGTTGACGCTTTATTTTCACATTGTAGAGTGAGTAAAGTTGTATATAGGTCAGCGTTTTCCACGTGTTCCAGCATGACCGCTGGTAGCATAATGTCATCTGATAGAGGCTGGCTCTCATGTGAGGCCGGATCACGATGCCAGCGTAATCAGGAGAAATATGATGTGCTCGGATGCAGCCAAACATGGCGCTTCCTCTTCCTCTCCGTCCACCTCCTCTTCCTCCGCGGAGTTTTGAACGCGGCGCACACTGTCCACTCAGAAACGTGGCGATAGCGTGGCGCTGCATGAATGAGCGGAGAGCAGAACGCCTCCACAGCAGAGCGGAGGAGTAAAAAAGACGAGTGGACGTCACAGTAACAGAGAGTGCGTGGGCACGAGAGGAAGAGTGGGAGTGAATTTGTTGGAGGCATTCCAGTGTGACTCTCAATCTGTCTTTTATCCGTATTCATCTCCGTTAAATCACTCGGACTCTCAGATAAATCTCCTACCAACACCTATATTTACTGAATCAGTATTGTATCCTGTAACCCAGTTCAGTTATCTAAATGCTGTGACACACTTTGTAGTCAACATCCTTTTCTCGTGAGTCACCGTTTCCGGCACCCAGCTGCTTGTTCTGCCAAATTTTGTCAATTCGATAATTAAATTTTGACATGAAAGAAGCTGGCGAAAGTGTTCCCTCCAGAATGGGAACAGAGCTTAAGAGTAAAATATGAATCTGACAGTAATCCATTGAATTCGATTACTCAAGCTGCCTTTCTCAAAATCAAATTCAGACAGCTCGCTTCTTTGAGGAGCATCACGTGGTAAATGGTCTGACTCCAGGTCTCACAGGCTGGAACCAAAGCCAGCTGACATGGGACACAAGCGGGGTATGACCCTGGTGGAGAAGCTGATCCATCACAGGTAGGGCAGAGAGGCAGACGCACGCTCACAGCTTCAGGCAACATAAATCACCATTAACCTCATCTGCATGTTTTTTGGACGAGAAAAACCCTGCAGAGGACGAATGCTTTCTGTAATTTAGAACGTCTTTTTTTTGATTGAACCATAACGAGGTAACTGGTGAAGATTTTCAGTCACGATCACATCCTAGCATAAATCACTACATCATGAGGCCAAAATCCAACAGTAAAAAGGCTCATCCCTCTCCTCCTTGTGGTACTTAGTGGTATTGCAACCTGGTATTATTAGGATGACTTGAATGTTGGGACAAATTATTGAATGCTATTGAATGCCCTTTGGCCTAATTTTTGAAATACGCGTTTCCTCTCTGAATAATCCTGTTATTTAATATTCGACATGAATTTCTAAAAGTTCACTGATGCAGCTACAGTCCCTTTAGGCAGGCCACTAATCTCAAAACATCACAGTGAAGCCAAACACTGGTGGAAACACACCCAGCGTGGAAAAGTGGGATCCTTAAAAACCATCACAAAAATGGTTTAGAATCAGTGTTTTGTTAGGATTTTCCTCCCCTGTGAACATTTTGGCAACCTCAGAACAGGGGAAAAGGTCCCCCAGTCACCTCTTGTTGCCCTTGAGAGGGCCCCGGACCCTCGGTTTGGAAACAGCGAGTTAGAAAAGGGTCTAACTGTAGCAGGAAGAGCCGTTACATTTGGGGCAGCTTTCGTCGTAGAAGAGACTGGCAGTCAGCACAAGACGGTCTGTCTGGGCCTTCTGGACCATCAGTATGATCAGATGGTTGGCATTTGTGGACTCTCCATGTCTAGTGCTGGTAACAGAAGACGGGACATCGTGTAGGTGGATGTCAGACGAAAAGGGAACAACAGAAACAGCCACTGAAATGGAGGCAAAACCGAGGAGATGGAGGGTGAACAAATCATTGTCAGGTCCCGTCACATCCCGTCACCATCTGGTTTTGACATCTTGCCTATGTGAAAGATTATGCTAAAGAGTTGATTGATGGATGAGGGACGTGGTGGAGAAATAGTTCCTGTGAATGTGTCACGTTTCATAAGAATCACGTGCCTGGCATCGATTCTGTGACAGGCAGCCTTATAAACCAGCAGAGCAACACCACAGTGGAGTCGTGTGCCTCCTTTTTCATGTTGCTTTCTGTGTCTTTTATGGGATTTTTGGGGATAACATGAAGGAAAAAGATGTACTGTGTATGTTTCAGTCTTCACACTACCAGCGAATAGTAATTAGCTCTTGTTCTTTCTCTGTATGAGAGAGGAATTGTGGGTGATGTGTGAATAATAGCAGCTCAGGGTGTGAAGACTCATAGTTAAAATTACATTTGTTGGTCGAGCACAAGTTTTTTTTGTGTGATCAACCATGAACTGTGTTACAAAAAAGGGCAAGAAAACAGAAACACACTGTCTCCTTTAAAGGCACTAAACATGGGGGGGGGGGTCGGTTTCATGACCCCAAAGAGTAAAGTTGGAATCATGGAGTTATTAAATCCTAAAAAAAACCCCATCTGATTCACATCTGTTAGCTTGTGCTATAACAAAAGCTTGCAACTGTGGCTCAGGCCACGCCCCCTACAACCAATCACTGCAAGACTCTGCAAATTTAGCCAGAAAATGTTCAAAATGATTCAAATTAGGTGATGGAACCACTGAATGCTGATTAGCAAGGCAATAACTAACCACGATGCACATGAACTTTGGTCATTCAGAGACCTGTAGATATGAATGTGTGACAGACTTGAGACCTGCAGGACGTTTCTCTGAGATCATCGCAAGCATCCTGCAACCCTCCGTTGAAAGACAAATGAATGAATGAATTCTTGGATTTCATTATGCACAGCTGGTTATGCATGATAATATGACATCAGTCTCATAGCTTCCAGCATTAAATGTTGGTGGGGGAAACGCTCTGCTTCACTGCACAGCATGTCTTCGCCATTCCAAAGAGTGGAATCTACCTGATAACACATTTTATCAACCAGACAAATCTACAATGTCACACGACACTTAGTAAATAACCTTTTGCGGTGTTTCATGCTAAATTACCCCAGTTAATATTGCAAGCTGGATGCTGGAATTTCTCATTGACTTTGCCGCCTCATTTTACATGCAGAGCGGAGTTTTCTCTTACCTTAAGCATCATTAATAAATGTGCTTCCACCAAAACGGAGCCTAATCACACCGGATCGGAGAGACGAGGCCGATGGGCCGTGTGGAGAAACGTGGCGCGGGCTAAAATCAAACATGGGCTCGAACGTTTCAACAGTGTGGTGCAGGAAACCGAAGAACGCGTTGAATTGTGGGCTGAGGAGCGCAGGCGGAGCATAATCTGTCGCGTCCCCGGCATGTTGTGCCTGTGGCTGTCTGATGACATTGTCTACGGGGTTGTTTGCTCTTTCAGAAAGCTGGATTGTTGATTTTCTCAGCGGCTGTTGAATTATTGAACGGAGCTATCATTACACCAGCAGAACCAAGTATTTACAGTACTATTAGGCTTGTTGTGCTGTTAATGGGCCCTTCCATTAGCCTTTGTGAAGGCCCGCGTAACACCTGCATCAACAAAAACACAGACGCACGTACACACACGCGCTCGCAGACACAAATACTGTCACACAGTTGTTGTCGAGGGCCCCTCATGGGAGTTAGTTGTTTTTCAATAGTGGTCTGAGTACGTCAGAAAATGTGCTTACACCATGGCGACACATGCTGGCTCAACAGTATTACGGAGCGCGGCTGTCCTTCAGCATCTCTGGAGACTGCAGATTAAACACACAATCACATACAGGAGCCCTGTGGCGACGGCCCGCCTGAAAAATGTAAGACTTTGCTCTTGTTGATTACCTTCTGTTTGTGCATGCACATGTGTTTCTGACCCTTTTTTTTCACGCCCGTGTGCCACGAGTCTTTTCCGTCATCGCGGCCAGTGAGGGAAAAGCTATAAAGAGGCCGGTAACTGCAATCCCCTCCAGAGAGATAAGGGACGCCTTTGGCCTCTCACTCTGGAAACTTCCATGTTTATAGTATCCACTGACTCCTCTGCTCCTCAAGCAGCAGCTGACAAACTGTTACATAAAGCCACATAGTGGCAACAACATGCTTTACCAGTTCCTAATTTACTGGCTGACCCCATCAGCCCCATCACTCCACACACACACACACACACCAACACTCACGCATACACACAGCACCCCGAAGAGATCCTCCTATCTTTTCCTGCCAAGCGCATTGACACACTTGCACATATACACTTTTGAAGGAATTCCCCATTTAACCTGAAGTAACTTCACAAGAAAACATGTAAACATTTGTTTTAATTCTGTATTGCAATGCTTTCAATTGACTCTAATTTCCCAGTTTGAAATAACTAATACGAGACCTAAATTCCACATCGTTTGAACATTGTTTCGAGTTATCTGTCTTCTTTTGAAACAAATAGTTGGTGTGCTGCAGGACCATTTTACTGCGCGTTGACCCCAAAAACATCCAAAAAATGACTGTTTTATGACACCTGCGTGTAGCGTTTGCTTGCAAGTGATCAGGCGATGACTGTGTATTTTCTGACCCTGGTCCAATGTGAGCTATATACAGTATATATATATTTTAAGCTGTGTTGTTGCATTTTGAAAGTTAAATAGGCTGTTTTGCAGCTCTTTTGGTTGTAAAGGCTGCAGACCTCTGATGTAGAAGATAAATGCGTTCTTGGTTCATTACTAATGTCTGCTGAGGAGGTTGACGCTCTGAGGATGAATTCATAGTCATAATTGCACATTGTGTGTGCGTGTGCATGTGCATGTGCAATTTATGCCCAATGCTTGGAAAATGAGAACAAACCTCTTTAATTTCCACGGGACAATGTCGTTTGTTTTGCAGCACAGAGGTCACACTAACTGATCATAGTTGCAGTCATGGATGTTTTAGCTCATTAGCAGAAATATGACAAAGCATCCCGCTGTTTTCCTCTCATGTGCTTTTTTCTTTGCGTATATTTATGGCCCTTATGACTCTGTCAACTTATTAAGAGGTCAACCTTGTCATGATAGTCTTAAAAGCTTAATTTCTTTGTTAAAAATGAATGTGGAGGGGAGGCATGTCACCCTTTAATCTTAATTAGAGGATCAAATCATTTGATAAATGGCCTCTTCAGCACATGCAAGTTCCAGTAATTAACTGCAAGTCCTTCCAAACTGAGACCTGCTGAATTGACATCGACAGACCCGCGTTGTGTCTCGTCTGTATTTATTCGGCGCTGACAGTAACTGAACCCCCGCCCCCCCAATGTGTTGATGAAGACGAGTGAAACGGTGGAGGGTGGCGGCAAACCCTTCGATTTGATTACTGTCACACATGAAAGCTCAAATCATCAACCACTCATTTTCTTGCATATCAAAGCTCGTGAGGTTGCAACCTGCAAGGCCACAATTTCTGAGATCCCAGAGGCTTCCAAATGCAAATGTATATCAAATGAGGTCCCCTTTAAATCCCTTTCGATATATAATTTATTCTGTACACAAGAGCAACCATGCGGCAACCGTAACGCACCTTTGCGACGCCTTCCGTGCTCTCTGCTGTTGGTCTTCTGACGACTCTCTGTTCAGATTTAATTTTACATAAAGTCTGTTTTTTTCGCCCGGATTTGAATTTATGCAGAATGATGACACTTTAATACATTTGTAGGTCAGCCTATCACATCCACTCTCCGCTGTATGTGCAAACATACTTTTCATCTGCCACCTATACGTGAACGTGTACAGCCGGGCGCTCGTGCTTTCGCACGCGGCAGCACCATGTTTGTTCCTATAGGTTATTCATTAACGAGTCCTCACTCTTGCCGTCTTTTTGAAACCCCATTAAACAGAGAATGGGAGCAGTGAAATGTTGCTATGTAAATATATGGAAATGAAGACCCTCTCCGCAGTCTCCGTCACACTGAGGGGTGGCAGACATTTTCAGCGTCGCCGAGGCTTCATAAAGGATCGCTGGTACTCAGCCCCCCCCCGGCACCCCCTTTTGTGACACCATCCTCATATGGGGTTTCATTATGCTGCGTATTTTGTCTCTTCATTTTCCTACAAAATAATTATATCTGAGATCAGAAACTGCGCTTAATGTATGCACAATTAGCCGTCTTCTCATCTCAATCAGTTACGGTCATCTAAACGAAGCCATTGTTGAGTGAATGATCACGATATTAATGCTCCTCTTTAACCTGGCCCCCAAACAGCCCGCGAGTCAGAAGCAGAACATCTTAATAAGGGAAGAAGAGAAAAGTCATTCCTGATGCCTGTTAATTATCTCTGCAAATCTGGAACGGAATGAGGAGATACGTCCATCCATCCATCCATCCATCCATCCATCTATCCATCCATCCATCCGTCCGTCCGTCCGTCCGTCCGTCCGTCCAACGTGGTCGTTGATATTCATCCAACCACTTTCTCGTCTCTGCAGTTCTCTGAAAAATTAACTTTCTTTGGAAACAAAGTCTTCTCGAAGAGTTTGACCAATCTAGGCGAAACAAAAGTGCACAATTTGAAGATACTTGACCCACATCTCAATCCTCTCCCCGTCTCATCCCTTAAATATTTAATACCGACACACTTGGTTGGGTCGGTAGGCCAAACTCGCTGCCACGCTCACAGATGTGCCATGTTTCACTCTCACAGAGACAAAGGGAAATCTTTCAGCCGCCAGATTGTTTTGGGGTTGTTGTAACACATTCGAGGTGAGATAGTTTGGGCAGAACGATGTTTGTGCTGATGGAAACCTTTCTTCCCGCCATCCATGCTGATGCCACATTGACACGCAGCACCGACCAGGGCATTGTTGCAGACCATGTATGTCTTTAAGTGGAAACGGTGTCTCCTGATGGTCTCATTCGGCAGCGGCACACGGCGAGGGAACAACCGTTGAAGACCCATTAGAAGCGTGAACCTGACCCTCAATCTCCCCAGATTTGAAACCAAGTGAACGAGACTGGGCAGTGCGATAAATGCAGGCCTTACCTCACAACATAGGGGGCACACTTCCAATACCTTGGACCCAGACGACAGAGCACGACTGAAGAGCACCTTGGGAGTCGGAGCCTCGATGTCTCCGAATCAGATGTGGAGTTTGACTGTAAGACAATAAAATATTGACTTTAACGCTTTATTCTTCCACTGTTTGTAGATGAATCCATTCATGTTGAAAGTGAAGCAAAACAAACTGAGTCACTCGGTGGTTGAAAAGTCCTAATTGTTGTTTCTGATCTGGAGATTTTAAGGCTTGTAAGACACTCAAATCTTAATACCAGCTGAAGATCACTTTATGTGAATGGATTTTTTTGAAGTGATATTGTTGTTTGAAGACATTTCCTGTGTTCTCTGGCAATCATTCCTCCTCCTCACATCCTCCGCCCCCGTAGTTGCCCGAACCACTCTATTACTCCTCCAGTCACTTCCCACACAGACAGCCTCTGAGTGATGCTGAAGTAGGCAGACAGAAGGTTTTTACCCTACTACACCATACATGTGATCTCTGCCGACCACACGCTGTGAATCTTCCGGACCGTATGATGATGGAAAAAAAACCCCCCGCCATCTCCGCCTGGGTAGCAGAGGCTCACCCTCCGATTTGCTGGAAACAAAACAAAGACGGATGGGGATCATTCTGAAATGTTAAATATTTAAGAGCTTCAGGCCTCCGAGCAGCGGAGGGAGGGGAGGGCCGAGAGGGGGCATGAGGGGCATGGGGGGAGGAGGACTGAAGAGTGGGAACGATGAAGAAGGAGTGGGAAGAATGATATAAAACTCCATTCTTCTAATTTGAGGGAAGACTTCATTACAAATTCATGTGATGCTGCAGTCATTTCACTGTGTCCATGTGTGCGCTGTGTAGCCAGTGATCATCCATATTATCTATCACTTCCACTTTAATTGCGCTTGGCCAGGAGAGAGAGCCAGAGAGAGAGAGGGGGGGGGGGCTCATATCAATGATTCCAATGCGACGTAAAAGCAAATATTCTCGTTTTTCAAATGATTTGCTTGGATGCCTCCTCTGGAGTGTTGGATGAATGTGTCCTGTATGTGTGTCTGGGATATGTTATTATGACTGATTCTTTCATTAACGCTGCTTTTGTGCAGACACGGCCTTGCCCACACGCGTGCGTACGCGGCTGCCGCGCCCTGTGCGCCTGTGTGTGCGTGCGTGTCCATGTGTGTCCCTCTGTTTCCATATAGATTTTCATTACAACCCCTATCAAGATCCAATTTACGAGACATCGTGCTCAACTCATAGCATGTTGCACTTCAAATAAATGCGATTACAGTGCTGTTGTGTTTGTGTGTACGTGAAGGGCATTCGGCCAATTATTTATGTTATTTGAAGTTTATGTACCCTGACTAATAACATTTTTATACCATTACAAACAGGGATAATTAATTTTACTGTAAAAATAACTGTGTTTCCAGCCTGGAAGCCTCCACATTCATCTCAAACGTTGCCATCACGCACAGACCGCAGAGGCAGGAGGGAGGTACAATCCATCCAGGAGAAGTTTGCAGTGCATTGTGGTCTTGCACGCTTCTAGTGCCTTGCTGGCTTTTCCTAGATCCACTCTTGAACTGGAGATGGCATCAGAAGTGCCACTTCATTTCAAAATAAAGGTCAGTGCCTGTAGAGAAGGAATGAATAGGAATAAGAATCCAAGCTGCTTGTTGAAGTGTCCACATCCAGCATTGGCGTTTCTTACCATCTTCTAGATTGGAGGGGAGCTTTTTCCTTCAACCGAGCAGGTTTATGAGGATTTTTGAGCTTTTTCTCTGTATTTCATCTGAGTTTTTTGCATTTTGAGACGGCTTTGTTGGACCTGGCACTACAAGAATGAAACTGAATTGATGCTTTTGTCCAGTGTATCAGTCGGATAACACTTCACAGCATCACGCATTTCAGATCAAGACATGAGAAGATTTTGCTTTCATCAGGACAATGAAATTATATGTAGGATTTCATCATGTCCACTCCAGTAATGTGTGTTTGTTTGCCGTTTTGGATTTGTTACAATTTCAAAATGTAAAAAAAACGTATGCTTCCAACACAAAGCAGTGAGAAAATAACAAAGCAGCTGATTATTAACCTTTTAACTGAACACTGTCGGGTGTTGTCGCGTGGAAACATGGCGATCTTTCACCACCGCACGGTGTTTGGGACTCACTGATCTCGTGGGATATTTTGGGTGCGCTTCGTCTCCCGTCTGCTGACAAGCTTGATGGAGATGGCGATTTCCTTCTTCCCAGCAGGACTTCACACTTGCCCACAGCGCTAAAACAACAGAGCAGGGGATCCCTCGGCTCGACTGACCTGAGGTGAACCCTGCAGACGGTCGGTGGGCTGCTGTCAACGGGGGGGGGGGGGGGGGGGGGGGG
>JASSRZ010000023.1:13862216-13885121 GCA_032164315.1 Malacoctenus gilli | reverse complement strand
AGAGAGAGAGAGAGAGAGAGAGACAGAGACAGAGACAGAGACAGAGAGACAGAGAGAGAGAGAGAGAGAGAGAGAGAGAGAGTCAGTCTTCAAATAGAAATACAACCCAGGAAAGGTGGATGGACAGAGGAAGCAGAGCCTGTGGAGGAGATGTGATGGGGGGGGGATGGGAGGTCTCATTTGGGAAATACCACATTATTATATGAATGATGGAGGCTGGCGGTGGTGAAGGGAAGATAAATAAATAATAAGCAAATGACACAGCTGAGCGCAACAAGGGCTCCTTGTTTTCCGGGCGACGCGAAAGAGGAGCGAGCGCCCTCACAGGACGGAGGCGTCGGTTGCTTCGTCCTGCCCGAGCGTTCGGCTCGGTGACAACAATGATTAAACTGAGGCTGGAGATACAAAAGATTCCCTTGTCTGGCTTCTCCTGTATCAGCGTAACGCAAGCTGTTTTCCATCATTGAAATCACACAGCGGGTTCGCCGGGCGCTCCGGAGACACTGACACTGTCTGGAAGTGGGCCATCAGTTTCCTTCAATCACCCCGGTGTGTAAGGCTGTGAAGCTGACAGCCGTCCATAGCGGGATGATACCCCTCCCCCTGAGCGCTAATAAACAAACACGCAGCCTCCCCGGAGTCCCCCAGGTGGTCTCAGTCAACACTCTGAATGGAGCATCACTCAATGACGGATCAAAAGAAAGACCATCTACCCATCCCTCATCGTATCCCCCACCAGCCCCCACCCCACCGGCCCTACCCCCCCCCCCCCGCCTTCCTCCCAGCTCTCCACTCCCTCCCCGGCTCCTGCCCGCTCCCACTGTTTCCAGCTATTTCCATTTAGCCCCTCTGTCATCCATCTTGGGTGATCCTGCCCTTCTCGGCGCTCCAGACACGCTGAGGGGGCTCGAGACGTCATCGCTCACCTGGCTCTTCCTGCTGGGACAAATAGGTCCCTAAGCGCCCCTCGTGAGGAATGACCCTGTAACACATACAATCATTTTTTCCCCTTTTTTCTCTAATTCCTTTGTAGTATTGTGGCCTAATGCATGCACTGTCACCCCCACATACATACAGGCTCACACTTCCAGACAGATAAATCCTGCTCGGAGCGATTTGTC
This sequence comes from Malacoctenus gilli, assembly GCA_032164315.1. Lineage (NCBI taxonomy): Eukaryota > Metazoa > Chordata > Actinopteri > Blenniiformes > Labrisomidae > Malacoctenus > Malacoctenus gilli. Next base: position 13,884,000 of record JASSRZ010000023.1, on the reverse strand, counting down.
TGCGATCCAACAGGAAGACGTCCGTACCTGTTAAATCGAGGCGCCTCTCACACACAATATCTGGCTGTATGCGGGTAAAATCTGAGTCGACCTGTGATCTCAGAGTCAGAACGGTAACAGGCCGAAATGGTGGTTCAAGTTAAAATGAAAGAAATTGTAAAAGTGTAAGAAAACAAGGGAGATCAGTAAAAAGTTGATTATTATGTCAGTTATTTCTGCTTTTATAAACAACTACAACCCAGATTATAAACTTTCAAAACAGGATAAAATCCAAACTGAATTTTTTGACCAACTATTGATTCTGTGAGTTAATCTTGAGTTGGTTTGTGACCAAAGAAAAGTGCGACACTTTCATATTAATTCATTTATGTTTTCTATGGTCGCATTAAGTTCTTGTTGTTTCTTTGCCTTTACTTTGACTTTAAACTTGATACTATGGCAAACAAATTTGCTCAGCAGAGTCGAAGTCGAAGTGCTGCCTCCTCGGGTCTGGTTGCTGCCCTCTCGGGCCCCGTGAACGCAGCGGCGTTTTATAAGCGCGTTGCGTACGGCTGTCCGCTGAAACGAGGAGGAGCGGCCAGGATGGAGGTTTGAGACGGCCAGCCCAATAACAAGAAACACGGTTACGCAAGCGTTGGCATGGCCGGAGCGCCGAGCATCCTAACAGCTCTAATGAAAACCAGGGACGGACAGAACGAGCCAATGAGAGGCAGCGAAGCCTCCATCGCAGCTCTAACCTCAGTGAGAGGATTTCACCCCCCTCCACACCTCCCTCCTCCTCCTCCTCCTCCGCCGCCTCACTTGTTTGACCCCCAACAGTAAGGTAGTGTTTTTCCCCGGCTCCTCATCCCCCTGTGCTTCGCCTTAAACCCCGGCTTCACTCTGTTTTTCCCTGCGTGTCTCTCTTGTTCCCTTCTTTTTTCTTGAGCATGCTAGCATGATAGGTTTTTTCTCCCTTTGAGAGCTAGCAGAGCAACAACACATTCCTGTCCGCATTCCAGCCTCAGGAAAAACAGTGTCCGGAACATAATAAAAGGCCAAGCACGTCATTTGTTTTTAAACCCACTTGCTCTCTGGAACAAAGCTGCGCTGAGGGCAGGACTGGGCAAATGTGTTCGGACGGGGGAGAGAAAGAGAGAGAGAGAGAGAGAGGAAAAAAAAGAGAAAGACAGTGAAAGCGAGGTGTTTGTGTGTACAAGAATCCGCCTGGATGTTTTCTGTTTTGCTACTCGCCGATGACACAGTCATGAGCGTACCTCTTCACCGACAAGAAGCCACAGAGCCGCCGCCCTGATATATGACCCGAATCACAAATGTTTGGAAAGGAGAAATACATTTTTTTTAAAAACTCCCCGCAGCCCGACTGTGATCGGCTCCCATCTCACAGCTGCAAAGCCCGTCAGCGCTTTAACGCGCGGCCGTCGATACCGTTCCTCCGCTCTGACTGCTCTTATTGGCATTTTGTCTCCTTTCTCATGAACCCCTCCGGGTCACACGCGAGTCCCCAGGTAAACTGTGACCCTCTTCTGGACAACCTGAACCGTCTGCTGCCGCACAAACAAACAAGCACTCCACGTTAAACACGAGAGCGCAAAGAGGAAAATCGTAGAGAGTCGGTACCCGGAAATGTGATAAAAGACACACACACACGCGGGGTAAAAAGCTGGATCATTAGCCATGCAAACTGCCGTCTGCGACAGTGACGGCAGGTTGAAGGTCAGGACAGTTTTAATGTTTTAGTGCGTTCGCTGTAATGTATCCTCGCTGAAGAGCCTCTTGACCTCCACATCCTGCCTGAAACAATATCACTTTCACTTCATCCTGTAAGCTGTTCATCACTCTGACCTCAGACAGTTTCCATGTAAAAGCTTCACGGCTGGACATTGACTCCCATTTCACATTTGTTACTTTTTGCCTTTTAATTCAGTCCATCAGACATTCACATTTGCTGCAGTGCTTTAATAATGAGGTGTTCTTAGGTTGGAGGATAACATGGGGCTTCTTGCTGCGCTGAAACCAAGTGTCTGTACTTGATGCGGACTCTTATTAAGATCTTTTAGGATGATGTTTTATTGTCATTTTTGACCTTTTTCACTTTGATTTTTGCACCTTTTGACTCAGACTTTGGCCCTGCTTAGATGACAAAATACAAAATTGTAAGAGTGACACGATTCAATCTGATAAATAACTGATTTGCTCCAGGACTCCTTTTTCTGTTAGTTTTTTCTACAGGCAAAGAAAATCATCCAGCAAAAAAATAAAATGTAGAAGATTATCTGAGAGCACTGAGAAAAAAATCTTGTTCAAAAATTCGGTATCCAGTCTGTAAAAAAGGTGATTTTTGTGTAGAAATGTTGCTTTATGTCAATAACATCTGCATTTCAAAGCAAAGCTCTTGTTACTTGGACTTCGCTGCCCTCAAAGTAACAAGTGAGAGTGATCCTGTTGAATAACTCTCCCCAGCGACCACGTGGGACTTCCTCTCCTCTGCGTCTTGCCGGCCGGGCTGTCGCACCGCTGACCTCCCGCCCTCCTGCTTCCTCTCCGCCCGTCCCACCAACTCTCCAGGAAGCTAATAATCTCCTTCCTGTGTCTGACACGGGTCGCGGCAGCCGGTGGCGGAGCCCGTGTAAGTAGCGCGCACGTGAGCGCATGTGCCCGAGCGTCTGTGCGTGTGCCGGCCCGAGCTCAATGATTATTCAGCTAGAGCGGAAGTCATAAAGACTTCCGCTGATCACTATCAGTGTGGACAGAGAGCAGTGGAGAGATAATGGAGCCAACGGGGTTTATAGGCAAAACTGGAGCGCCACAGCGGGCGCACCGATACCAAAACAAAGCTGCTGCCTGGGAGGCCGTCCGGCTCCGCCCACCACGAGCATTTTCTGTCCAAATGTCACCAAATGCCAGTCAGGGTCACTTAAAAACTCTGGTTATGCAACGACAACATCAACACATGACTCACAAAAGGTGAACCCGGTGCTGAAAAATGAAGGCTGACGCGGAAACGCGTCGGACAGTTTTGGCCCGTTCACTTAGATTCTAGATAAGAGTTGAGAGTAAATAACTAAAGATGATAAACAGAGTGATGAAGCAAAGTTACAGAACTAAAGGAGCGAAAAGAATTAAGTTTTGTTCATTTATTTCAACTGTTTTGATGACAAAGTCAGCATTTTGTCCTCAAACAGGATGAATCTTTCTCCACGTCACCCAGTCTGTGTTGTTTAATGCAACATCTTGTTCTTCATTATGGCAATAGCGACACATTTCCAGTTATCAGTCATCAATGAGAGCAACGTCTGTTTCAGGAAAGCCTCTAACACAAACAACCGCCGATGTAGATCGAGGACAAAGTCGCTCTGGTCCTGAACTTCCTGCTCTTATCACTCCGTGGATTGAGTTTCATTTCCTCTTCATAATACAAAAGGTGGACGGCAATTTCACACAATGATTGACACGACTGAAGACTCTGACGAGCAGGCGCGCTGGTGGTGGGGATGTGGAAGGTCACACGAGGTGGGAGACCAGACGGGGATGGGGAGGATGACGGTGACAGGTGGTCTCTCTCTCTGTGGCCACATTCAGCTGCATTATTTTCTTTTAAGATGTACTTCAGTGTTGATCTGATTTGCTTTCCGTCTCACACAGCGATAAACTGCGTTGCGCTACCTGGGCTCAACTCTTTAACTCTCAGCTCCGGTCTGCACAAGCGCTGAAGAAAAAAAAAAAAACAAGGTGAATAAATTGTCTGGCGTTACGCAACTCTGTCTGGACTTTAAATAAAAAAAGAAGAAGAATTATTAACATTGCGTGCACACCGCTGAGCGCGGACGCCGTGGTACAAGATCAGCACACCTGCAACAAATCATTCCAGGCGCTGGCTGAAGATCAGACTGCGGGGAAGGGGGAGGGCGAGGGGGGGGGGGTTGACGTGAGGTGAAGCGACATCTCGTGAAGTGAGGTGAGGAGATATGTCTGACCGGTCATAGCGGATTAAAATCCCCCCACCCGAGGTTGTTTTTTGGCAACTTAATTGATCGTTCCTCAAGAGACGGACGGGGGAACTCGAGCGCCGGTGCACACCGGAGCTTCAAGGAGGCTGCTGGGAGGATCTGGCAACCACCAGTGCTTTTGGCTTTAACGCCGACACCCCAGTTTATCTCAAGCCGATTGCACCCCCGCCCCCCCCCCCATCCTGAAGCCACGAGTGGCCTGGTGTCACGCCAGAGGTGAACCCTCTTTTAATTGGCAGATTAAACGGCACAAACTGTTTTGTTTTGGGTTTTTTTTCTTTACGACTGTACGCGCAGCACCTGTTTGTGGATTAGCTCTTTGCAGTGGAATGAAGTACCAGCCGTCCTGTGTCAACAGTGCTGCAGGTGTTTTGCAGTTAAATCGTGTTTTCCCTGCCGAGCGGCTGTTTTCTTGGTTCGGTCTTCCAGATGTTGCCTTGACCTGGAAAAGTTCCTGTTGACTGTCAGTTGGCAGTGACGCTGTACAAAACCCTCTGTGTGAGCGTGTCAATCATTTTCATCGTGTCACAGGACAAAGTTACATCTTGTAGAGTTTCAAGGCGTTGCCCCTTATGTGGATTTTCAAAATAAGATACAAACGTGTCAAAGATAACCAGTATCAGAGATGTTCTAAAAACTAGAGCAGAACGAGGAAACTGCACTGCTTTGATGTATGTGCGAGTGTGTGTTCGTACCGGACTTCGCCCTCATTGTATTCATCTATTTGACCTTTACTTTTATAGGTTAAACTGTTGGAGAACCAGTTTTAATTTGTGAAACTTGAGCTGGTTTTAAATGACAATGCTCACAGAAGAAGAGTGGTCCACTGTCTTTCTCGGGGGCAAAATAGGGGGGCTCCAGGTCACAAAATAAGGTTTGGGGGACTCTTTAACCTGTCCACCAAAACTGATTATTTGTGCATCAAATTATAATTATTCAAAAGAGAACAAACTACAGACACTTGCAACATAAGAACATCACAATAAGTGTGGTTTATATTTGCTAGACTAATCCTATAATGACTGTTAACGACCGACAGTTTCAAGGCCTAATTAGTTTTGTTTCACAAAATCAGCAGACTTTTTTTCCACTTCGCCCAAACTTCTGCATTCAGCTGCAGACTCAGCGATCTCCCAGAACGAGCTGGGACTTGGCGGCAGCGACAGAAGCCGGACGTCGGCCGTCCCCTCCTCCAGTAAATGAGCTCGCAGAGATGCCACACGCAGGAAAACATCAAAAGGCCAAAGTTTAACAGCGCACCAATAAACCCGCTGTTCTTACAACCTGCTTTTTTTTCTATGACCCAATATCACGCCGCCACTCTGTTGGGGCTTCAGGGACTAATAACTTCTGTCATTAATGACTCCTGCTAATCCTGCCTTCTGACCTGGACGCCGCTCATAAAAAGCATCATTCCCGCCCATCTCTTTCTCTTTGGCGACTCCAAACAAATCAATTACTGCCCGTCATTCAACTGGAGGCGGAGCCACCACGGTGGCACGGTCAACTGCTACGACTCAAAGCGAGGTTCAGATGTGGGTCCAGAGTGTTGGAAGCCAGCTCGGTTTTCTGATTGAGCCAAAAAAAAAAAAGTTAGAATGAATGAACAAGACTGCTGTGAGTGCTGGTGGTTTGTCCACCATGTGACACGGGAGCAGCTTGGTCTGCTTTAAGGAATGCTGCGTGAACGCGCATCAAACCAAACAAAGGTGTGACGTTGTTTTGGAAAGATCCTTCAGCGACGCCGATCGCTGTGTAAAAAGACAACATATCGTTCGCGTCAAGTCCAATCTGACAGAAATGTGATGAACCGGGCAGCGAGGAGGAGACGACGACGGTCGGTGTCAGTTTTGTCTGTTGCTATTATGGCGCTTCTTCCCTGGACAGCAAACTGATTTATTCGTGGCCTTCAGAGAAAAACAGTTGAATAAAAATGCGAGGAGATAAAAATTCTTTCCACTGCGCTTTGCCGTCCCCCTCCGACTCTGCTGCCTCCACTTGCTCCCCTCCTGTCTCACCCGAGCTGCTTCTTGTTTTCCCTGTAGTGGTCTCGATGTTGTAATCCACACCTGGATGGGCGCCAAGCATGTCTGCAGGCACCTGCGTCAGACCGAGAAAAACAAGAGTAGAAGGACCAGGCTCCGCCCCTTCCGCCTTTGACTCCGGCTCCCTGCGTCTCCCCTCTCTCTGTTTGTCTGCTCTACCCCCAACAACCCAACCCTACCCACCCCCACCCCCACCCCTCACATCTCGCCGGCTCTCCGTGAGTTTGAATGGGTCATGTGACTTCCTTCCTGTTGTTTTGACCCCGGGGTCACTCTGCCTTAGAGTCAGTGTCGCCCACAACCCCACCCCCTCCCCCGTCCCCCCACCCTCCACCCCATTCCCAATTTGCTTAATAAACCCAATCTGAATAATTCCTGAGAGCACACACACACACACACACACACACACACACACACACACACACGAGGAGACGGCGACAGAGCGGAGACGTACACCTCAGCTGAATCTGATTGAACTTTAGAGGAACTCAGTGACCGCGTTCCCCTCTTTATGGCGCTCTCACGCTGACCTTTATATCTTTGGATTACGAGCGACTGAAGGGTTTTTTTTGGGGGGGTGGGGGGGGGGTCTGGCCTCTTGTAATGGCTGCACTGACTTAGAAAAAAACAAAAACACCTTGTTTCGGGGTTTGACTGTTGAATAAAGATGGGCTCTTCTGGTGTGCAGGCAGGATAATCTGCTTCATTCACACATCCTGTCACAGCGTCAGCGATAATCGCGCTTCCATAATGTTTGGAGGTCAGTTGGACGACTGCAGCCCAAGGTCACCACAGCGCACAGTGCCCCCCCTTAACCACCCCTCCTGGATTCCTCCATGTAATCTGAATTATCAAAGGCTCCGCTATCACACAGTTTTCCCTCTGCAGTTCCTATCTCAACACCATTCACGACCCTTTGCAGTTGCAGAACAAGCGTCAGAGGGCCCGTTGTGGATCCAGGGTGTTGTCATGGTTACAGATAAGGTTTTGCGTTATCACTCTCCTCAGCTATGGGAAACACATGACCGCGGTTTGTATCACAAGTGGTGTCCCTGTGTATTTGTGCATGTGAATATCGTCACTGAACGTCTCTGAGAGCTGCATTAACAGGTTTCCTGAAGCAGGAGGGGGGAAAAAAGACGTTTACTTAACAGAACAGCAAACGGAACAGAGTGACGGCAGAAAGAAGGAAGGAGAAAGGTCGTCACTCACAACAAGGCTGCTTTGTGGAGCCGCGGCCCCGTCGCAGGCAGTCCCGAGGTGGAGGTCATAAATCTGCCGTTTGTCAAGATTAACCTTTCACGCCATTGAGTGGATGGACTCACTTATCTGTATTCTTTTTGTTCTTATTCTTAAAGTTATTGCGTTGCTCTTCACACTGCAAGGCTTGATTAAAATTGGCACTTTTGCATTTTGCTTGGCCTGAATCTGATTATCTTTATTTAGAGGATCATTGCAGCCCTCCTGAATTAATAAATAGTTCTTCTTACATATGGTCACTTTTTCTATTAATTTTTGGCACTTTTCTTGTGTATCATCCTACCTTCTTTTTGACGTCCCTGTTGTGGTGTGTGACGTTGTGTTGGTCACGACTTTGTCCAAGTCCCCCACGCGCACAATCTCACACGTGTGCTGTAACACAAACCGTCAGAGGAAATCAAGCGGTGCCCAACAACAGGTTAATGTTTCGGTTTACTCGCCCTAAACAACGGACACAAACCGAGCAGTTAGGTAGTGTTCGGCTTTTCACCCAGTTTGACCCCGTGATTGTAATGAAATTGTTTTCCGTCGCTGCAACCCGACGCCACGGTCGGCAACCGAGCTCCAGTAACGCGACCTTGTCGAAAGCGCGCTTAACCACCTCGGCTTTGTTGTGGCCGTGCGGCCGCGTCGGGAGAAAGCAGCGCGACGCGTTCCCGACTTCCGCCTCATTCTCAAAACTGTCGCAGCCCGAAGGTCCGTCGGCGCCTGAGCGGACGGACGAGCGTCTGAGTGGCAAAGTTTTCAAGTCTCATACGAGGTTGTCACATAGTCGAAGGTTTGACCCGTTCTCGTTTCATCCCAGCAGTCTCCAAGAAAGCACCGAGCTGCCTTTCAAATCATCCCGTATGAGAAAAACATTCCTTCACTTATCAAAGCTCCACCATTAAGAAAGAATTCCTGAGAGAGAGGAACAGCCTGTCTTTCGCCGCGTTTAATCTCTCCGCGCGCACATTGGCAAAACGCCTCAGTCCCTGCGGTTCAGCTGACCCGAGTGAAAGGGATGTTCTCCGTGCTGCTGCAGCAGCCCGCCGGCGCTCGGGGGGTGTCAGGCAGTCCAAATTAAACCTGCCTCCAGCTGCATAACGTTCTGTTCCCAACCTGGGCACGATGAGCCCCTCCTGGCACCGAGTCAGACGTGCGTTTGAGTGCTTCTCAACACCTTAGCCAAGCAGAGCAAGGTGACCTACTCGTGTCATGTCAGCCATTAGTTCGACAAGAGGAGTTAAGAGTCCCTTCTCCCCTCAGAATGCTGAAGGGGGCCGTGTTACCACTCGTGTTCGCGGCGGAAACGTGGGCAGAGCTCGGGAAGCAAGCGGGCACGCCCGCTCCGTTAGGGGACGGGCGACTCGATACAGTTCAGACCATCGGGAGCCATCGAGGTAGACGCCGTGAGTTCATCCTGTTCCCTGTCGGAAGTTTTTGACTACATTTGCCTCACCTTTAGAAAAAAAACAAACTGCGTGTTCCCTCTGGTTTTATTTGTCTACGAATTTGTTCAAAGTTATCGCTAAAATGCTCCTAAATATTGAGTACTGTTGCTACTTTGTGTCACCTCAACGGTAACTTTCAGGTTTTTGCTGCCAATGTTTCAGTGTTTTAAAGGTTTGTGACCAAACTCTTTTTCCACATGAAAATCAGGTTTGTAAGCATTCAGAGTCCATCGATTCCTATCGTTCACTTTTGATTTCCCACTACTGAGAGCTAACCACTGCATGGCAGTGAGTGCAGCTTGTTTTCATGCAGATTTCAGTGGGATCTGCTCCTGCAGAAGAGCCGCAGAACAGCAGAATTTGTCAAAAAACTGCTGGCATGCTGGTCTCCTGCATAGCATCACAATACGGGCCAATAAAAGATTGATTCCAGCTCGGGAGTGAACGTGAACGTGACCACGTGCATGGCTGTTTGTTACGGTTGAGCGTTGCGCTACACCTGCTGTATACCAACACGCAGAACTCATCGGGCGCGCCCGGCAGACACTCTGCAGGGATGTGGATGATCGGCAGCCTGAATTCTGCCGGCGTTCCCGCACAACCGGGAGTGACGGATGGATGGAGAAAAGAAAGAAAATGACGACTGACAAAGTCGAAACAAACAAAAGATGTCAAGAGTTTGGTGCTCTGTTGGTTACACAGTCTCAGGCCAAAAAATACATTATGTATTGTCAAATCAAGTCAAATACTCAAAATAAGATGATGTGTTCACGTTTTCTTTAAATATCACCACCCATCCAGGTTCATACTGTAAGTTGTTTTCACCCACTCACACAGAGGCCTTCCCACACAGCGGCATTGAAAAGTACTTGAGCGCAGTGTCTTGCTCGAGCACACTTCAACACACGCCGGCCGGGTGGGGGCTTTGAACCCTAAACCTTCAGATATGAGGAAACCAGCGTTTATGGAGGAAACCCAAGCATGCACAAGGGAGAACGTAAATCCCAGCACATGAACTGCAAACAAAACCCTGAAGCTTTTTCTCCGCCTCTTATTTCAGTGCAGGATCCTGAAAGAAGTTTGGCAGCCTTAATAGAGCCTGCGAGTTTTCTGAACTGAACAATGCTCCGAATAATCACACAATCAAGATGCCAAATGCTGCAAGCGATTGATTGTAATTGTGATTTAAAAAAAAAAAAAAAGGGAACGAGTTCTTTGTAGAAATATAGAAGTTTCAGAAAATACACAGCTCACTTCAGCATAATACACCGTTGCAGTTAAGATCAGTTTCAGTGGATATTTTTCCCAGCATATCTCAACAATATCTGTCAAAATGTGATAAAATGCACCACTGAACAGTCATACTGTCTCACATACATATTCATAGGAACATATATGTGGGCATTCTCTCTTGCTGTGCAGACGCAGGGGCAGTGTAATTTGAAAGTGCAGCTGTGTAAATGTGTGTGTGTCTTTGTGTGCTTGTCAGGTCCTGATCCCTAATTTTCTTGACAGTCTATAAATGCAGATGGCCTGTGGGTGACTCCAAAGTAAATTAGAATGGACCGGGCGGCTCATTGCCGCACCATTCAACAGCTCTTCTCCTCGCACACAATGAGAGAGGAGCCAGCCATGCTAATTGAATTACTCATACCTCTTAAGTAGGGCAATTATGAGATTTAATTAGTTGGCAAATGGTTGATTAGATAGTTAACTAATGCTCGACTCAGAAAGGGCCGCGGCAAGAGGAGGTGCCGATTGTCATTCACAACTGGGGGGGGGGGGGGCGGAGAAGGGGGAGGCGGAGGAGGAGGAGGAGGAGGAGAAGTCGACTGCTTTTGTAGGTAAACAAATATGTGCAAGATCTGGAGGAACAGAAATCGTTGGGTGGGGTCCTCTCCGCGTCGGCCTCCCGCACATGTTAAGTGTTTAAGTGCAACGGGGTTTTTCTTGAATCTTTCATTCGGGCGCTGACAGCGAAGACAAATGAAGGAAGAGCGCTTGGCCACCACACAAAGGCGAGGCCCCGCGGGGAGGAGCACAGAAACATCCCACGTTTCCCTCCCGAACCTGCTCCGCGGCCGTGTTGAGCCGCTTTTGCATATTCCTATGATTTCTCTCCTTTACCACATCTCTCCTCTGAATTGGAGGAATGCATAATTAATCCCATCCTTTAAATGTATAGAACCAAAGAGGAGACAGTCCCCCAACCCTACACACTCCCACTCCTCTCTGGATACACATGTGGATTTCCTCCACTGCCAGAGCGCACGTGCGCACAGACCGGTAATAGAGAGGCATATGTTTGCATCTGGAAGCGCGCGCCAGTTGTTGATGTAAATATGACAAGTGGCGCAGAGACGCAAATAAAAGGTCCTTGGAGAAATGACCCAAAGGGAGGAGGGAAAACCCCCCTCCAGTACAATGGATACGCCGCGCTGACAGGTCCTGCAGTTGCCATGGAAACGAAACCGGGGTCACTGACATAATTTCAGAGAAATCCTACCATTGTATCATTTTGCTAAGAGTTTATGCGGGTGAGAAATTGTCACCAAAACATCTGTTGAGGCTCCGCAAGTATATTTATAGATTTTTTTTATTTTGAAGCTAAAAGTGCAAGCAGGCTTATTCAGGGGTGGGGGGTCCCTTTAGACTACGTCGTCCACTCAAAGATTTTCAGAGTAAAATGAAGACTCATGATGAGAACCATTCAAGCCTGCTGTGGAGTTCAAAGTAGAAGCCTTCAATTGGCAGAAGGCAGATCTCTAAAACAAGGTGCTTGGAGTGAAACAGGCCCAAAATACAATATGGTCAAATAAGATTGATAGAACTTGTCACTGGGATGCACTTTAGCCTGAAGCACAGATGTTTGATAATTAGTTGAATTTGAGCTCTACCTTTTTCCCCTCTCATGTTCCTCCACTTCACACCTGGCCTCCCTCTCATTTGGAACCAGGAAGTACCAAACAGCTCTTTCTGGTGTGCAAGCCTTTTATGGGCAAGTTCTTATTGGAATGTGCCAAGTCTGGTTTGGAGGAGGGGGGGTCTTCAGGAGCCCTCCGAGGGAGAAGACTCTTCAGAAACATGAACATTCAGTAGGACATGTCGACGTTTGGCACACCTGCTTGAACTGTCATGTTTTGACAATTTGTTGGTTGGTTAGAAACCAAATCTTTAATATATTGACTGATGTTTGATACATTTAATTTGCCAGCTGATTGTTTCACCCTCATTCGGAGGAGTTTGTGCTTTTGGAATCAGCAGGTTGGAGAAGCTCTCCAGGGTTCAGTGAACTGATGGTGTGAGAAGATGAACAGGCTGGAGAGCCAGAGGTGCAGGGGGCGAGATTAAAGGGGTGGTGGTGGTGGTGGTGGTGTGTGTGTGTGTGTGTGTGGGGGGGGGCTTCATCAGTTTATTCATTTATTTTTCCATTTTTTTTCCAATTCTTCAATTAGTTTTTTGTTTTTGTTCCATCTCAGTTTGGCTTCTTCGCTCGCTTGACTTTACAAAGCTCAATCCAAAACAGTTCCAAATATTAAAAAAAAAAAGAAGCATTTCCAGAGGAAAATACAGTCTGAATACTGGAGCTGAAACTGTCAGCTGAAATGTATGAATGTAAAATGAGAACTTTACATTGCAGAGAGTAAAATTAACTGAAAAAATCATAAAGAAAAGAAAGAGAAGAACAAGAGAAAGAAAAAAAGAAGAGAAGAGGAGGGGACATGCTGAAAGAGGGGACGAGAAAGCAAAGATGAGGGAAGGGGGGGAAAAGAGAGGACAAAAAAGGGAAAATTAAGTAAGAAGAAGAAAGGATGAAAAGAGAAAGAAAACACTCTTATTTTCTTAAAGACCATTAAACACAAAAACTACTTGAAAAGACACCGAGTGGGAGAGAGACTGGTGGATTTTTGTTGTGTTTCTTCGGGTCTGCTGGTGAAGAAGCAATGACTAATCTGAGGGGGGAACAGGGCTTCTTCCACCTGACAATAAATATAATTCAGCAGAAGAATGGATACATGGACCAGAGGGAGGAGAAACCCCCTCCTGACTCCCCCACCCCCGCCTCCACCCTCACCCCCCCGGACAAATATCCCCCCCGACTCTCGCCAGCCTCTCCGTCGGTCATCTGCGTGACTACGGCGAGGCGTCTCTTCGCGGGCTCCTCTGAACGCCTGACCCAGCAGATCTCTGCGTGTGAACGTGCGTGTCCCCGAGCCTCAGAGCGTCTGACGGCGTCAGCAGTATCGGGCCTTTGTTAATTGCCTTGTTACTTGGCTTTATCAGAGACAGTCGCCGTCTCTGCTGACTGAAAAAAAAAAAAGAAGAGAAAGAAAAATGGGAGGAAGATGATTTCAGCTGCTGCTCTCCGGCTTCGGGGAGGGCGGGGCTGGTAGGATTCATCTTGTGGTGCTGATGCGCCGCCGATGATTTATCACTTTGTTTTCCTTTTCTAAAAGAGCATAAGCATGATATCATTGCATATTACATTTGAGATTTAACTGGATGTTTATCAAATGCAGATGAGGGGGGGGGTGTTCCCATGGTGGGCGTGTTGTGACGAATGTTAAACTGGTGACACGGAAGATGCTTGAAGAACAAAACGGGTTTTAAGGTGAGAGTAAATGAAAAAACCCGAACGGGGCAGAAAGCACCAACGATTATAAAAATGTTTCATATTATTTAAAGAAAGAAAAAATAAGTTCATGTTTGCTTCATTCTGCCATGAGGGCCACATTGCTACTTGGAAACCCAGAAATGACCCCCATAATAAGGGATTTACAAGCATCCACATGTTGAATTCAAGAATAAACGCTGTAGTACATAAGCGAGGCCTGTAGGTGGAGCATGCAACGAAACTGCACCATTTTCATTTAGACAGTTGACAATCGGTCATCGTAACTTTTAAGCAACAAAACTGAATTCATGGGAGTTTCCACAAGTTTATACCTTCGTCATGAGGGAACCAATTAGCTGCTGCATGTCAAATTTTCCTCTTCGTCTTACTTTTTTGAAGGTTTTCTGTCGGCCAGGAGGCAGCTAATTTCTCTGAATTTTCTCAACCTTTTTGTGCGGACGATTCGCAGGCAATCTATCGCACGTTTGTGGGGGTCAAAAAGCCAAAACAGCAAAATTTATTACGCGACACCGCTAGATAAAAAAAACTGCAGAGTTGGTAGTAATTTGCGACAGGCAACTCCTTTTAACCTTTATATGAAGTCTTGAGCCACTGACGTCTAATGTGTACAGCTAATTCTCGGACATTATTCTTCCTGTGAGCTCCGCGAGTGCAGGAGTCACCTCGTGTATGTGTTTGTGTCTAATTTAATGTCTGCAGGGTTGATCTGACGTGATGGATGTGTCTGAAGAGACAGACCTCAAAGTCGTTAATTGAAAATTGAGGCAGTCCTGAGATGATGTTATTGATTTTCACACTCTGGGCTCGCAGTACATTGAAGTCTGCGCCATCACCGGGAACGGGTGAAGAGGTGAAGCGGGAACAACGGCGGGGTCAGAGAGGGATTTGAGGCTCTGGATGTGGGTGGGAGAAGGACCGGAGAGGGTGAGAGGTGCTGAGATGGGGATCGCCGGGGCGGGAAGTAAAGTGGGCTCGGAAATGGACATTATGGGGCCTTTAATGCTCAGGAAAGAGGCGCCATCCCTCATGTGGTATATTGCGAGCATAACCCCAAAGCTTTGGCCATCATAAAGCCGGCGGAGGCCGACTGCTGTGGGAGGACCACTTCAACCCCCGTGCCTTTTCTTTACAGCATCGATCAGCGAGGAGCAAACCAGTCCCCGGGCTGTTTGTAAGTCAACGTAAACCTTCCATTTCTCCGACCAGTGCTCAAGGAATCAATAGCGGAGGGAATCCTGTTTACTCCTCGGTTTCATGGCCTTTCAGATGTCTCAGATGGACGCTCTGTCGGCGCTTTGGTCCGCTTCCCCCGGCATGCCCCCCGCCCCCCCCCCCCTCTTTGAGACGCGAAACCTGACGCCACATAAACAAACAGGACTGTAACTGTCTCAGGTGCAGGTTTGTGGACCAAAACAAGGATTTGGGATCAATACGTCGCATTTTCCTGAACAATGTACACAAACCGCAAACAATGTTTCCTTCCCTCCCGCCCACACGCCCACATATGAAAGATAATGGAGTGGTTTCATGCAGCGTGGGACGATTCAGACATTTCATGCAAATACGGAGGAGCGAGTCAGCTCTTTGTTTTCATGGCTGGAGTTCTTGTGAATAAGGAACCTGTTTTTTTTGTTTTAGGGGACTTCCAACTTCTCATTGACAAAAACAGTTTATTTTTTTCCTAATTTACATGTTTCCCTCTTGCAGACATGAAAGGGTCGGTGGAAAAAAAAGAACTTCTTTCTTTTTGAATAAAGTAAGAAATCAGGATTTCTTTGTCAAAAATATAAAACAAAATTGTGTAAAAATGTAAACATTCTGGAAGAGACCAATTCAGAACCTCCGAAGGGGGGGAAATAAATCGATAAATGCGATGGTATCAACTGTCTTCCTCTTGAACTTTCACCTAAAAAACTGTGTTCTTCAATCTGAAGCTGCTGTCAGAACGGAGCTTCATCAATAAAGAGCTGAGGATATTACATGTTCTCGCTGTTCCCTGCTGTCATTACACAGCCCGGCCAACATCTCCATCATGTGCTCCAGCAACTTTTCACCCCCCCCCCACCCACTCCTCTTATCTTGACCCCTCAACCTTTGAAACAAGTACACGCAGCACCGACAGACACAGCAGGCACCTGCTACAAGCTGCTCTCTCAAGTATCCCCGAGGGAGTTATGGAGGCCACAGAGAATCCGGAGGAACTGAGGATGTATGACAAAGGTGAACACATTTAGTGGCCTAAACGGCGGACTGGGCGGGAGTGCGTTTGATTCAGGGCTCACTGGCAGAGCATCAGGGGGCAGTTTGGCCCATATTACCTATTGGCCTCCCTCCTCCTGTGTAATAGCCGGACCTTTTCAACCCCGGACAAATGACTGAAAGGCCCTGCTGGCTCTCGTGTTGTTGGAGATAAATTACAGAGAAAGCCCCACACTCTTGTGGTTTGAATTTAGATTGATGGTTAGTCGGGCAGTTGTGTTGCACATAAATTGCTGTAGTGGTAGAACGACCTAAAGTGTGAAAATACGTGTGTTGGGCCCTCAAAGTGTCTTTTGTCTGTGCTTTTTCGTCCTAATCCTAATTGATGTCCGATCTCGACACAAACAAACACCAACAGCCAGTGAAACCTAACCAGTTATTTCCCATTTCAAAGGGAAATAAACTTTATAGATAAAGATTTGTCCTCAGAGTCCTGAGTTCTACATTCCCGTCATGTTGAGAGCTAAAACAAATGTGAGAACACATTGTTTTGATAATCTTTCCTAATGAATCACAGTTGTCACGTTCAGCAGTAGGTTTGGCAGCCACAGGAGGATATTGGCAGCTAAAAGGTCGTCCACCGTGCCAAAACCATGACGCTTCGTGACAAATCCGTCCATAAATTAGCAGCATCTTTTCACGATTGAAGTGTTTATGTCAACTTTATATTACCGTTTGAGAAGTTTCACACCTGGCAGCGCGTGAGTCAGCAGCCTTTGGCGGAAGGTGCTCGCTGTAAAACACGTGCACTTCAAAGGCGGGCTCCCAAACTCGCAATGCGACTCCTGCTCGGTGAAACATTCCTCTAAATTACCATCATAAGTTGATTTTTGTTGGATGACAAATAGGCAACCGACATTCATTTTGTTTTGACCGGATAAACAGGTGAAAACACCGCAGCCTATTGAACAGTGGAAAGAACTCTGCTCCAAACAAACCACTTTGGATATGATATGAGGCTGTGGAAAAATACAGTCGCACAATTGTTTTTGTGCGACATTGGTGACACCGTGTGCTTGATGTTGTGTGTGTAGTGAAGCTAATTAGCCTTTAAAAAAACTTCAAGGGAATAGAAACACAATGCATACCAGTTGTTGCACCCTGAATACACGTAAATCAATTTCATGTTAGTACTCTTACATGATGACACTGTGAGGCAGGTTCAAGTCACTCATCCGTCCAATCAGCATCGACATGACATCCAACAGATGCTCGCTGTCGGCACAAGAGTGAAAGTTTGGACACGGAGGAAGCGGTGCGGACCTCTCAGACGCATAGGTCACCAGTGACAAAAGAGCACACACACCCACAACAGTGCGTATCGAGCAAGTCATCAGTCATCTGCGAGTCAATACTGGAGTAAATCCATCAATCAGACAGGATTTCCAATTTTCCTTAGTCAGTATAAAAGAGCAAGAGGGGCGAGTTGCTGTAATCCAGAGCGGATTAAGGATCTGGAGGGTACGAATGTGAGCGCTGCTGTTCAGAGGCAAACGCTTTGTGTGAATTTGATCCACAGAGATACAAAGTGAGGCTCCGACTTCAGGAGGAGAATCAACGGAGCTGACATTTAAAGTCTACCTTCATCCACGGTTTCTCACACACGCACGCACAAGGCTGACATTGACACAATTGTGCTTTATTGCTGTACAGGTACAGTACTTATAAAACATTGGGAACAGTTGAATTATCACAATTTTCGTTTCTTTCACAAACACATCCGTATGCAGAATAAAATATGTCTGTATGTCATGTACAAAAGAAAGATTACAGTTCAAAATAATAATAATAATAATAATAATAAAAAAACAGAACAACGACACCATGAGAGGCAGTGAGAGATCCCTTTTCAGGTTGAGGTGTCTCAATGGACAACTTTACGTGGACTGGGGACAACTGAAGTGGCTGGAAGACCAGCGGAGAGGAGCTGATATCTGAGTGGAGGATTTATAGATTGCTGACTAACAAAGATGACTGGCAGGAACGCGGCTGCCAGAGTTTGCTCTGCTTACGACGGGCTGACATAATTCATCAGTGCTCGAACGGGATGGGGGGGGCCGACGTGCTCGTGGGCCGTTTCCAGTTAAAGGTGGATGATGAGTGTTGAGATGAGCCACAGGGGACGGTGTGGTGATTCACAGTGCGTTGGGAAGCGGTCGTCCACATTAGACGGCCTTTTTTTTTCTCTTTT
Organism: Malacoctenus gilli; assembly: GCA_032164315.1. Classification (NCBI taxonomy): domain Eukaryota; kingdom Metazoa; phylum Chordata; class Actinopteri; order Blenniiformes; family Labrisomidae; genus Malacoctenus; species Malacoctenus gilli. The sequence continues at coordinate 13,866,166 of JASSRZ010000023.1, read as the reverse complement.
CTTTTCAGCGGGAGCTTGTTGTTGCAAAGAGGCGAGGCCAAACGTGAGGTCCACCAATGTTCCAAACAAAAACACAGTAAGCGCAGACAGGCTGTGAACTACAGAAACCAAACTTTTGTAAACATGTGATCACATGATCATACCCAGGGACAAATACAGAGGCTAGAAAAATGTCTTTTCACTGGCTTCACAAGCTTGATCTTGGCTTCTGTATGTTGAGTTCAGATCTGTGTGTGAAAATATCTGATAATACTTCTCTGTTATTCATAATATTCATGCAGCCCCACTCACAGCACACAAAGTGTGAAATATAGAGCAAATCAAGACCTTGTTAGGTTGCCTTTAAAGAATCAACTGCATACATAACTTCCAAAGACGATCACATTAAGCAGGTAGGTACATTTTAGATACAGATGCATGTTCAAAGGGGATTCAGTTATGTGCACGGGTCGCGAAATAAAACTTTTTACATTCAGCCAGTCAGTCAGTCAGTCAGTCGAAAATGCAGCTCAGCTCTTTTCTTTTGTGTGTTGTTGTTGTTGTTGTTTTTGTTGCCATCTCTGATGTGAATATCAGCGGTCTCATCAGATTCCTCGTGGATATATTTGTGCACCTTCACGCGCCGGCAGCAGCCGGGATCGATCCCGCGGTGGTGCCGCTAATTTGTGAGGCCGGATCAATCCGATACATCGCAGGTGATCAGTAGGAATGAGAAATCAATCACAGCTATTGATACTTTCAGACTCCGAACAATTCAGAAGATCAAACAGCTTGTCGAGGCACACCCAGCCCATTACAGAAGTCAACACAACACCACATAAACATTGTGCAATGAAACATCCATATACGTTTAAAAGCCTTGCATCGGAGGAACAGAACAACGGGGTCGAGGGGAGAATAAACAAATATTATTAAATAGAGTATAAAGATTTTCATAGCCGTAGACAGTCATTCTGAGGAAAACAAAACAAAGTATTCACATTTTAAAATAAACGTCTTCTCTTTACCTCAGTCATTGCATCTAACCCAAGACATTCTTAAATCTCCGTTTCACCATCATAGACAGTATTAGCGTCCCCTCCTTCCCGTACCTTGCCTTTCAAGCCCACCTCGCTGCTCTTCTGCCAGCGTCAAAGCAAGAACATACAACACCGGTCACTATTTACATCGTGGTTAACGTGGAACACCCGTAAAGCCGGTTCGATCCATCCAGGGGAGGGGCAAGAAGAGGGGGGGGGGGTGAGGGGAGTGGAAATAAGGGTCCCAGTTGAACAAGGGGAAAGGTTTAACAAGGGAGGTCATGTGAGGGGAGGAGAGACCGCGGGGAATCTGTACAGTAACCGAGTTTGTCAGCAACCCCACCCTGACACACAGACCCGTTCGGGGGTTGACGAGACACAATAAAGTTGCTACTTTATACATTAAGTGCAGACTGTTTCACCCCCTTTTTTATCCCAACTGTCGATCTATTCGGAAACAGTTGACAAAAATCTACACTGAACCGCAGCAACAACTATGATTTGGTCATTAACGTCAGTCTTCACATATATCAGTTGTAGGAAACTACCGTCTACATCCGTTTGCGGAACTACGCTTGCCAGTTTAGACACATCTTTCACACATTGTTTTACTTTGGCACAGAGCTTCATGTTCACAACATGAACTGTATACCTGTCAGGTAAAGCTTTGCTGTTTTAGCTTCAAATCCTAAACCAGGGGTCTGCAACCCGTCCTGGCTATGTGTAGCTTTTACAGCTGAAGAAACAGAGACAAAAATGCATCACATTTGCTTGGTTTCCAATTGTTTAGCCTCATTACTGGCAACCTCTGAGCATGAACCCAAATAGGGCCTCGGACCCCAGGTTTGAAACCACCACACCTGTATGGTCACAGTCAGTGATTAACACTGAGTATCAGATTGACATCGAAGGACAAATCCCCCTCAAAAATGACTGAAGCAAGTATGCGTTTACTCTTAGTGTATCAGATAAAACTGGCCAAATGTCCTGAATGCAGTTATTTGATTTCATGCCACATGGGATATAGTTCTGGTAAAGATAGACACGTTTCAAACACTCGAAAAAAAAAGTGTGCTAAAGGTTGCAGACCCCTGCTCCAAACAAAAGCAGGCTCATTTGTTGGACCCCCGTCTTGTCGGAACGGTAAGTGCAGCCGTTTGGAGTTTGGCTAGAGGGTTTTATTCCTCGAGGGCTGCTTGTACCGAGACACAAGAAGTGAAGTGCACCATGGGATCGCGCTGAGGTTAACCTGACCCCTGGTCGCTCGCTGACAGGGCTGCAGCAGCACAAAGAGCCCAAAACAGGAGAGGCTGAGTGAGAGCCGTGTACCTGACGAAAAAACAAAAGGTCTCACGTCCAGTCAAGTACACTGATGCGTGCTATAGGCGTTTGTTGACTTGTAAACATCAGAAGTCTGAGACGTGGGGACGGGGGTACACACAAGGAACTCATGGGGACATCACAGCACAGCACGTCAAGTATAATCAGCACCATGTTTGGGGGTGGAGCTCTTTTGCGTAGCAGTACATACGCTCAGATACCGACAATATAAAAGTGCCACAGAGGGCCAGAAATCTGCTATTTAACGTCTAAATTCAGCCTCTCATTTAAAAAAAAAATCAATGAACCAAGAATAAATTTTTTTCTTTGTTTACAAAATATTAAATAAAATATAATGCCAACTTTTTCATGTTGCATGGTGCTAAAGTTCAAACATATACATATGGGGCTTTCAGGTTTGAAGTTTCACATCATAAATGTGCTGTCGATGTTTATAGTGGCAATGAGGGAAAAAAAAATTAAGATCATGTCGAGAGTGGCTGAAGAAAGAGGCGGGAGCTTCATATCCAAGATGTGGGACTGTCACACACCACCTCTGTCATGGAGAGGCTTTCCTGTTGGTCCAGAGCAGCGTGGGGGGCAGGGGTGGGGACTGAGGAGGGCGGTGCTTCCAGTCGCTCCGCCCCTCACACTGCACTCGCCGCCATCGCAGGAGCTCCCCCAGGGCGGCGTTCTTCTCCCCGTTGGACAGACGGAGCCGCTGGAACACCTGAAGCAAGGATCAGAAAAAGAAGCTAGTGAGCCAAGGAATAAGCAGCTGAACTACATTTGGGCCAAAGGACAAAATTTCACATTCACTTTGACTGATGGTTAGAAGCTGCCACATACATGTCAACCCCAATGTGACTGGATTTGGAGAAATAAGTTCATAAGAAAATGCTGAAACAGTAAAAAAAGACTGGTGCTTTCAAAATAAGTCATCCTGAAAGTTCAGGGTTGTGCCAAAATTTAAATCAGGTAATCTGATGTGAATCATTTCAGTAATTTTTGAAAAAAAATCTTTTCATTAATCTGACATTTTTTATTCTTTGTAAGAAAGCAAGAATTTTGAGCACCCTTGACATTGGCTACATTGACTTGGGGTTGACATGTATGCTGATGACACCAAGCTATGAGTGTGGTAGAGAGAAAAATAGCCCAAAATAAACCCGAATATTTCAGTCTTTCTGACACAACATGAAATGAGAGAAAAGAACGGATATTTCCACTGAAAAAAGCGCAAAAGGAAAAACAAACAACGGAACCTGTGTACCCTTCTTTGATTATTCTTCGACAGTAAAGAATATTTGACTATCTGCCAGTACAGCAGGAAACACTGGGATGGGGGGGGGGTCCCCTTCTAATAAACATCTAACTTATTTCAATACTGTGCCTGGATGGGTATTTTATAAGCAAAACCAAAAACCACCTCAGGGTACAAAGACGGAAACCTCAACCTGTCTCCTAAAGCTCATAACATCCACCTCAAGGAAGAACGAGTGAATTCCAGTAAAGCTCCTCCTGAAGGAAGTAGCTCTCTCTCTCTCTCTCTCTCTCTCTCTCTCTCTCACACACACACACACACACACACACACACACACACACACACAC
>JASSRZ010000023.1:13843720-13862086 GCA_032164315.1 Malacoctenus gilli | reverse complement strand
ACACACACACACACACACACACACACACACACACACACACACACACACACACACACACACACACACACAGAGTCCCAACACTGTGTATAGAGCACATCATCAGTCATCTGCGAGTCAATATCCAGGTAAATCAATCAGACAGGAATTCCAATCTTCCAGAGGCAGCGCTACCTGCAGCAGGACCAGGTCCTGATGATCTACAGCAGATTACATACTGGGATGGGGGAGTGGGTGGGAGAAGGGTGGTGCCGATGGTGGCAGCTGATGGGTGGTTAAAGGGCAGAAACTGTTTCCCATTGGATGGAGATGAGTTTCAAAGGAAGTCCTCCTTTATTTGATGGCCCATTTTTCTAACGGTCAACAAACTCCACGAAGATGACAGAGAGGGGACTTTGCTCTCAAAACATCGACTTCGCCTGCAACTCAACTTGTACCTCAACTGAAGCTGAAAATCTTGTCGTCAAAAGCCGAATATTACTGCAATGCTTTAACGTTCAAAGAGAAAAACTTGGGAAATAATACCAAATGAAGAGGCAGAAAAGAACTGAAAACAAACCAAAAACTCAAAAACTCAGGACACAATCCTCTGCATCTTTTGTCTCTGATGTCTTGAATGTGTGGGTCAAGTTTGGACACAAATGAATAGGGGACATACTGCAACCTTTTGTACCCGTTTTTCAGTCATTATCGAATCAATGTAGTGAATTGGTGTTTTTGTTAGTCACTCTCAATCAAAACAATTGTCCTGAAAAAATATATTGACATGACAGTTTGTTGTGGCTCTTTGAAAAAATAACCAAAAAAAAACAGGTTAAGGTATAGCCTGAAAAAACCTACAAGATAAAGTAAAATGTTTTTGCTAAAATGGAAGATGAAAACGTCACTCTGTGGCTCAATAATGTGCTTTAAGCTTTGACTTAACAACTTCAGGTCAACGTTTGGGGCTTAAAATATTTTTGTTTTGAACAACATGTTCCAGCAGAGAGACCTCCTCCTCCTCCTCCTCACTCTGATAACAGCACCATCACCATGTGAGCTGGGTTGCATTCCTTCCCTGTGTCATCAAATCTCTCACGCATCCTTTAAGAACACAGTGTTAAGCGTCCAAAAATCATATCAAAACAACGTGCAGCAACATTTTTCATGGATCAGATGAGGGATATTTATTGGTAGTCTTTACTGGGGAAAGCTTGACGTTTGAGGATGCAGTAATCCAGTTTCAAAGTGGTCATGGTGCTCTGCTGACAGCAGAGTTCCCATCTCCCGGCGTCAGACGTACTCACTTTCCCGTCTGAATCAGCAGTGATGTTACTGTCATGACGAGCAGTGTCATGAATGATGCTCTTGTCATACATGATGTTTCAATTACTTTATTATTGCCAGCATTCTGTAGCTGAAAAAAACTGCTGTGTTGTGCTCTGCAGTGATTGGTGGTGGGGTAAAAGAGGGAGCAAAAAACACCAGACACTGATCCCAGGAACAAGATTTTGTTGCTAAGCGATTTTGAGACATCAATTCTAAGGGACTTTTTCTACCCACAAATTTAACGAAAAAAATATAGAACAAACATTTCTTTTCTTCACGGTATGTGTTTGTACATGTCGTTTCTTCAGAAATTGCCCTTCACCCCTGTCTACATCTCCAACAGTAGTGACGCATACCACATACATTTTGCAACACACACGCGCACGCTCACAGCTTAAAGTACAGTATGGACGTCTATGTGCATTTATACGTACAGACACATGAACACACCTACAGATTGACTGTCTGTACAAGTACAATACTCAAGAAGCTAATCCATAATTTACACCTCCCTGCCAGGCTATTCTCTGCACTGGCGCCAGCCAGGAACACCAGCTCCTGGAACAGCAGACAAGACGGAACACTGTGTCCTTCTGCAATGCATGACTTTACATGGAGAGAGAGAGACACACACACACACACACACACACACACACACACACACACACACACACACAAACTGCCATGTGTGTCTGATAACATTTTTTCCTCAGTTTTGGGCCTCCACGCTAACATTTAATTAGATTGTTAAGAACGTTATCATGGCATCAAGATAAGACAGTGATGCAGTGTCTCAAAACTGCATCACTCTTTGAGGGATACTGACAAGCAATGCAAGTTTATTCAGACAGCACCATTCAGGCGTAAGGCAATTGAAGGTGCTTTACAAGTGCCCGGAAGGACTTGAAGAAGAATTAAAACAGAACCTTGAAGAAGCATCAATTCGAAAAGCCCTTCAGTGACACAAACTGCAGTTAGAAAGCAAACATGAGGCAAAATTGACAGTGGGTGAAATACAAATACCATAGCTAAAGGCTATTCTCTTTCTAAACTAGATATATTTTCAATTTTAATCTAAAAATCTGATTTAAATGAGTCAGTCGTTAGTTAGTGGTTTCATTTTTGCTCCAGAAACTGTTCGCTCACGTTTTTTTTTATCTTATTAAAAAAAAACAAAAAAACCTTTCATTCAATCACTCGACCATCTATGAAGCTTCAACCAATGTGTGTGGGATTGCATGTGGGGGAGGGTGTCAATATCTATACCAACATGCTAATGGATTAGCAATGTCATGGTAATAATATGGTAATGTGGGAGGACTAGTGGTCACTGCAAGCTGTCACTCACAGACAGCAGGAGTTCCTCACAGAGAAAAACACATTTTCCCACAACAATGCGATACATCTCGTACAAAGTTTGAATCGAGGGAGAAACGCTACTTCTCAGCTAATCTCCATGTCAGTATTTCAACCCTTTATTGTAAACCAATTGTGGCGTACTGTGTCCTGTTGGTTTACATGTAGTTGACATCTCAGTATTCATTTTGCACAAGTAAAACTGACTCAACGTCCTTCAATATTAGAGTGTTTAGTATCGCGCAGAGATTTGAGTTGCCGCACCCAAGCTTGCTGAGGTTTTATCCAAGTGCACAACCACAACTGACTAGAACTGAGTCAAACAGAGGCAAGCAGTGGAACAGAGAAACAGCACAAGAGTGTTTTTGGCCAAAACAGTCCCTGCAGAGGTTCTCCTGATGGAGGGCGAGCACCTCGCATGGCAGCTGTGCCTCCATTGGTCCATCAGAGTGTTCGCATGAATGTGCCTCACAGTACAAATGGTTTTGAAACCACAAAGCAGCGTCCGAATGAAATCCATTTCTGGAATAATTTCCTCCAGATTGGAGAAGGAATGGGCAGAGTGCCATGTGCAGAGAAAGAGAAGAATTGCGAAGAGGCAGAGATGTCGGTGGTCTCGGTTGACCTGTGTGTGAGCTCTTTCCTGGAAATTTCTCCGGAAAGGTTAGAGGGACTCACGCAGAGTCCCACAGAGACATTAAGTGTTTCACCCGCTCACACACTCTCCCTGTGTGAGGAGACGTTCACATTTTTTGGGGTTGTGAGTACTCCAACTTGAAATGTCAGCCTTTACCCTAACACATTGTCTGGCGATATAAACAAAAATATAAATCTCTGTACCATTCAGTCACTACCAGCATGTTCTTTCTTGCTATAATTAGTCTAGACGGTGGTTCTCCTCTCACTGCGGGGATCAAAACAAACTACTCCATTCATTCTTAAAAGTGCCTATACTCCCCCCATCTTCCTTCATCCTTTTATTTTCATTTATCCCATTAGTTCTGCAAATCCTACATAAACACGGTCTGGAATGCAGCTAATTGAAAGGCATTCTGGGTCACAGAACAGTTCCCATCCCTTGAATGAACTCACGGTAACGAACTTGTTCCAGGCACAAAGAGCCAAGTCGGGGAGAGTGTCTCTCACCGTGTTTCAGCGGTCACAGCTAACACACAAACAAGGCAACAGTTTTTCAGCCAAAGAGATGTAATCAGAAAAAATCAGCCTGGGCACTTGTGATGTCGGACAATGAACGAATCACACAAGTAATAAGAATTTTGTAAAGGTGCAAGAAAGTTTGATGGATGGATTCAGCAACATAAAGTTCCAGCAAGCTAAAGAGGCAACAATGAAAACTGCAGCTCCAGTTCAACAGCATGTTTGGCAGTGAAATCCATATTATTCCAAGTAATTTCATTAGAATATATTTGTGTGCTGAATGTCAAGAAAAAGCCAAGAGCTGCAGTTTCCTCTTACAAATGGGAGATGAGAAAAGGGAAGAAGAAGCAGTGATGTCAAAGATTGAGAGATCAGACTCTCTGCATCCAAAGGCACCAATAAAAAGTGGTGAACTTAAAATGACATCTAGCTGGAGCAGTGCTTTTCAAAACAAAACACAATAAAAACTGTCAGTGTTTCTGAACATTTTGAATTACTGTTAGAAAATGATCTTTGGGACGTTTTTCCTCAGCCAGGATTTTTACCCGAGCAAAGCTGCTGATCTCCATGAAAGACTTATTTGAAGGTATTTTCAAGCCATCTGCAGGAGGTTAAGTCTCCCATATTGCAGACAGATTGTACCTTGAAATCAATTTCCCCGGAAGTCAAGCGACTTCTTTTTTGTTTCATTACAAAAATGGAGGATTGTTGCCATCGTGGTCACACACTGAGTCTATGAAAAACACTGCTATGAAAGGGTGGAGAGCTGTGCCGCATGACATACACTCACCACATCCCTACATGTGGACAGGGCTTCCTGTAAGCCCCCCCCCACCGCCCCCCTTCTGTTTTAGAGGGCAGCCCCCGCACCGAAGGGAGAAAAGTTGAGATGACCCCTCTGGAAAATAAAAGGAGGGAGTGAGAGCTTGATCGAATCAAGGAGACAGAAGAAGACGGAGAGAGAGAGAGAGAGTCATTTCAGTCTCAGAGAAACAGCCCAGTAATAAGTAACCACCACAGTTTGAATGTGTTTCAGACTCAAAACAGGGTGTGCAGGAAAATTAGTGTCTGCGTCCACACAAACAAAATAAGCATTAAAAAGACGCCGAGCGTGAACTCAATCCAGCTAAGAATTCAGGGATAAAACTTTCATCAACCTGAGGATCGTGGAGTGGGAACACAGCGTGCCGGCTCGTTTGGAGTGGAGTTGTCCTATCAGCAGTGTGCCCTGAGCTCCTCTGAGAGGGGGACACTCTGTCCCTTTTCTGCTCAGGCTTCTTCTTCATGCACCGCTGACAGTGACACTCAGTCACTCACGAATGCAATCTGTGATGAATCTCAATTAGCTTCCATCTGATGATTCTTTGTTTCGATAAATCCTTGAATTCAACACAGCACATAAACTCTAAAGAAGAGCACCGTCAAACAGACCTTTCTTACCTCCTATTTACATATATTATTATCAGATCACTTGCAGATGAAAATGTGGAGGAACAAAAATTGTGTGGTAACACCACTTTGTGCCATCTGTTGATCAATCCCTGTGGTGTGATGGATATCTGAAAGAAACGCAGCCTCTCAGTGTAAGAATTTGTGGATTTGTGGAGCCTCATTCTTTCATTTCATTCAAAAACAGCAGAGGCTCAGGCTGTGAATGCATTTGTGTGAGTGTGTGTGTTATGCCAAACTTGATTCTGGCAGCGCTACATCCTGGCTGCACGCTGTTTCAGTCATCGATTCAAGAAGCAGGAGGCTGCACCGTTTCTCGAAGATTTCAGAGATATTTTGCTGACATTTTTATCCCTTGACAAGCGTATTCATTCAAATTTGTTGCTTTTGATTTTTAAACAATTCAATAAGTCACAGCAGAGCTGCTGTCACAAGACTGAATTTCTTTCTGATAATGTGCTAAAATCACAACAAATTTGCTTGCAGTTCAGCAGCTTAATGAAGGTTGCTCGTGGATCAAAGCCTTGTTTTACATTGTTTTTCAAATGTTGGAGGCATTAGGATTCAGAATTACAAGTAATTCCATTTATGTCATGGTTATGGGTATTTTCTAAGAAATTTGATTGACATTCACGATGAAAAGCACAGTTCATAATGTAATTTGAGTAAAAACATAAAGCCTATTAAGTGGTTTTGCCTCTGGTGAGGGTTTACCACCTGATAATTATCATTGTCAGCTCCTCAATCTTAGCTGTGACTGGCTTTGTCCTCTAGGTATATCATGTGAAAGTGCTGTTAAAACCAATGTATTGGGATGTCTTAGGAGTTTTTTTCTTTTAGATCTGCCATATGTTGAACCTTTTCTCAAGGTTAAAATACTCTTATCTTTTTGCTTTCTAATATACATGCTTGTTCGTGAGCATGTGGTTTCTCTTGGAAAGTTTCAGCGATTCACATATTACAGGGTTGTGTGCATACATGTAAAAATGTGTGTGGGGTGCAAGCAGCACTAGAAATGCAATGCTGTAACTGTACCCCTGTCTGCCGAGCCAGAAACAGCTCAGATGTCAAGAGTGAAAGATGCTGCTTAAAGGAGAGCACTTTCCCCATCAATCCAAAATGTCAACAAATCCAAACGTCACTCAAACCTCCTCCAAGAGACGGGTTCTAAACAAACTTTCAGATATGACAAGCAAAGTTTGTGTGTCCTAAACAGTCATCGAGGACAGCTGAAACAGAAAGAAACGACGCCTATTCCCACCAGTTAAAAAGCTGCGCCGACATTACGACAGTGCTGTTGTTTTCACAACACTGTTGTTGTACGTGCCTTTAGTGTGTTTACCTGAGTATGGTGGCTGTCCATGTGTCTGTGCAGTGAAGCGGTGCTGGAGGAGTTTGTCTTGCTGTGACTCTCATCCTCCAGTGACCCTGAACACACACAACATCACACGCACGTTACACACCACAAACACTGAGCTGGAACTTCTCCCAAACACACACACACACAGACGCATGCTGAAGGACTCGCGCTTCGAAAACAAATGAGTGAACTGCTGATAAGTTCAAACAACATTGAAGCAGAGAAAAAACAGTGTGAATGTACAAATTGTCATGATGTTTTGGCTTCAACCAAATGACGTTTGTGGTTTTTATTCAGTATTTTCCATTTTATGAGACTATCCTATTCAGCGTTTCTCTCAGCTATGAATGATGTACTGAGGTCAATCTTAGAAGACCAGCGAACAAGATAAAAACTAACTAATGCACAGAGAAAAGCCGTATGATCAAACAGGAAATCTTGTTGCAAGGTGGGATTTTGGCCCCCGACACCAAACAGCGGCTTCCTTAACAGGCAATGCGCTAAACCGAGAGTATGGAGCATGTTTTGATCGCTCCGATAATTCCAGTGAAAGCAACAATCACAATACATTTTCTATATTGAACCACCTGTTACCAAAGCCTTCAATGACAAGTCAAAGTTACCAAAGTGTTAAAAAAAAAGTAGACATTGGATTCATACCATTGGAAATCTGGTTGCCGTTCTCCACGGGGGCGGGACTTGAGGAGTGGGACGAGTGGTTGTTAGCGTTCTTGTCCTGCAGCTGCAGAGATGGTGACGTGGGGGCCGAGCCGCAGTCTTCCCTTCCTGGTAAATTGATATTGGAATTGAATCCTGATCAGAGGAGAAGACACAACAAATCAGCAATTCATCATGCGCAATATGATCAAAGAAGCAGAAAAAACCAAGAAGGGTAGTTAGTATTTAAACATTATAATCTGTCTCAAATGTGCCAAGATTTTAATCATTTATTCCACAAAGTGTCAGTTCACAGTAGTCCCATTCTTGCATGTTGACTCTTGTTTTTAATAAAGCAACAATGTGGCTTTGTGGGGTTGGTAGGTGACTTCACATGGACAGCTTTTGCCCCAGGTGGGGCTGCACCTCAGCTCTCACATGCTCTCCCACACTCCATGCATAAGGGACTGTACGTGTGTGACTGTGTGAATGGGAATTCATCAGCTGCTGTACAAGATCAGGAATGTGTTCCTCCTGCTTGCTCCAAGTCACAGGATGACTAAATATAAACACAGTGAACTCCACTATGGCTCCCAGGGGATAGGTGTGTTTGTGACAAAAGAATAGATGGTGAGACCTTGTCGGGGCTTTATGATTGCCAGAGGTGAGTCACACTGAGTATGTGAATAGATAGACAATGCAAAATGTTCAATATGAGGATTTCTCTTTATGTTGCGGTCCTGGTATTTGGTGACTTATTGGTGACTTATTTCTTGAGGCCTGCCAAGACCACCTGCCTCCTTCCTCTGGCATTCCTGTGGTTTTCTCATTCCCTGAAGATGAGGAAGGGTGGGGGGAAGCGGGAGAGTCAGCTGCTCTTCACAGAGATGTCTGGGATAGCAAATGTAACCCCTGTCCACTTGTACAGCATCAGGTATCACATTCAGTCATTTAACAGCTGAGGGGGAACGGAAGTAGTCCGTCCTGTTAAGCCCATCGGCATCCCTGCTGCACTCGGATCTAAGGGAACCGCCTTGCTTGGCCCACTCAAAATACCCCGGTGCCCAGTTCCCCTGTCACACACAGTGTTTCCATGACGCCTGCACTTTTTTCTGTACAGGTCCAGGTGCTGAGGAAGAGTCAAGAGCTCGATATCACGTGAGGTACATGCGTCAGCACACATTCTTGTGCTTATACCACCTCTTATAAGGACTTCGGCTTCCTGCCCCTTGAACTGGGTTCAGTTATAGAAGTGTGACTCAACAGTTTCTGACAGAAAACAAGCAGCTCCACGAAAACCCTCCAGCAAGATGACTGATTATTAACAGCTATTACCATCACAAGATCCTGAATTTTCAGCTTGTTTCCTCAATAATTGTCCAGGACGTCCTGTTTACTGCTGCTGGGCAGTCACAATCCCCTCAGTAGAACATGAGTGAGCTCTTAAATATTTGATACCCATCCTCTACTTGTTCTACTCCTCATGCATTATTAACACCGCCACAACTAATACACTTCGAGGAAACAGAGACTGTGATGAACACACAGTAGGCTAGCACAGTTTCTCTGATGAGGCACGTTTTTTCAAGATTGAGCATCAGCGGAAACTTTACTTTTATATAAGGGCGCTCCAGAGTAATCGCTTTGCTGGTTTGAAACCTTTGACCTGGGCTCCCACCCATTTCATTGACTATATGTGACTAATATGTTTGTCCTGCTTCCACAAAGGTCAGTCTTTGCATCAGTGTCACAGTGGCGTATGTGCTCTGCATGTACTGAGCTGGAGCACACAATCACACAGCTCCAGCATACTTTCAGGGCAGCACGATGCTAAATGGGCGACAGAGGCTAGCTCATTAGCTATCATGTTAGGAGGCAGCTGCAGCTGCCACAGAGCACTGCATGGGAGGTTGTAACAAATGGGCTCCCTCAAATAGGCCAGGGGAGGTGGCTGGGTACAGCACCAGAATTAATGCCAGAAGGTTTCCAATTGTTGAGCTGGATCTTAGTGAATTTCACCACCAACTGAACATACACACAGAGGGGAAGATTGCTATTTATCCATCCCCAACTCAAAGTCTTCTGGTGCAGATGAGGCTGAGACTTTGATCAAAAACTCATCTCATCAGCGAGACCACAAAATGAACACATGTGCTCCCACACAAACAATCACACAGTCAGCAATGCTGAATCTTCATCAAGCCAAACACCTCAATCAAAAACCGACAAGGTCACAAGTTGGTTGTTTATCTAAGTGAAATCAAACCAATGTAAACAGGGTGGACAAACAGTTTCTATTTTACTTGTAATGTACATGTGATTCTATGTGTCTGTGTTTAACGTGCTGGTACTAATCAGTGTCTTTAGTTTTGTGTATATGCGTTACTGACAGACCTCCATCTCTCGTTTTGCGTCCAGATGTGGACTTTCTCAGCAGGCTCCGTCCAGAGCTGAAAAGAGTGTTGAGTTCATCAAGTGGGCTGGTCAGGGGTCTGCCATTAGCTGGGTTGAATAGCAGGGGAGAAGAGGAGCAGGAGTGGGCTCTCCGTGGCTCAGGACGAGTCATCTTCACAGGGGAGTAGGGAGGAGGCTTCCCCAGGGGTTCCCCACCTGCCCTCTGTGAGGCTGTTTTCGGGGAATCTGAGCTCCCAGTGACAGATGCCGCTCGCGTAAGAGCCAGGAAGTTGGCCTCAGGTGGGAAGGGAAAGTGTGAAGGAGGTCTGTAGGGGGGAGGTGGAGCACTGGGGGGAGGAGGTGGGGGTGGAGGGGTGAGCGGAGGTGTAGATTTTTTCTCTGGCATGAGAACAGTGAGACTTGGGGAAGAGTCGGCCCTCTGGCGGGCATACTGTGGCGACAGGGGGCTGTCTGGACCAGTGGCGTAGTTTAGGTTCGTCTCAAACACTGGCAACTTCTTCACCTCCAGAGGGGTGAGAGGGGACTCGTCTGAAGCAGGAGAACAGGTGACCGGAGATGGGGGGAACACCAAGAGAGGAGGTCGGTGGGGGAGCAGGTTGGGGAAGGGAGCAGGGATGTCACAGCTGCCATCTTTACCATGTTGACTTTTGGGAGCTCCGCTGTTGGACAAGCTCTGAGCAATATCCAGGGCAGCAGTCATTCCCAAGGCTGCTCGCTTTGTCTCCAGACTCTGAGGGGGAGATGTCCCCAGTCCCACCAGTCCCAGGCCTAAAGCCTCCAGTTTGGCGGCCTTCGTGACCACAGGAGCTGCAGTTCCACCATCTTCAGGTGGAAAGTACTTCATTTCTTCGTAAACAGCCTCTGAATCGGCTTGTTCAGGGCTATCAGGAGGTTCCTGGAGGCTTCGGGCCCGAGGCTGGGACCCCAACATCTCTATGTACACGTCCTCCTCATCTTGGCCTTTGTATAGACTCAGTGCCACCCCTTGTGGAGCGTCTAGAGAGGCTGCTCTCTGCATCATGCCTCCAAATCCTCCATAAGCCCCACCACGGGAAAGCAAGGCCAGCTTTACATCAGCAGGGCGCAGCTGGTGAAGATGTTGCGCAACGGCGTTGATCTCCTCATATGAACCTGAAAGCTTTGTGTTGGGGCTGCGCTTAGGTTTGGGGGGTGGTACTTTTCTCATCGTTGTGTAGTCGTCACTATGGGGACGAGGCTTGGATGAAGCTGAGGAAATGAAGGAAAGAAAAAAAACAACAATTAGATGCATTAAATGTCAAAGCAATATGCAACAGAAATGAGGCACCGGACAGCCACCATCTGTCATATAGACCAGTCGAAGTACCTGCAGGGTCTGTGGGGGACAGTTGGGATTTAGGGGGGCTCCCAGCTGGTGAACCGTACCCCTCTGGAGTGGGGCTCTCTTTGGCAGACATTGTCAAACCTGCACTAACGGCTTCATAAGATGCACTCAAACGAGTGTTGGGGTCCCTTTTTGGTTTGGGAGGAGGCTGCTTTCGCGGAGAAGAGAGACCTCCCCCACCTGCCACGTCCTCGTTATTGTGGGCGACCTGCTGCAAGGGTGGTTTGATAGGTGGGCTGGCAGAGAAAAGGGACATATTCTCCATGGCGAGGGGGATGGGTACTGAACTGGAACGAAAGTGGCGAATCACTCGACTTCCCCCATTGGCGGGGCCCTCGTGGACCTTCCCACTTTTTTCTACCACCCTGCAAAGGACAACAGAAAGCATATTCAACAATGTTTTAGTGTCAACACTTGTATAATTTCCATTTTTCTGAAAGCAGAAACAAATATGCTGAAATCGAGGAATTGCTTTTACAGCTAGTTGATCAATATTTTTAACATTAATATGTCTGTTTAAACTCTCACCCAATGGATAAGAAATGAAACATTGCAATGCATGAAACTGACCAAGGAGATTACGCTTTAAATATAATCTGCTTGCTGTAATTTGATAACATCCGTTTTGATATTTCCTCAGCTAATCTGGGAGAGCCATCTGTTACCCCCCTCCCCCATTGCATGCTGGGGGTGGGGGTAGAGGGTTCATCGAGGAAAGCGTTTCAAAGACCTGCAGGAGAAATTAGGAGGTGCGTTTGGGTGAACGTGCACGCAGGCGCCTTTTAATCCCCCCCCTACAAAACGGAAAGCATGAGCCCTCTCCTAGTCTGACTAATGACAACCCATCGTTGTTAGAACCCCCCCCCCTCCTTTGCTCCTGTCTCGTGTTCCAGCAGCAGATGTTACATGTACAAGGACACACAGAGGATATAGACATTATTAGTGAATTTGCCTTCTTATGTTGCCATTGCAGTCGGTGCTTTATCTTACATACAAGTCTTAGATATTAGTCATTAAAATTACATGGGAAATTACATATGAGCGAAACTCCTTCATGGCTCTGTGAAAAGATCTGTTCAAAAAAATCATCCAACATGTGATATTTTGTCGAAAAAGCACAGTGACAAATTAGCCACCGTGCACATCAAGTTGGAGTCAAAGTTACCATATTAACACCATTAATCAACTGAAATTACACAGTTAGGCTTGTGTCGCAACACCAACGAGATAGTGTAAAAAAGATAAATGCATTCATTATACAGGGTAGTATAGAAAGTATAAAAAATGTAGAGCATGTTCACATTGAGGTGTGGAACCATAGGTTGGCTGTTTCAAGAATTAGCATAAAAGAAGGAATAATTATCCAACCTACAGGAAGGTACCTTTCAAAACAAATGTCAGTCATTTAGCCTGGCCTCTGAATAGCTTCCGATTATCATAGAATGCACATAACTCAGTACTATAGCTTCATTCTACTGATGGACTATATCAGACAGAGGTAAAGCAATTATATATCTCACACTGTGTTGTGCTGATGAATGGACCGCCGTAGTTACAACGCAGTATGAACACAATCTGATAGAGCAGCTCATTATCTGACTATCCAACAAGACATATGCAGTTTTAAGTTAGGACAACATCCTTGAACACAATGACACCATTAATCACTGATCACATGCTGTGCGGATGCACCAACTCAAAGATCCAAGATTTTTAGATTTCTACAAATTCTATTTTTTTGTGAAATGTAAAATGTAAAGTTAAAAATCAAAGTGAGGTTTTGAAAGCTAAAGATATGTGTTTTTGTCAAAATGGGGAAATAATCAATTAGAATGTTGGTAAACATTTAAGTGTACTCACTAATTTACTGCTGTATTTATATATTCATCCATTCATTCATTTATATCTGCATTTTATATGTTTGTATCTTAAATTTTTCTATTTTGTTTTACTGTTCAATATCACCCAAAATTAAAAGTGCGTCTGACAAATGGAGGTAAACTGAATTATTGTAAACTCCACTTTGCTGGATAACTTTGCAGAGAAATGGGGGGACAATAAAGAGAAGTTGTCTAATTTACCTCCTGACTGGCTGGTCCTCCTCCTTGCCCACTGGCTCAGGCCTCTCACCAAGGGGCGGGCTGGTGCCGAGGGTGGTAGGCGCGCCATTGCCATGGCTACGCAGACGGTCGCTCTCCCGTGCAATGTCAGATGCATTTTGGATGACCAGCTGGTCGTAGGTCCGCAGCCCCATGTCCTCGGCTCCCTGCAGGAAACGCTGCACGCTGCTCTCCTCTTTTTGTAGTAATGACAGCCTGTGATGGACCCGCTGCCGGGCCAGCCAGCCTCGGACCACTAAGACATGAAGTGATGAAGACATCAGAGGTGTCAACCACTCACAGACAGATCTAGAGACAGCTCGCTGGTTTGTCATTTTGGATATTACCTTTCTGACAGGTGATGATCTTCTTATGAAGCTGGTAGCACCGGTCATTGAGCTGGTCCGCCTGCCAGTATCTCAGAAACACTTTACTGCTGCCCATCTAAACACACAATAAAACAAGCAATGTGACCGTCTACATTTGTGGGGTTATTCTTCACGCTGCCATTATTTTCAGCTTCAAGAAGAATCCAGCAGACCCTTTGAGGTCCAGGCAGTGTGTCTCGTTGAGTGATGGAGAATCAGAGATGCAGCAATGATTTATGATAATAAGTGGGTGTGGACAGGGTGAGGGTTTTGCATGTTGACAATGCACTCCCTTCTTGGACTTAGGGGACATTTGGGGAACGACAGGGGTCACCCTCTAACAGGTGCACGTAGCTGTGATTGTGACATACTTCCACAGACAGCACAATTCATTCCAACACAGGCGACTTGCAGGAGTGATGTGTGTGCAGTGTGTGCGTGCGCGAGTATGAAAAGAGTCTGCAGGGCAGTGTGGAGGCGTGCATATGCGCGTGTGACCTGTGGGGTCACACACTCAGACACAACAGCAGTCTAGCAGACAGGACAGGGGAGGGGGGGGTGAAGGGGGTCAGTGCTGCTGCTGCCGCCGGTGTGTGTGTGCACAGAATTATGATGAGGCAGGACAGCTGGAACGAGTTGTTAAGATTCCATGGGATCTTTCAAACAAAGGGTCAGGGATTAAGTCATTTGGCAGATCTTTTGTTATTGGTGGAGACAGAAAAAGACTCCGAACGTGGAGCCTGAACACACACCTGCCATCCTTGAAGTTTGGACTGCTGCAGCACCGCGCGACATCGCTCCTCGGGTGACAATTTCTTCTTGTCTCCCAAAGTTGGGACGACGAGGTCTTTGTATCTGCAAACAACAGCGAAGATGTGAGAATATTAGAGACACGCAGGCACAGCCTACGTTTTCAGATGAGACGGGCTGACTGCCTCTTTTGGAAACAATGGCTTTGAGGGTCAGTGGGGTCATTCGGCAGGCCAGCCTAACAGCATCTGTTCCTATTGGTGTTGTCCCGGGTAACCGTTGCTAAGAGTGGTCAGCTGGATTGAGTCAGTGGTTTGTTTGTTCCTGGGACAGCATGGAAGAAACAGATAGCAAGCTCTTTTCGTACACATTCAGACAGAATAAAAACAGCAGATAGTAAGTTTGGGGTTTTTTTTCAGGCCATAATTGATGGAGGAGTGTGAAGGTAAAAGAAGCTGCGTGATGAAGGGAACTTTCAAATGTCATGAGCAGAAAATAAAATGTGACTGAAATGACAACAAAATGTTCTCTCTTTCAGCAAATCTGACATTTGAAAAGCAATTTTAATTCCCTTCAAATGGCTTCAGGGCAGCTCAGTGGACACAAACTTTTTATGGTTATACTCACCTGACTAATAATTTTGAAGATAATGTAAAAAAAAAAAAAAAAAGAGATAAAAAAAAACCTGGTTCAAGAAAACATTTGCATTTATGAATGTAATTATTCAAAATCTTGTTTTCAATTATAAAAATAATGATGATAATAAAAGTACTAGTAAACCGCCCCCCCCAAAAAAACATTTTGTTCTCCCATAAAACAAACAGTAAAGCTATGCTTTGTCATTCTTCAGAGGAGCTTTCATGCTTTTTGCAGTCATGGCGTATGATTCGATATGATTGCAACCCATTTTTCACTCCCATTATATTTTTACATATATTCAATAAGAGACCCAGAATCCTTGATCTTTCTGTGGAATATGGCTTTAGGAAATATCTGTTCGTTTATGTTTAGGAAATGGCAGATTTTAATTACATAAATTAATTTCACAACAGAATTTCCAAGAGGTCTCAGTGATGAGCATAGACACCACCAAAGCATTAGGAATAAGTGCTGCACAACTATATTTTAAGAATTTTCCGTGATTAAATTGCCTTTGGTATTAATGAAATGTTAACATGTTTACATTCTGCAGAGAGATTCCAGAAACCAGCGACTATCGCAGCTGGTGTGTGAGCATGAGGGCAACTCACGCAGATCAATAGATTTAAGTGACTCCATTGTTTGTCTTGGACACACCATGTTGTCACAAGAATATCAATAAAAATACCTTCATGTATGAGTTGATTGGGACATTTTGTCAGTGAACGGGTTGGCTTCTTTCCTTAGTGGAGAAAGGCGGGGTCATGTGATGTCACACAGCCACTGATGCGAGTATAACAAGCAGATGGCTGGAAACATAAACCACTTGCGTTGTCAATAGTGAGTAAGTGAGTGCACGTGAATATAGGATGTGTTTGATTTGCAGAAATGGGGTCCATCTGAACTCTCCCTCACCCTCTCTCTGTATGGTAATACCAGTACGGCAGGCAGCACATGCTGTCCCCCTGGCCCCATAAAACACAAAGGAACTCTGTAAACCCATGACCTCTCATATGAGGATATGAAAACCATCGATGGTCCCTGCTTTTACAAGACCCAAGGGGGCTTCATGTGGAGTCAAAGTAGTGAAATAACCCCTTTGATAAGAGTTTAAATGGATGGCTATATTGTGCTATCATGGCTTATGGTGACCAAAGGACCACTGACCGCTGTGACTGGACGTCACACGGCGATGCATTAAATCTGTGACACAACACCCTTCAGCAACTCTCTAAAGCTTCTCTTCAGACACACTCGAGAGATAAAACAGAAATCTTTTGAAACTTCAGTCACTCATCGAGCTGAGTGATAGATGCTCTTCAGTCTGTTATTTACAAACATGGGTATATGTGCTTGTATTCAAGTGCAAGGCAATGATGACCCCCATGAATATCCTCACATAAAACTATGACCTATTTACTTATAAATGGCTTCTGTGCCCTGAACTGTAAATAGAGCTGTATATTTTCCGTTCTTATAGTGAGATCTAAGGACAAAAGAGAGAAACGCACATGGACAGCTGGGATTCAAAGAAACAAAGATCAAGTGGTTGAATTTGACCTTACACATTGGCGGAAAATAAACCCAGCCACAAAACACATAGTGTATCATAAAAGACAAATAAAAGCAACAGTAAAATAGATTTGCTCATAAATCACCCTGGTTACAAGGACACTAATGTAATTCGCTTCAATTCAAGCGGCCACTGTAACTTAGTGAAGTGGCCTCCGTTGCTCCACCGTGCACATGTGTTTGTGTCTAAATCCCAGTGTGTTTGTTGTCACAAGGAACACAGCAACATCAAGATTAATGGCTGATTGATTGCCCTGTCGCTTTGATTAGTAGGGAACCAGGCACGGTTTGCAATGAATGAAACAGAGAAGAGGAGAAAAAACGGGTAAAAAGAAAGTTTTGTGCATAAAAGAAATAGGATGAAAAAAAAAACACAAAACGAGGCGGATAGAAGAGGAGACAAAAGCGAATATTGTATCTCTGCGGAAAACAAAAGGGAAGAGGCTGGGAGACGGCGTTTCAGAGGGAAGAACATGTGAGGAAAGAATGAGAAGTGCGAAGGAGCTTTGTGAAGACAGCAGTGTAGTCCGCCCCCGCTCTCCAGCATGCAGCTCCCTCTTTGGCCAAAGCTATGTTCATTCATCGGTTCTGTCTGCGTTGAACCCAGCGGAGGCCACAGTGAGATGAATGGCACTTGAGCCGGGCTGACTGGTGTCTTTGTGTGTGGCGGCCTCCTAAATTAGGCACGTCTTTGACGCATAAACAGCAGAACAAAGACACATCAGACGAAGGCACGCGAAAAAAAACGGCATATTTGGATGAAAACAAAACACCACACACGATCGTGAGGCAGTAATGCGATATTGCATTCAAGTCTTGTGTTTCCCTTTCCATTGAGTGGAAAGAATACAGAGTGAAAAAAAAGTACAGTTTCTGCTCATTTTGTCATTGAGATGAAAAAATAAAGCCTTTTTCATAGTTGTGAGCAGAAAATGAAAGGAGTATGATCTACATAGGTAGAAAAAGAGCAGCAAGTGAATAATTTCTTGAACAAGTTTCATCTATTTTCATGAGTATAAAAATGACTGACATAAAAATTATTTCTAACACTATGTTTCTCTCATGAACCTTATTCTCTCATCATACCTTGTTTCATGCTGGTCCCAGACACTATTAGATTGAGTCTTTTCTCACAATCAATTGGCTGTTGTCATACTTCGTTATCTGTAGGCAACACACCACCAACACTGCGATTATCCTACAATACGGTGTAGCCTGCAACTATCTCACAGACTCACATACTTGACTCACACACAGACAAGCTGGCACACACACTTAAATGGATTGGAAAACACACAAAACCCTCAACAGGAGTCTTTCAATTACAGCTCCAACAATGTGAGAGAAGGCCTTTAAAGGACCCTCGTTGCAAAATACAATGGAGTTCGTAGAAGCTTATGGAAGGACTGAACTCAATTTACACAATCATTCAACAAAGGTCTACTTCTTCAACTTCAATTCTCTTTTTGGGTTTTCAATCATAAGCGCATTCTGCTAAAGCTCAAATATTCTCATGCTTTTCTCATGCGAGCAACAACCACAGTGCAAAGACGTGCCTTTGTCATTTGCACAACATGCTTGTTTGGATAGCTGTTTTCTCTTATCTTCATTATAAATCAATTTACTTGTTGGCTGTCCAACCAGGAAATTAATTCGGGACCAGAAAGGTCGAGGTATAGCCTTTGTTTTTCTTTGGTGATAGAATTCTTCACCGACTGAAAGGAGGCAAAGCTCCTGATTTATCCGTTTCTCTCCTTGGTTCAAGTTTGGGACGATAAGAGGTAGCTTTTACAGGCTAAGTCCTGTGTGTGTGTGTGTGTGTGTGTGTGTGTGTGTGTGTGTGTGTGTGTGTGTGTGTGTGTGTGTGTGTGTGTG
>JASSRZ010000023.1:13827173-13843620 GCA_032164315.1 Malacoctenus gilli | reverse complement strand
ACACACACACACACACACACACACACACACACACACACACACACACACACACACACACACACACACACACAAAATGGTATGCAGCACCTTGAGGGCCATTACATTGATTCAGCGTATTACCATTTAGTCTTAACTCCACCGTAACCAGAGCTTGTCTGACCCTAATACTCCACCCTCACTTTCATCCTGTTACACGTCTCCAATCCACAAATACCAAAATCCAGTCATTCCTCGTGTGGCTCTGACCTCGCCATCATCTCATACCATTACCTGAGCCCTAAAAGTTACACCCAAACCCTTAGAGAAAAGCAAAGCGTATGCCCTGATCAGGAAAGGTCGGTCCCCACAAATGTAGTGGGCTGTCAAGTACTGGCTCCCACACATGCAGTAAAACATACCCCCGCACACACGTGCACACACACACGGTGTAAAGTCCCTTGGGTCGTGGTTTTTCAGCGCTGCAATGCTGATGTGGAGAAAAACGCGGCTCAAACATCAAGCTGACTAAACAAGAAGGAGACAACTTAATTTCAGTGGGATGAGAAGAGGTGGAGCGTGAAGGTGACGGCATGAAATTATACGTCCTTACCTGACAACACTAACCTGACTTTAGTTCCATCAGCAGAGGAAAAACAGACATGGGCAAGAAAGCAGCAAAACTAGCGAGCAGACTTTTTGACCAATAACATCAAAAATGTACTATTTCCTCATTAATGCCAAACTCGATGAGGCGTTAAGGAAAGCATCAAAAAATCACCCCAGGAGTGGTGACATATGAAAGCTGAGGCTTTGATGTCGTTGGATGTAAAATCTCCTCTTCTAAAAATATTCCAGCCAAGTTCCAGCCAGGTTTTGTTTGTCATCCATTAAAGCTCGGTGTGAGCACACAAAGTATGTAAAATATTATGGTTGCTTAGTGCGGGTCACGAGAGCCTGAGGACGCTGGTCGCTGCTCAGGCACAGGTTAATTAAGCCTTTCAGAGGGCACCCATTTTGGGGCCTCCGCAGGTTAATTACAGAGTAACATACTGACAGGAAACCTCGTTGATTTTATGCAAAGCAGACAGCTTACAAAACTCGTTGCGCGGCCACAGTAGTTCTGCATCCTTAGAGCCGTATCTTCCAAATAGGTCATCCAATATGAATTAATGCTCAACGCATGACAGAAAAGGCAGGTTTTTATGTGCGTTTTCACATTGCTGTCTCCGTGCCGGTTTCTGCAAATCTGCACCCTTTGTAATCGTCAGTGTCAGGACGGGATGACACCAAGTTGACATTTTTCAAATTTTCATGACGGATTCTTGCAGATATCTCAAACAGAAACAAGACGTCTGATTGACAACAAAAAAAAACGGAAGGGAGACACGTACAGTCGTACGCTGGAGATGAATGAATCAGTTCGCGTTGCCTCGGCAAACAAATCAGACATGACAAAAGGCAAGTTGCAAGCAAACACATGCAAAATGACATTTCAGCCTATGAAAATACACACAACACACCGTCCCCATCAGGCAGGTTGAATTCTACACGTGCAATGAACTGTCAGGTCCTGGCCCCCACAAGCGTAGTACAAAAAACACACACACACACACACACACACACACACACACACACACACACACACACACACACACACACACACACACACACGCTTCGACTTGCGTTCAGCGTGATTTATGACAGCGACAACCATTAACGTTACATACAAATGATTACATAACGTCTGTGGAGAAAACACCTTCTTTGAGGTTGAAGCCAAGGTTGCCAGATCCACCATTATTTCCGCAGAATCGAGCTACTTTCGTATGCAGGTCTGGTCTTGCCATATGTACTTGATGCCAAAGACAAATATCGGCAAATGCTGTTGGCATGTAACGCTTAATTTCCCAATAGGCTGAGCGCAGTCTAAAGGTTGGATGTATGCCGACATCGATTGCAACTCAATATATCGGAGCATCTCCACTCCAAACTCAAGCGTCACTACGAGTTATCTAACCTGAACCCAAGACGTGTGTTGACTCAACACCCCAGTGTTCAGTTATTAGAGGCAGGAAACTATCTGGAATATTCTCATCTCCCAACCTTGACGCAGTCAGACCCTAAAACTTTTTGCTGTGTAAAAATCAATTGATCTTTACAAATATCAACTTCAATTTCGATCCAAATGGAAGGTGAACAACTGGTTTCCTGCTGCTGCGAGAATGAAGGAACAAGGCCACACAGAGACACACACAAACTCGCGAATCTTCAAACTTTCACGGTCAGATTTGTTCGCGCGGACTGAGCGGAGCGTCAGGAGGTGTTCATTGCACTTCCTGCGTATCCGTATATCTGCGTATATCTTAAGACAACTTCAGAGTCCGACACCACTCACAGCTGCAGCGCGGCGGGATTAAACACAAAGGTAACATGAAGGCCGAAAGTGATATTTCAGAAAAGATTATATCTTCAATGTATTTGACAGTGTTCACACTTGATTTTTGGAAGCTTAAAAGAGGACTTTGAGAAATCAGGAAACTTGCTTGTGTTGCTTACAAAGGCCTCCCAACAGCAGGCCGGTCTCATTCATGGATGCCTCGGCTTAATAGTCGAGCCGGTTTATCGTAAGTCCCTTTCCTGCATGGCTGTTCCTCAAACAGAAGGGGAAAAGTGGGTCTGGGTTCGTTTGAAAGTGAGCGGCTCCAAAGGGATGCAGGCTATGTGAAATACATAGAAAGAGACTGGGGGGCTTCTCTTAGATCATTATTAACAAACATGAAGGAAATGAAATAAAATCTGCTGCGGCATAACTGTGTGCTGCACTGGCAATTACATAATCCAGCGCTATCTAACATGTCAGATTTGTTCAATGTAAAAAGTCTGCTCCAGCAAGAGGAGAACGTGGTAAACAAGCCTGTGATAACGGCACAACAAGGCAGCGTGGCCGCATTCCCAGCAGACGTACTACAAGGCATCAGACACTCCTTGTTCCGACCAATCCCTGGAGTCCATCTCCTGGGCGGCGCAGACAGGGACGGGGGCCGTTTGGTCTGTAGCAGCACCCAGTCCAGACCCTAATGGAGCTGACTGATCACATTTCACAGCAGGGCCAATGCAAACCAGCAGAGCAGAACAGAGACGGTGGCCCAGGGCCCAGAGGCCCACTGTAGCAAGCGGAGGATGGCGAGCGCTATCATACACAAAGGCGGCGTCTCAGTGTTTGGTGAAGCGGCGGCCTGAAACAAGACGTGGCTGTCACATGATGTGTTTAATCACTCGCAGAAGGAATGAGCCAGGTGGGTCGGGCCAGAGAGGAATTCATACTCGAAGACGTTGGCTGGACTGAACTGCAAAAAAAATGAAGAAGGGAGCCTGGAAGTGTAATAATAAATGCATTCTCCAAGTTTTCCTCCGATCTTTTTTTTTTTGCCTCACACTGCGAGGGGGGAAACATAAATCAGCCAAACACATTTTTAAGAGACTTATCCTGGCATGAGAACAATCTTCCCAATAACTTTAACGACCCATAAGCACAATACTTTGTGGTTTATTAAACCTGTTTTATTTGCGAGAGATGACACATGATGAATGTATTCCCGGGCTCTCTGACAGAAAGTTGACGACGCAAACTCAACTCTCCAGAAACACCATATGTGTCGGTGTGCATGCTTTATTTTTTTTCGTCCCCCGCGTGACGGCATTTGATATATTCTTGAACTACAACATGGTAAAACTGCCATTGTGCAAAAGTGTCTCTGGAACTTGTGATGCGTGTTTGAGTAATAATTGCATATCTCCAAAAGGGCGTAACACACCACCACATGCAGGGAGACGAACAAAATAGCAAACAGATGCTTGAATGAACTCCTGCTTCCTGCTTGTACATGCAGCGAACACAAGCTGACAAATCTTGTCACGAAAAAAGCGCACATCATACTTCCCTTATTTGGGCCATAATAACCATTTCACTCAGGCTCAACCTGAAGTGGAGTCACACTTTTCCGCCAGTTACAAACTTTTATGGCTTTATTCGAAACTATATTGGCTTTTTTTTCGCTGCTTGTTTCCCTATAAAGGGTAAAGGCAAAAAATTCATTTGCCACTTTTTACATGCTCAGGAGAGTTTTCCGTACAGGAGATTGCAGACGGGAGACTTTGCTCTCCGAGTCGTCAAACGCGGGTTACCTTGAGAGAAATTTCACACTTTCGGAAAGGAGACAATTTTCAATCAGAGATAAGCAGATAAGTGTCCTCGGCTGGAAGCCGGGAGCCCGGCTGCTTTGTTTACCTAACAAAATGGACTCACACTGAACTTCAAATGAACCACATCTAATGCAGACACATTCACAGCGAGTTTAAAAACAGCCTCTGTGGGCTGGGAAATAATGGACGTCAATCATCCAAGTTAAAGAGGTCCACTTGTGAATTATTGCCGAACAGAATATCGCTCCACATGGAGCTGCATCAGGACGTAAAATGTACTCAGCAATTTATATACTCTATAACAACTTTATGACGCTGATGCAAATGCTGGGAACAATCACCTATACGGGGCAATTTACATGTAACTAGGTAAACGTAACTAGGGCACGAAGGCGACTCGTTCTAAACACGAGCGCAATTAGAACTTGTCTTTACAATCGGCTCCTTTTTTACCCCAGAGGTGACATTTAGAAATTCACGAATGCTCCCAGGAACTCACCGCCGACTGATGTGTTAACAGCATTTCCTCGTCAAACAAGATAAACTGTGATGCGACTGCGTGCTTCAATACAGGAGAGGTCATAAAGTCTGACGTGTTGGGTGACCTCAGCAACTGCCATCTGTCGCAGCCCATAAAGGATGAAACGGCACGTAACCGCGTAGAACTCGGCGAAACAAGAAGAGTGCGCGAGCGGCGACGCCAGCGAGCCTCTCTCAACCTTCACACATCGTTGTTTGGACATACATATAAATGGCGGATAGGCCATAAAAGCGGAGGGAGCTGCAAACACCTGCAGGTGTGATAGGTGGGTGGGGCAGAGTGAGCCCGTTGGCGCTGAATACCCAAGATTTGGCACCCAATTTGCGACCCCCCGTGTCGGCACCACCCCCGATGAATCTGCTGCTCCTCCCCATAAACAGCGTTTGTTTATGTGCAGCCATTTCACCTGGTTGACAGATGCAATAAAAGCCGGCGTTTGCGGCTGCCGGGTTGATTTGGGTGATTGAACTGTTGTCGCCGCTCAGTCGGCCTCTGACGTCAGTCCCATCAGTCTGCTGACACTCAACTAGACAAGGTACAAAAAAGTAACAAAGTAACTGGTAAAAAATGCTATCGCCGAACAGAAAACCCCTAAAAATTGAGAAAAAATAGGCGGTGCTCACTGAAAAAGTGTCAAAACAGGCACCACTGAACTGCAACGGAACCTGGAGCTGTCAAAGTGACCCAGTTCCAGGTTTTATTTCCATTCTTCAACCATTTCATTGAAAGCATCCAATCAAACCGTCACTATTTTTGGTTTTATGATGTGAGGAAGAAAAACTAAAGCCCGGAGAAGGAAGAGTCAATACGTAACTCCCTTTGAGTCTCCTATAGCTCAAATTAAACTGCTGAAAATCCTGACAGAGCCCTTTCGCTGTGCTGAGAAGTCAGAGGTTTTGCACTGAGATCAGTGCTTATATTACAATAACATTCAATAAGATATATGTTACGGTCTGCCCGGGATGTATGCTGCCCTCCACTGAAAGTTCCTTTGGAACGACTCCAGACTCTGTGACCCTGAATTGGGTGGAAGATAATTCTAGGTTTGCCTCGAATGTGCTCTCCCAACGATTCCTGCATTATAGCCACGCACTGAAGAGGGGCTTTGTCTTCCCCGTTGCAGAATTTAAAGTCTGCAGCAACCTGGCAGCCAGCTGGAGTTGCTGCAAAGTGTAACTGAAGACGCGGGATGACCTGAGGCCAAACATCCGCGCGTCTCTTTTGGCATTGCTTCTCCGAGGTCGGCGAGGGCCGGCAGCGCGCGATGACCAGTCAAAAACTCATCAACTGAAGAATGCACAGGCGAGGTTTGATTCTGACCGAAAGCAGTTCGCAGTGTGTGTTGAGAGACAGCCTGAGGGAGCGATTAGCAAAAAAAAAAAAAAAAACCACAAGAACTCACGAGAAGGGTTTAAAGCTGCTGGTCTTTGCATTCTGAGCAGCAACATTATGCAAAATCTGACATGAGTGGCACGGCAACCATTCCTCTTGCTCAGGATCACGACGAGTGTTTTGTTTTGGGCGGATATAATAAGACTGTGGATCACAGCGATCTGGAGGACCTGTCAAACACTTCAAGTAAGCCCTTTATTTTTGCCTGACAGCATCAAGTCAGCGAGAGAACTGGCAGCATCCGGTAGCACCTTCGGGCGCTTTCACACCAGAGCTGACGGATCCACTTTAAAAACGGACTTTGTTCCCTCAGATAGTCCGCTTGAACCGGCCAGTCTCGTGAACCCTGTTTCCAAACAGAGGGTGGCGAACACGCCCAGCTTGGCCTCGACGTTTGTATTTTGTGTACAAACAGAGAAAGCGTCCCTTTTCACAGCAATTAATACAGAGTTAAAAGTAATCAAAGATCAAAAGTTAATCAAACTTATCATTAGCCATAATTAGTCACTCAACAGCTTCAAGCTGATTGTCCTTCTTTTCCAGCAAATAATTGGCCTCCTCCTCACATGAAACTCGGTATTTCGAGACGTCTGCGGCGGCAAGAATATCTTAGCGAGCAGGCAAGCATGTAAACAGCAAATCATTCCTTTACAGCCAGTCATGGTTTTGGCCGAGAGCGACGTGACAGAGCTCAGACACCAACTGTCATCTTTCATGTCGTCTTTTTTGCCTCCTTAATTGCAGACTTTATGTTGCCATCAAAAAAAAATTACATAAAACACTAATTTAGTTTTGTATGGCCTTCAGTGAATCATAGCGGGGGACCCTGGAATCTGTGACATCCAACCATAGCGGGAACAGTAGGAGGCGTTCTTGCTACAACGGGAAGCAATGACCCGTGATGGTGTAGCCGCCACTCTCCGTAGGAAGTCACACATTTCTTTCTCCTCCTTAGCCTTACCTCCTGGTGATTAGAGGAACATCTGCAAACACAGACAGTCCTCCCTGCTTCCCTTTTCAAAGCAAACTCCAGGAATCATTACCCAACATGAGCTCATCATTAGCACATTCATAATTCAGTGTAATGGATTATGTAATTGCTCCATTAATCAGGGGAGCCACCCCAGCATACTTTCCTATGCATTAGTTTAATTATGGGAAATGCCTCTTGTTAAAATAGATGCCCTGTTTGCAGGGGCAGGATTTTTTGAAGTCTTCATTCCGCACCGCGGGAACTGGAAGTTTCGAAGCGGCTCGTCGATGGGCTGCCGGGAGGTTTTTGTGGAGACAGCTCTTCAATAAAATATGCGGTGGCAGGAAGGCACAATGGAAAACATAGGCAAAAGGGCACGTGCCTGGAAGGGAAGCACTTGTCAAACTCAGACATCACTAAAGTCACACAAGTTATTGGCATTTGCACGCAGCGGCTGCGTGATGAATATTCCACTTATATATCTATATGTGTGATTTTAGATTTGTATGTATATATATATATATGTGTGTGTGTTTGAAAAGCTGGAAGCATCTGAAACAGATTAAGACACGTAGACATGAAGGTACTTGTCATCTGATTCCAGCAGCTGGCATGACTTGTGAGGACTTAATCCAACAGTGTCATCAGCTATTTGTCAAGGAGGAAGAGATAGAGGGCTGCGCTCTCGCTTCCTCGCTCCCTCTCACTATTGTGGGAAGCTCGGCGCGAGCGCACGGGCCGCGCTCGTTTAGTTTGAGTGACATTTGCCTATCATCACCGAGGGGATGCTGGCTGTATTTTGGTCAGCTCATCCTTGTTAAAAAAGTCACTGACGGGCAGAGGCTTGGTAAAAGCCCCGAGTGCAGACAAGAAATAACAGCCTCTGTTGGAAAAAAAAAAGCGCCCTGTTGTTACATAAGAGAAATCACTTGGATATACAAATTGCAGCACACTTATCAGTTATTTTCCTTGTCTGCTTTTCCTCCCCCAGATTGTACTTAAAACGATTTCTTTCGTACTCTTTCCTTGTTCCTGCACTCGGAGGGAGAGTGGGAGAGCCTGAAAATTAATATGTATTTTATACGGCTGCATACAGAGTCCGGAATAAACCTCCATTCTAAACAGGCCCCCGAGTGATTGGTCCTTCAGTCACTACCTACACAAAACAAACAACTAAATGGTTTGTGGTTACTGTCAAGATGTTGGCAATGCTTCACAAGGCTTAAAGCCTGCTGCCAATAACAGCCTGAGCCAAACAGAAAGACGGAGAGAGAGAGAGAGAGAGAGAGAGAGCGAGAGAGAGAGAGAGAGAGAGAGAGAGAGAGAGAGAGAGCGAGAGAGAGAGAGAGACTTAGAACTAAATCCTCCTCTGGTTCTCAGAATGGGTACAACAGAGAGTGGAGGACAAACAGGTAACTCTGGTAGAGAAATGGAGTAGAAATGGCATGGCGGAATCACATTATTTTCCCCGCCATTCAACAGAGAAAAGGAAAAAAATAGTGATAAGCGCACACACACGCACACATACACGCACGCACACGCACGTGCGCGCGCGCACACACACACACACACAACAGTGATATCGAGGCACAGAGTGAATTATGTCGCCTAAAAAGGCTCTACCTCTTTGTCAAAAAGTCAAGAACATGGTAAGAGAATCGGGGAAAGCAGGTGACGGGGAGTAATGATGGTAAAAATCCTAGAGCAGGACATAGTGACCTTACACACGAGTGATTGGTTAATGCCTGTGTGTCAGGCTGACATGAGAAATGTGATAGTAGCATGCATCAGCAGCAGCTTTCCCCCATCACACTGAAAGCAAAAAGACATTCAAGGTCAAATCACACTTGTAACAATTAAGGTTGCCGTGACTTTTCATTTCTAATGTGTCCGGCACATGAGAGCGCCGTCCTCTGAAGTTTATGCCTCAGCGTTCACTTGCAATCAGAGAGAGGGCACATGCTGAAAAACCTTCAGGTTACTTCGACCTGCTGGACCCTTCATGGATAAAGTGACAGAGGTCGCAGTGACTCGAGGGAGCGTGATGCATCCAAACAACGGAGAAGAGTGACACAACCGAGCGGCATGGCAGCAGGAAGCATCAAGAGAGGAAGCGGGCATGTGATGAATAAAACAGCGTGGATGGATAAAACCTGATCTTCACAGGACAGGTTTTGACAAGCTTTGACAGATGTAGCACTTTAGCTCTGGCAACTGACCTGCTGAGGAAACCAGGAAAGGACAGACGCACGGGGTATCCGTAGCGTATCATTCGCACCATCTCAAGCACTCCGATGTACTGCAGCTGGGTGGACACATGGAAGCTGTCAAAACTGTCTGGCTGACCGCTGGAGTTGGGGCGCACACACTCCACAAAGTGAGGAGTACTTGCTTGTAATTTACTGATCATTTCTGACAGCGAGTTCTGAAAGAAGAAACAGGAAAGGAGTTAGATTCAAAGGTATTTTTAACAAACACATAAACACACGAGTTGTACCCAACGCTTCTCAGTACTCGGTTGGGTTGGTTGCTTTTGTGTTGTGGCTCTCAGAATGAAAAGGAGAGCCTCTTTTGATGTTCTCACTTGATTTGAGGGATGAAGTGGCTGAACAGAGATTGCATTCTGTTTATGACACAGTGGTCTGATTTTTGGGTGCGTGCTCGGCCTCCGGAGGATCGAAAACACAAGGAGCTCTTTGCCTAAAATCTCTAAGGGTGAGTGAATGTGCAAGAGCTTTTTTTCAAGGCCTAAACTCAAAGATGTTACATCAAGGGTCACACAGGCTTGTGCGTAAACAATTACATCTGTGTTTTTTGCCACTCCCCCTGCTGACGTCGGTCTGTAGACTTCACACCATCATGCTTGATGCTCAATACCTCAGCCTCTCGTCTTTGACCGCCACTGCCAGCGTTCATATTGCCGCCCTCCCTCCGAACATGCACTCGGGACACAGTGGTTGTTGTTCATTGTTCATTCATTCATGTGGAGGGCTTCATGTTTGGCTTGGTACAGCATCATTCTTCAGCCCACTCTCTCCTTCTCTGCCATTCCCCGAGGGACTCGTCGACCACAAGTCCACAACTCTGATTGTGCAACACACTGGCTTCATTCAGGCTAAATGTGCAGCTTCTTTGAACCACACTTTAGCCGTCTTGCGTCACCAGCACACATGAAATTGCGCTACTCTCACTGAATATCATTGTTTCTTTATATAGTTGTGAAATCAGACCACTCTGTTCGGAATACATCTCTGGGTTTACATTGTTGTGGAGAGGATTACATGACCCAGAGTGACTGTTTGATATCTGGATCGAATTAACACAGAGCTTAAACATATGTTTGCCCTTATGCAAGATTCAACTGAGACGGATGCAGATAACTTTGTGGAAAAAAGGGATTCAAGTACAATAAACAAAAGGTGAAAACTGAACAGTGGGACACATTGTTTTGCTACAGCAGGAAGACGCCAATTCGATTTCAGGCCAGGGCCTTTGAATGTGGTAACTGCATGCTGAAGCTGGTTTTCTCAGAGTCATTTGTCTTCTTCGCAGTATTAAAAGACACGTTTTAGGTAATTGATGTCTTTTTTATTGCCCGCAGGTGTGTGTGGCGAGTGAAGTGTTCAGCTTGCTGTGACTCTGACTTGAATAAAGCGGGTCTGAAAGATGGATGGATTTTTTCAATTAACACTTTCACCACAACACAACAACAATGTTTGATACCTGAAAGTAAAACGGCAAGGGAATCAACATGATTTTATATTTTATGCATATATGGCCACAACACAAGAACCTGCAGAAAGCACATTTTAGATGTTTCAGGTGCATGCAACAATGACAGTTACCCTCAGTTGGACCGCGACAGTGACTGGGCCACAACGCTCCAGTCGCTGGAGAAAGGAGCTCGAGCCTTTTTTCTTCAAGATCTGTTCATGGAAAGAAAAAAGAGAGGAACACATAATCAACAATGTCTTTATTGTGGCCTACACATTCAATAATGCTCTTAATTAATCATGACTTTAATATGTTTCAAAGTTTATGAGATACTTCATGTTTACTGTGTAGCACACTCATGTTTACAGTCCAACTCTCTGCCCTGCACAGCGTTATTACCTAATGTTACCGTAAAAGGCTGCTGGGACAGACCGGGAAGGTGAAATGGGACTTATGTAAGCCTTTGCTCTAGATGGCTAATGAGCCACAGAGACAGCAGACAGGACCTTCTGGAGGTTACACAACCGGCAAGCTTTTTCACTCACATGTGTTTACTACCACACTGTACTTGCCAAAAACACTGAGGCAGATAAAATGGAAAAGGGAGTCCCACAAAAGAGGACGACTGGGAGAGGACAAGAAGGCTTATTTATCGCAAAAAATTGATATGGAGTGTGCCATTTCTGTTTTAATGATTGCAAGTTATGAGGAAAGTGTATAAGTGAACTACTGCCCGAGCTTTTATTTGCACGTATGTGCATGCTTGCTGAGGATTTATCTCCCACATGGTTGTCTAAACAAATCCTGTTCCCAGAGATTATATTTAGCAGCTCGCTGGGAAGTAGCTTCGAATAGATTAGCATTTTTTCCCCCAAAACACTATTTTTAGATATTCATTGATTTCCACAGCTATCACTTGCCATGCAAGAGTGAAAACACTTCCTGTGTAACTGTTTTCCGCCAAGTCATCCACTCCCAGTATCTTTTTGTGTAGTTTGAAATGGAGCGGTAATTAAAGTACTATTGAGGAGAAGCACATCTTTGAATAAAACTGTATTGAAACAACAACGTGTCTTATTGCTGTTGTTTAATTATGATAGAGTTGTATGTGGCCACACATGCAGCACTGACTCCACTGTGAACAATGTACTGTACCTTGGTTAGATCATGGTACCTCCGGGGTTGTTGAGGAACCGAGCTGGCACTGACATGGGAGCCTGATGGCATCCTGTGGAGCAACAAGGCAGCTTTAGGCCCCCTCAGCCCGATGCGGCCCTGCGCAGCTGGCACCAGAGAACCAGTCTGAGTCAGCTTGGACTGGAAGAGCTGCTGCAATAACACACTCTCGCTGGCTATTGGGCACAAAGCACATACACAGAGAAGGAAGAAAATAAGTGGAGACGAAGCAACAGCATTGGCTGAAAAAGGGGGTGGAGGAGAATAATAGAGCGGTGTGATGAACAGAAGGAAAGAAAGATCAGAGGAGGGCTGGGGGTTGGTGGGTAGGAAACACAAAGTTAAGCTGTGTGTAAACAATCAGTCAGGCAACAAGAAGGGGGTGGACCATGTCACTCCCCAACACGTGAAGCAGCCCACAACAACGAGCTCATTCAGAAAGCCCAACATGTGTGTGCACATGAGAGAGGCGTTCTCGTTAAAAAGGTTGAGCAAGAAGAAACAGAAAAAAAGGAAAGGAAAGGAAAGGAAGAGAAAGAGTGTGGAGGATGATGAGAGGGAGGCAGACCACACAAAGAAAAACAAACACGGGTCCTGAACACATTCAGCGGAGTTAATTGCTCACAGCTCAGAGGGTGATTGTCTTTTCATTGAAAGCAATCATGTGATGAGGACTGTTGATATATGTGCGTTGGATACTCTCGGTGCCAACTGTATTCACAAAGCAGACACATAGATCTCTTTGCCCTTCAATTAAGTCTGGGGCTTACACCTAAAGTGAGTGGGGAATGACACTCGAAAACCCCCCCCACAACAAATAAGTCTGTGTGTTGTCAAAAGAAGCGGCGCATCGACTCGTCAGACGAAGGGATAACAGCCAAGTGTGAGTGAATGGCTAGCCTCTGGAAGATTGGCCTCATCATGGAAATTATCGCAATTAGGCTGCTGGACGCAAGGTTGGCCAGGCGGTCGCACAACGGCTGCCTGTGTCCCGCGAACCACGACGCCCCACATCTGGCACCTTCTATAGACAATATACACACAGACGGTGCTGTCTGCCGCATATGGAATTAAACACACGCACATACTAACACCACCACTCACAAGGAGTGGTTCTGTGTGCTGTTTGTTTGTAGGAGAGTGCATCTTTGTGATCGAGCGAGCGCCGACACCACGATGTGCTCATGTGCACGTTATTCACTGGCTACTTACACTTCATCGTGAGCAGGAGATTCTGAGGAAGGCTGTCCTTGTTTTTGGTGAGTGATCCTGTGAGGTCATATGAAGTCTGGGACAAAGAAAACAAACTCAAATCAACCAGAATAACTCCTCAAAAACTACTCAGCGGTTATAGTTGTCAAAAAACACATATGAAATATATAATTATTATGGAAAAATACAAACAGGTGATTAGGTATATTGTTTAAAGTGAATTGCTTCAAAAAGTTCTTAGCCAAATTACTTATTCGAGACAAGACCAAGAAGGTGTGATTTGAAAGTGTAAGTTTAAAGTCGATTGCGTGAGCTTTATGCAACCCTGCTTTACTGATCATTTGAGATGTGTTAATTTTATGAGTTTCAGCAATCGAGTGTCAACAACCTGTCACAGAGTCTCAATGTCGCAGACATAATGGGCGAAACACGACTCAGCTGAACGGCAAACCTGCCACAGAGACTAAACGGTGAGTTGAGATGTTGACTCATTTTACAGCTCTGAAGGTAAATTTAATGGTCTGACAGAATATTGAGCGCATCATGTCAATCTCCTTTGTCCCCGGGGGGGCCATAAAGCCTGAAGTATGCCTTTCATTAAAGAGGCAGCTTACTGACCCATTCTGTTTGCTTCGATTTCCTATTTACCAACGACAAACGTGACACATAAATGTCTTAAATTACGTTTTTTGTTGGTTTTTTTAGGCTAAATAACTTTTAAATCGAGCCAAACCAGATAAATCATAAAGTAGGACATTAGCATAGCAATCATTTGGTAGATAAATCTTGTAGTCTTCAACAGAGGCTTCCACAGTTTTATTGACAGACCTGTCCTGCATAGTGGCTGACAGTAAAGGCTGGGCCTTGGTCTTTGGGTGGAGGGTTGCCATTGCCATCCTTGGTGGTGAGGGAGAGACCCTGAGTCGGGTTGGAGTCCAGTTGGGCAGACAGCCTCTTGTACAGGGTTTGCTCCACCGGTCGGAGGCTCTGGCTCTCCTCGTCTAACACACACAGGAGTCCCTGAGGCTTCTGGGGGAGGAACAAAGGGAGGATCACATTACAATGGTCACATACTTACAATCCACAACCAATTTAAGAGCAGGACATTCTGTTTTGGTGACTATCCTGTTGTTCACGACTGAGTAGTATGATCCCTCACATATGACTGAGGGGACTGAATTTTACTGCTTCATTTGGGCGTTTGTAGATGGAAATGAGAACCAAACCAGTAGACCAGAATACAAAATCAATTTTTTTTGCAAAAATCACAAACTAGAAAAAAGTCATTATTTTCAATGAGATTTTCCAAGTTTGATTCGATAAGTCACTTCATCCAAAATCAAGGTGGGGGGTGTCTAACTCCAGTCCTTGAGGGTTTCCTTCCTAAGACTTTTCAATGTGTCGGCACGCACCTGCTTCAAATTGATATGAAATTATCAAGTGCAGCAAAAGTGATGCTAACAACTCATCCAATTGATGCAGGTGTGTTGGAGCAGGGACACATGAAAAGCTCTCAGAGGAGGGAGCCTTCCAGGAACGGGGTTGGACAAGCCTGCTCTTGGTGGTGTTTGCATGTTTAAATCACAGCATTACATTGCACCACAGTGCACAAGTCCAAATCATGAATATACAGTACCTGGAGGAAGAAATCCAGGACTGCTGGATGGTTGCTGGGGGAGCAGGAGGTCTCGATGGCGATGCCCTCCTGCAGACACTCAGCCTGCTCCTGCTGGAATAGGACCTCAGAGACGTACCGCCTGAGCCTCTCGTTGGTCATATTCACGCACAGCTGGAATGTAAACAAACATGGAGACCCGCATGTAAACATGTTCTTAGGCACACATGGTGCTAGTCCTCAGCGACAATCTGCCAAATGTTTATTTTCCGAGCAAAAAAGTGCACAATCCCGACCACTGCCCACTGTAGCGGAAGTCGAGAAGTCAGTGCAGCATAAATAAACCAAATGCTCATGGAACACAGTTGACCCCAGAATGACACGTCCCATGTACATTCACAAGGACTCCTCGTGGACAGTGTACACACGCTCCTAATCCGTACTTGTGTTTATCCACACCGAGAGAGGAAAAATGTTACAACTGGGACACACCAAGTATTCCTCGATGATAAGTCATCCAAACAACAAGCTAGGGTCAGTGAAATGGTTAAAACCATACATAAAGCCATATTTTCACCAAGCACAAACGGACAGAGCAAATGCAGCTTTAAAACACTATCTCAGACTGGTCTTTTTAAAAGACGTATTGGCAGTGGAAGCATTATGTAACTTTTACGTCACCCTTTTCTGTCCTTCTTTGAGATTCTATCAGAATCATGCTATGACCCAGAATCAGGGTCTCTTCCTGCTGGAGAGCAAAGTGCTGATCTGAGTGTGTTGCTTTAAAGTGTGGGTGGCTACATTTCTGTGTATCGCTCATCAGTGTTTGTCTTTTCTTTGTCTTCGAGCTTGTCTAGTCCATTAAAGGCTTAGTCCCAGCAGGTGGTTGATTGAGTTAGCTCATTAGCAAAGTGCTGAGCAGGTACAACAGAACCCTGACAAACACAGCCCTAATTAACAAGCGCTAATGACCCTGATCATGCTGCGCATGTAGGGCATGCTTGTGTATGTTTCAGCATATGTGTACATGTGTGTACAAACATGTCAGAGCTTGTTTGTCACTGATGAACTGAAAGAGATTATTGTGTGTGTGGGTGTGTGTGTGTGTGTTTATCCACAACTTGCTCCTCCTCTTTTTTCTTCTCTGAGTACTGGCTTACACATCTGCGTTTTGAGTATTATGTTGTCACAAAAGGTCTGATTTTCAGTGGAGAATATGTGGAATCTGTCAGTGTTTTCCTTCTTGCCACTCTCTGTGACCTGCAGGACAAAGGTTATGCAATCTCTCACTTTCACTTGGATTAGGGAACATCCAAATGACTGAGGCCAAACATATACGCTGGCATGAGCAGACACACTGCTGTGTTTCAATCACTTAAGGAGACTCCACACTGATTTCACTAAGTGCCAAAACTAAACTTGACCTACTATTCTAGGATCTCAATACATACTGGCAAAACTGCAAAGTAATTGATTTCTAAAATTATAAGAATGAGTTCTCCATAATGATTGTAACATCTCTTCTTTTACAGCTTGTACACACGCACGCGCACGCGCACGCGCACGCGCACACGCACACGCACACACACACACACACACACACACACACACACACACACACACACACACACACACACACACA
>JASSRZ010000023.1:13805152-13815887 GCA_032164315.1 Malacoctenus gilli | reverse complement strand
CCTCTTAAAACAAACATGAGAGCTAATTCAAAAAGCCAAATATCACTTGAAGCTGAAATAACAAATCTTCTGTCAACTCTGTGAGTTGTCTAAGATTTAAATTGCTTGAGTGTTGCTATGAGAACACTCAAAAACATTAAGAACTAGCACAGATGTTTGTGTGAGGTTTCAGACCATTTGTGTTTTTCTGGTGAATATCACATCAAATAAACTGACTAAAGAAAATTTGAAGGAATAATATCGAACAAAGGTTTGCTTGTTTAATGTTGTGTAATCTATTTAAATAAGTGTGTAGAGTTTCAAACGTCAAAGCATCTATTGTTTACCACTCTGAGCAACATCCCCATTTGCCAGGTTCAGCAAACAGTGATACACAAATCTGCCAGTGTTATATTTGTGGCTGTGAAAGAGGAAGGTGGGATTGGATGAGAACCGTCAGACCAGAGGAGGTGACAGACGGCCAGCAGGTCACACATGTTGTGACATATGTCCCCCTCACACCAGCTCCTCCCTGCTCCTCCTCACATCCTCTCTGTTGGGCAGGGATGCCTGGAGCGATTCCAGGCAGTGGCAGGAATGGGCAGCCGGAGGGGGGGTGGGAGCTTTGGCAGGAAGAGAAGATGCCTCTTCCATCATGCAGCCCCTCCACATGGACGAGGCTTTAAACTGGCATTAATTCAGCTATTTGAAATTGATTTATCTGCTTTTTAGAATAAGGTGGCACTCATGCTGTTATCTAATTTGCATTCCAACATCGTGGAAAACCTACAGAGCCTCTACACAAGTTTCACTCATTGCCAGTCACCTAAATACTCTACAATACAGTATATATGGTTTGGCAAAATTCTCTGTTGTAGAAAGCTACTGTAAGTGAGTGTCTATGAGTTTGCGAATAAGTGTATGAGTGCATGGCTCTCCCTCTCTTCAGTGGTTGGTGCCGAGTCAGCCTTACGCTGTGTATCACTGACAGGAAGACTGCATTATTTATCAACCACCAGGTCCATTTCATCTGTTCATGTCCTGCTCATTATACAGCAAGCATGTCTCCTCGAGAAGATCGTTTTGCCGGTACATGGCAGAGCTTATCAAAACTGCATGATTTAAGCTCTGGCCATGGTGCCGGTAAATGCTCGACTTGATGCGAGTGATTCAAACGTGTGCTTACCAAAGTGGAGTAGATGGGCAGCTCTTTGTTTGGGTTAATCAGAAGAAGGATGTGTCCAATATAAGTCTGTGAAAAAGAAGGGGAAAAAATCCTGTTATTTTTTGTCTTTTTTCACTCGAGTTAGAGACGATAAGTATCCCAAAATTTTCTCAGGTTTCATGCGGCACAGCTTTGGAAAGGATGGATTAAAAAATGCCTGAAGCTGACACGTGATAGTCTTGGTAATTTTGATTGCAAAAGCAGATGTCTTTGAGAATAAGGCGAAGGAGAAACCTCCAGCGATAACAGAAGTAACGATCTTTCTCTACTTAAGACAACAAATCTTCCAGTCCACGGTCCACAGTGCACAAACCCAAAGGCCAATTAGATAAAAATAGCCCACTCCCAATTTCTGACCCTTTCCACTAAACTCTTAACCCTGTGTTCCTTACTAAGAGCCCCGGGGGCTGTTTGAAAGCTATCTAATGTTCTCTCCCCTGGGAAGGTGCAGGCATCACTAACGTGCTACTCCGTCCTTATGCCCCAGCTCAAGGTTAATGACTTGAACAAATTCCCACTGCCGGCAGACGGGGCAGATTTCGCAATAGGTTTGTTCGTCTTTTCTCAACTTTTTTTCACTCCTGATAAGTTTGGCAATTTACACGACAAGTCGCTCTCATGGCAAGGTTGTCAACTGTCCAGCCTTTATCAGTGTGTTCTGTTGCATGCTTCCCCAATTGCTTGCCATTCTCAGTGGGGAGGTAGCCGTGGACGGGTCCTTTCTATCCTGGCAGAAGGCAGCGACCACTCATCAAAGCCCCATCTCTGACCACCCTGCTGGGAACATATGGAGCATTCATTGCCTTTTGTTCTCCCCCTACTTGTCCTTCACTTTATCTCTGCTCTTCTCACCTCTCACAAAATATATTCTAATATGCACATAAAGTAAATCTTGTAGTTACAAAAACAATAAAAAAGCACCTTTGCTTTGCTAACTTGATGGGATAATAAACTGCAGAGTTCGTTATTTAAATGATGGTGAGTCAATATCTTCTTGACTGGTTTTGTTCAATAACTCTCTGGAAAGAAAAAAATATTGCATTGCATTAACCATGCAACTCTACTGGGTGTAGATCAGCCATGCAGTGGAAATGCCGTGATAGTTGTACTTTGTTAACCCACTTTCTCCTCTTTTTATAAGTGGACACTACTTCCTGCATCCAACACTCATTATTCTAATCATTTCTCTTTTCCTTATCCACCACTTGTCCTTCCTTTCATTGTCATCCCCATGTCTTCGTCTCCTGCTGAGACTAACCCCACTACCACTCGCCCATCTGGGTGTCTGTAATAACAGACTATTACTGCCTCTTCACAGAAAACCGCGCGCACCGGTAGCTCCACATTGATCTGGTTCCAGGCTTTATGGAGCTCCATGCTCCCCACGAAGTGGGACCAGCGTTTCAAAGGAAAGGAGGCAAATAAAGAGACAGAAAGAGAAGTATTTGTAAAA
This sequence comes from Malacoctenus gilli, assembly GCA_032164315.1. Lineage (NCBI taxonomy): Eukaryota > Metazoa > Chordata > Actinopteri > Blenniiformes > Labrisomidae > Malacoctenus > Malacoctenus gilli. Next base: position 13,813,230 of record JASSRZ010000023.1, on the reverse strand, counting down.
ATGGAGGTGTTATTAGCCCTAAATAAATGATTGATTTTTCTTCTGCATTGAGTGGAAGGAATTGCTGTGGGAAACTGTATCTGTGTGCATGTGTATGAACTTGTATGTGTGTGCATGCCTGTGTGTTCACAGGTGATGTCACAATGGTGGGTCATTAAGACAGAAAATCGTGCTGATAGATTATGATGACATAATATTGTTAATGAATATAGAACGACATTTGAATTAAGTGTTGCTAGGTCGTTTTTTGCACGTGATTTCAGTTTTAACTAGTGTGACATGCCGTTTACAGACAATAACAGGTTTTTTTTTTAGGTATGACGAAGCTCAGCCAAAGCCAAGACTATCTTGGCTTGTTTTTGTCTCTGAATTTCATATCACAGATTTCATCACTGAGTCTACTACATGTACACTTGCTGGAGGGAAAGACACTGTTGAGCTCATGGGAAGAGGAAAAGTGTGTAGCGATCCAAACATTACACCCTGAAATTCCCAGACTGTAAACAACACTCCAGCACAAGTAAACAACTCATGTGTGTCCCAGTTATGCCTGAGAGAAAATAGACTTTAAAGCTGTGTTTATTTCTTGTGTTGCATGTGTGCTCTGTTCTTCACTGCATGTTTATTGTTTGGTCGAAGTGTGTGTTGCCTCTTACATAGATCTGGTCATTTCCAAAGCGTTTTTGCATCTCGTAGAGCAGGCTGCTGTCGGTCAGCTCACTGAGGGATGCCAGGTCATCATTGGGTGCCGGGGGCATCAGCTTGACCTAAACAAAAGGCAGGTAATTACATACAAACTGTGCGAGTGTGGCGTTATTAATACTCTGCAGAGGTCTTGAGTAATTGCATACACTGGTTAAAAAGTCTTCAACTACAAACTTTTGTTTAGTTTAAATAGTTTTCTATATGAGACAGTGAGATGGCCTCACGGGGTCCCAGTGATTTACAATTTGAGGCAAATATGATGTCTGACATTTCTTTTTTTTTTCTATCAGCTGGAATTATAAAACGAAAGGACTAGTTATTTGATACATTGACATTTTTATTCCAAAAATGTGAAAAAGGTCCCCAGCTGAGTTTCTTTTGTGTGTAAACTTTTTTCACTTATGGAAATAGAACTGAGAAGTGGGTAGAAACTATAAAATCTGTCTTCTTGTGTAATCCCCTTGGACATTTGAACTCATAAGTGCACTTACCGCCTTACTGAGTTTTTTGAAGTATGGCAGCTGTAAGAAGACAAGTTACCTGCTCTAGTTTGCTGGCTCCGGAGCTGAAGGGGCCATCGAGGCCATTATCCTGAGAGGGCTGTCGGCTTAGTGCTCCGCCTATCTCTCTGAACATGGCACACTTCTCCAGCAGGCTGTCTCGCTTAGCGATAGAGACACCCAAGGGGTTCCTGCATGAGACAAGACCAGACAAGTAGAGAAAATAGTCACAATAGAGGGTTGGAGAATGAACAGATTTAGAGGAAACATGCGGCATAAACAAAGAGACGCAGTTGCGCTCATGTAACTAGTGACTTACAAGTTCTTGACAGGGGTGTTGAGGTCATGTGATCCCCCGTCGTAGCATTGGTCAGTGGAAGGTAGAGGAGTGGATGGGTCCTTTAGTCTCTGCAGCCAGCTCTCCTCCGCACAAACCAGCATATCTGCGATTGGCTCTGATACTGCAACATCTGATAACACAGGACACAAGATAGCTCAACAAGAGCAGCAATTTCTTTTGAGCTCCAAGCAAAGAAACAAAAAGTTTCAAGTGAACATGGTCTTCAAACACTTATTTGTTTTTTAAATCTGGTAAATATAGCCTAAAGAATAAGTCCGTTTTCTTGAATTAGTTCAGTTTTAAGAGAAATTTGTTTATTCGTCTTGTTGAGAGCAAATTCATCTTTCTTTTAAAAGGTTATTCTCCTCTGCTGCAGTAAATGTACGGGCATAAAAGAAGAGGAGTCACAATCCACAGGTACACTTTGGTGTTTTGTAATTCCAACCCTCCATTACAGTCCATATGGATGCGTCCTCGATGGTGCAGAAAGTGAATCTCACAATGTATCAATCCAACTGCGCGTCAGCAGAGGGGGGAGGATAACGCCCCTCTTGCCTGTAATAAGGTCTAACAGGGCAGAAGGGAGGCAAATAGCTTCATCCTGTCTTTTTATTTCTGTGTGACAGACAGTCCCCCGACACCCATCTCCTGCTCTTGTCTTCCGTTTGTCAAGTGGCTGCAGGAAGGGGCTCCAAGAGCCATGCACGGGCATTGTCTCGGCCTCTCGGGGCTTGTCGCGAAGCTTTTCTTGGTCTACATGCTGCGAGGAGGTATTGATTAAGACCCAAGTGAGGCAGTCTGAGGGATGATTAAACCACGAGAGTAAATGGGTGGAGACAACTATGACCTTTTATCCCACAATGGGGAGGTGAGAAGGGAAATCCAGAGCACATGCACAAGACATAATTCGTCAAAACAAGAAACACGGCTTGGAGTGCCAGCCGCACAGTTTAAAAAAAATGGGGTTTTATATCAGCTCTTTGAAATGAATAATTTCAATTTCCGTGAGGAAACTCAGATATATTCAGCGTTACTTTGAACCATTTGTACCATTCTTAACAAATAAAAATGTATCATTATAGCTATTATTATGGTTATTACTGTTATGGTTATTATTATGGTTATTATAGTTACGCTTATTATTATTATTATTATTATTATTATTATTATTATTGTTGTTGTTGTTGTTGTATTTGAAAGGGCATTTTTTGTTTGCTGGCATGCACAAGCTGCCTTTTAGCACAGGCTGGTAGGAACGTGTGCATATTTTCATGTCACTGGTCATCTTCTTGGACGAGAAACACATTTGCACAAATTGAAAGACCTAATTAGTGCCTTGTTCTGGGTTCATTTGGATAATAATTAACTGTTAAATGCTCGTGTGGAATGTCTCCAGTGTCAGATCGCAACAAAGAGTCACACTCTAAGTGACAGTGCTCGGTTCATTAGATTTTTTTTTTTTCTTACCAGGACTGATTTTAATTGGACCAAAATGAAATTTACTGGAATCTGACATCTGACTTTGTGCGCTGCTGTGCATATTTTCAAATGAGAAGAAAATAACTACTGCCTTTCCAAACAAGCGAGGAGCACCATTTTAACACCACATTGTAGCAAAAATGGTGTTAATTTATTCCTTCTCTGTCATACTTGTTTTCTTTCATCAATGAAATTAAGAGACACTTTTTGATGAAGATGGGCTACAGTTGCGTTGATTGACAAATTCATCATGTCCCCTCTTTGTCATCACTGTTCATAACCAAGATTGAATCAATGCAAATACTGTATGTGTCTATTTTTTGTATGGCATGAGTTGAAGGTTGGTGTTTCCTCTCATCAAGAAATGGGGTCTCACTTGCAGAGGCACTCAGCTATGCACAGAAAAGCTCACCAGAGACTGATTATAAGGCAGCTTGGCTCTCTGTGTACACTGTGCATGAGACTGTGTGTGTTTGAGTTTGTCTTTTATATCATCACAGTGATTATTAATGCATTTGAACAGTCTCAGCTGAATAGGGAGAAATTTATTCCTCTGCATTTTTGCTTCATTACCTCTCTGTTGCTTGAATGTGTTTGCTTGTTTGAGCCACCACAGTTTGTGTTGGTGCAGGAAAGGGCACGATTGTGTGAATGAGAAAGTAAGTTACCAGAGGGCTTGTCTTGGTTGCAGTTCAGCAGAGTTGGGTTTGCACCGTGCCTCAGGAGCTGGCTGACAATGCTTGTCTGCAAGAGATGGAAGAAACACCCACAACTCTTTTTCATCAGAATAAAACTCAGTAAAACACACACAAAAAGTTTCATTACAGAGCATTTGTTGCTCTAAAGGGGCCTCTTTACTGAGGTATGAGAGCACTGGAGGTTCTACACACCTTTATAGCTACAGCAAAGATGGGAGTACATATGTTAATCTCGTGTGGTATAACGGGACACTGACCTAAAATTTAACCATGAAGCAAAAGCCTCTCAGAGTCTGTGTCACACAAAAAGGTCTATACAAGCGATGCCCTGTTTGAAGAGATCCTTGAATAATGAGCATGCAGAGAAACAACGCCCCATAGATACTAACACTCTTTTTTCTGCACACAGCGACATGTGATGTCTGTCACCTCTGTCTTTCATGTGTCTATCTAGGTTTTCCTTTTACACCAACACAGATGCACAAGCTCTGAAGTAAGAATTTTTCTTCTTTCCCTCTTATTATCCGCTCAACTTTTGCTGAACTCTGCTTCTTCCCTGCTCGTCTCTGTGAAGTGTCTGCGGTATGAATCTATGTAAAACAGTATGTGACCTGAATCCTGACTTTTTTTTAATTCTTATAATCTATCGAAACTATAAATCAGTGCAAACGGCCATTCATCCAATACGACTACTTCTTTTTCTTTTTCTTCTTCTTCTTCTTCTTCTTCTTCTTCTTCTTCTTCTTCTTCTTCACATTATTATCATTATTTATTACTACATGAATTCAACTCAAAAATGAGGCAGAAGACACTGTTGGAGCAGGGGTGGAAGTTCTGGGCAACAATAGCTCACAATTTCTACAAAGTAAGACTGCGTCTACTCAAATACAAATTTTCAGAATTCCTTTGCCGTCGGGTTAAATTATGGGAGTCAGTTATTCAGCACATTCAGCAGACAGACTCTGACCCACACCAACAGCTGTTCAGCTATGAGTCTACAGTGTCGCCTCTGCCCACAAACTGTATCAGCAGCACTCACACTCTATAAATACAGACAACACGTCAGTGGCAGCACAAGCTCTGAACTCTCGAGTGGGTCAAAGTTTATAAGAGGACCAGGAAAAGGTTATCGGCACACAAGGATCAACTGGGACACCGCTGCCTCACAGCTGATGAAGGATGTGATACAGTGCTGTTTTGTTGAAGGGGCCCAAAATACATTTTATTGAATGTAAGAAATAAAATGTAACCTCAATCTTGCTGTGTTTCCAGGGTTTCAGTGTGTACCTTTATTCTGAAGCAGATTAAATTAATCTATGCCCAGAAGTGCTGTATTTTAATACTCTGTCATTTTTGCCCGAGAAACCACCACAAAAGTATTAAAATATTCTGCCCTCAAGAGGACACAATTTGAAAAGCCTCAGCTTGAACCAGGCCATGGAGGAGCCAAGGTCTGACTTATCACAAGACCAATAGCGGGAAGCTTAATTAGCAGCAGTAATGGGGTCATACATCTTCTTAAAGGGTCAGTCTCGTATGTATGCCACACTGCAGCAGGGGTCTCTGGGTTTAATGTACCAGTTAGCATTGCAGCGAGAGACTCCACGAAACGTTCTGCCTCTACCTCATATGAGAAAAAAACATTACATTAGTGAAACCCGTAATCTCATCCACTGGATACATCACGCACCCTGAATGTCCCCTATAACTGAAATGCCACTGTCTATAAGATGAAGGTGACAGGAGGTAAATGCTAAGGGGCAGGGGGTGTAGTTTGTATGCAGGAGGCAAAGCACTGACAACAGTATAGAGCCAATAGCTGAGGTGATTTAGCACTGCAAGGAAAACCTAATCGATTCTCCAATCCTCTAGACTGCCAGTCTTAAGTCACATACACTTATATATTACACACATGCATGAACACAGTTTAAACGTGAGTCAGACACTGTTAAAACAAAGAGGCACGGGATGTTTGTGGTGCCTTCTACAAGATTATTGTCAGGATTTGCACGTTTGGATTTACGGCCTGATAATCATCGCAGAGCTCAAAGGAAAGCGTCGAGTAAGAACAGAGACGGAAAATGAGGGCAGAGGACCGGTGTGAATGAAAAAGAGAAAACCTCTGAGGCGACTGAGGAGGAAGAAAAGAATTTTTAAAACACACGCTCGTGAGAAAAAAGAAGAAAAAAAAAACATGGCTTGAGGACAGATGAACCAGAGAGGTGACTGCGAATACCAAATGAATATATTCTCTTTGTCAGCAGCCAAGCACACAACCAAAACTGTAATTAAATATCTACTTGGGTCAGCAAGATCTGAATGTTATCACTTCCTTTTCTTCACAGCTGGACCACTCCCAAACCACAAGCCCCCCATTCCCAACAGCTCATCTGGAAATCAATCTCCTCCTCTCCTCGCAGAGAGGCTTATAAACTGCTCCTCTAAAACGCTGTAACAAATGTGTACACAGCGCTCCTCTGTGCCAGCAGTTTGACTGTTTCTGATCAATAGACCCAAAAAGAGCAGTTTATCAGAGTGTGTACAAGGTAACCTGAGGCCGTAAAAGAGGCCACCTGGAAATCCCTCTGAGGGATGATCCATCAATAACTTCCTCATTATTTCATTAGTGGTTGTCATTATGTTGGATCAATGCAGATAGATGAGTTGAAATTAGAAGTTTGCCTTAATTAATGTCACAATGACAATTTTGTGCAGCTGTCCAATACCTGTCCATATTTAGCAGCAAGGTGCAAAGGTGTCCAGAAGTTGTTGTCAGCAGGATGAGGGTCCGCTCCATTAGCCAGCAACGCAGACACCACCTCTCTGTAGCCACTGGCACAGGCAATGTGGAGCTTTAAAAAGAGAGCAAACCAAACACAGTGTGCACGTTGAATTGCCAGTGAAAAGAGAGACTCACAAAGACTCTGTGGTCATTTATTAAATCAGGAGTGTTTGTCGAGAGAGGAAAGAATATCTCCCTACACGGATGTGAAAAAGTATGACTTCACTTACCAGCGTAACACCCTCATCGTTGGGCTGGTTGAGGCTTCCCCCTGTGGCTACAAGCTGTCTAACATCTGACAGCATCGTGCTGGGTCTCTGTGTTTTCATAGCGTGCATGGATGACACATCCACACCTAAAAAACATGAACAAAACAACTCAAAACAGCTCAAAATAAACACAAAATCAAGCGGCGAGATTCAGCAAACAAGAACAAAGTAGTTCAGTGACTACACTGAGTTCTGACATCAAAGAATTCCTCCTTTTGACCAAAATAAATTGCCCAACAAGAAGTTTCGTCCTCTATGTGGTGTTTTATGAGGTTTTGCAGCACTTGTAAATAATTACAGAGGTTTGGCAGTTTAAGAGGACAGTGCACAATTTACAGCAATGCACAGCACACAAGTTTTGACCTGAAAGACTTCAATTTTGAGCCATGTGGTGTCCTTGACCACGACATGCAAGCTATGGAAATAAGTTTCATAATCACATTCATGATGTGGAGCTAACTTTGATTGCTGTAATGGGGTTGATTGATTATCAATCAATCAATATGTTTCTAAGAAAAGCTCCAGGGTAATAACTAATAGTATTTTCCTAGACCAACTGGTTGAAATAGATAATCAATGAGTTTGTCCTCATATGGTAATAGGAGCCTAAAGGCTCGAGGTATTTGAGATGTACTCAGTGGAGAATAAGGGCTGCACAGTCCTTAAGGGGAGAGCATGTGAGCCTCACAGCAAGAGTAACCTGGTTTGCTTTTCTGTGCTGGTTTTCTAAGTTCCCCCCTGCAAGCAGGAAATTTGTCGAGGTACTCCAGCTTCCTCCTTAGAATCTAAAGATAGAGAAGTTGCCCTTAGGTTTCACGGGATCTTTTTTGTGTGTACCCTGCTTTCTGACTTTGCACGACCTAACTTGATTATAGGTGAAATTAAGGCTAAGAAACGAATACACAAATACAGTGGCAAAAAAGTGAAATATTTTAAAGAGATTAATGGTGAAGCAAAGTGCAGTAAAGTTAATTTTCTTCCTTTTCTTCCCCATCTACAGACACATGGACAGGCTGGCTTTCCCCCCACACACACAGCCACACAAACTTGATAGAAATGGAGAGCTTGGAGCCAGGTTGCTATGGAAACAGAGAGCCTCGGTGAGTAAGCGAGTGCTGCATGATGGGACGAAGCCCAGTGCGATAGGGCGGAGAGGTGGGGGTGTGTCAGAGGACCTGCAGGTAGGGAGGAATTCACCACAGGGGGTGATAGAAACAGACACAAATGGCTCAGTTTGTGTGTGTGTGTGTGTGTGTGTGTGTGTGTGTGTGTGTGTGTGTGTGTGTGTGTGTGTGTGTGTGTGTG
>JASSRZ010000023.1:13775151-13795342 GCA_032164315.1 Malacoctenus gilli | reverse complement strand
CACACACACACACACACACACACACACACACACACACACACACACACACACACACACACACACACACACAGAGTTATAAAAAAATAGTAAATTACATACAATACATTTTTAAACTCAAGTGCAAACCTCAGCGGGGAAAGTTGTGTGTGTACAGTATATGTGTTTAATCTGCCATGGGTAGCTCTAATAAATGACAAAATCAGGTCACAGCCAGCCCAGAGGACACGATGAATGTGAAGCTGAAGATGTCTGAGATGTCTGAGCAGAGTTTGTGTTTTCCCTTTGTGACTCACCAACTAATGTCTCTTTGGCCCATGCCATCTCTATATCTCGTCCCTCCTTTTCCAAACTCAGCTTTGCTTTTTCTTTGTGTCTCTGTTCCTTTTGTGCCCATTTGGAGGTTTCTCTCTTCCCCCTTGGAATCCTTTGTGCGTTTCTTGCACTGCTCATTGTCTCCAACATGTTCCTTTGTCTCTCTCGGGATGACCGAGCACACATCAGTCCGTATATAACCTGAAAATGTATTGTCAGCAGGCACACTGAAGCACTGGGTGTGTCCAATATATTATGTTTGCTTCTCATACCTGCATCACCAAATATTATCAGTATCCAACATTTTTCACTGAGCTGCGGACTGTGTAGGATTGCATTTTTTTCATAAGCGGGTGTTCACAAGAGAATTTATCTATGAATTTGTTTTTATTCATACTAATCACAGAGAGAGAGAGAGAGAGAGAGAGAGAGAGAGAGAGAGAGAGAGAGAGAGAGAGAGAGAGAGAGAGAGAGAGAGAGAGGGAGAGAGAGAGAACGCTATGGGCAAAGGCAAACTGTCAGGGCAACAATATCATGACAGTGTTAAGTCTAATAATTAATCACGGCAAAGTTTTGTCAGGCCACTGATAACACAAGATTAGATGAAATGCGCAATCAGGCCTGACTGTAATTTGCTGTGGTGCTCACAGCAAAAAAATGTCTAGCAGGCAACTGAGTCAGAAAAAAATTTGGAACAGCATCACCAATCAAACTTTCAAACTGCAAACATGAAACTTGTGTAAAAATCAGCTGTCTCTCACACAAGCTGTCACAGTCAAAGAGGATTTCTGGCAAGTGACAAGATTGAGTTCTTTGCCAAATAAAGCATGGCCTGTCACAAAAAGAAGATACCCTTTACTAAAAGCAAGTATCAAGATGTCTTTTAAAGGAGGTACCAATTACTGACAAAGTATTTTAATTATAAATTTTGCCCTGGGGTATTCTTCCTGTCTGTTTCTGCCCATCTGTGGTATCTAATTCACACATGCACACATATGTGCAACTCTAAATGGTGTTATATATTATTTTACCCCCCCCCCCCCTTTACCTTTTACCATCCTGCTCGTTTATTGGATAAGCAAATATGTAATATGTAACTAAGATTCTCTCAATTTCTGGGGATGATCTTCACTCACCATGATTTTAACCACCCTCACCTCCCATATTTGTCACTGTATGATTATGTTCCATGTTTACTTCACCTTATCTCAATTTCTTTAATTTCTTTAATTGACTTGTCCTCTTGTATTACTGCTTTTGAAAATTTTGTTTTATTCAATTTTATTTTATTGTGCTCAAACACTTTACCAACAGATTAAAAACAGAAATGGCTCATAAATGCCCCGTAAAAATCTAAAAAAAAATGTTTTAACCATTTACTATTCAAACACTGTTGCATACCATTCGACTCTCTTTGCCACATTCACCTACAAATATGAACTGATTTATTATTTGTTTCATAGAGATGGCAGTGACGAGGCCTGGCACTCTATGAAGCCATATAAAATACTTGCTGGCACAAGTGTGACACAACAGCAAAACATGCCCTCAACAGTCCCCTAGGACACAAGTTTGCTGTTGATACTGTGAATCGACGAGATCCAGCTGTGTTTTATCAGCAGGGGTGGGGAAGTGTTTTGACACGATCTTTATCAGGCGACGACAAAGACATTCAAACAGACAAAGGGAGTTCCCGTGTTTCTATCTGCTTTCTGTTTGATGTAGGTTCCTTCAAACACCTGCCCCTTCTACTCTGAGCCCACCCCTACCGCCCCCCCCCACACACACACACACAAACAATGCATCAGAGCCATCTGCTCTGGTCCGACATTTGAAAACTGTTCTTTTGTATTCAGGTTTCAGACAGGAGCGAGGGGGGGGGGCAGTAATTATTGGTTCATGCCAGGTGCTTCAACTGTATATTTTAGGAACTCGGCTACCGTTTGAGCAGTAACGCAGATATAAAAACAAAAACACACTCAACCTGGTGCCGTTTCCAAGATCATACCACTCTATTTGTGTTATTCCGTTTCCCAGAGTGATTTTATTATCTTTTTTCCTGACATTTCACCTGCAGTCAGAATCATGTAATTCCTTTTGGCTAAATGTAGAATAGAAATAAACTGAATTAGTTGTAATATTAGAAAATGCATGTTGATAAACAAACAAAAACAAAAACTGAACAATGATGGTTTGAATATTAGACTTAGGAGTGTTTTCAGTTTAGTGTACAGGTAGGTTGAAAAGAAGTTACAAATCCTTCCTTCCATCTATCATCTATGCTGCTCTTCCAACTTAGTGTTCCAAGGAAATCAACTTGGAGCCCAGCAGACTGCTTGCTCCTCCTTTCATGCAAAAAAGAGAGAAACTAATCACCCCACCACAGCACAGTTCATGCAACATTATTCTATCCTGTTTCCTGTAATATTTCCCACAATGTCCAGACTCCCTTGAAATTTGTGCTGATTAGTACCTTAACGTACAGCCAGTCCTGTTTTGAATGAAAACTCGGTCGGGGAAAAAAAACGGTAGCTGAAATCACAGTCGGTCAACACTGTAATTTTCATCACTGAACAATTCATAGCTGACTTTCCGTTGCAGAGCAAACAATGCAGCAATGGGTCATAAAAAAGCCAAGCGAGATATGACAACATACATTCAAATAAACTGGTTGAAACAAGGAAAATGTGTTGTCTCCTATTCCCCTTCGCAATTTCTGTTTTCTTGGCAGGATGGTGTTAAACCGTGAGAAGATGAAGACAAGTGACAAATGTGCCAGGCGAAGAAAAATCCTAGCAGCAAATAGGAAGATTAAAGCATGAGAAAACAGGTTGTCACTGTCATTTGCCCCTCAAATGATGTTCAGGTAGGCACTGCATTGTATATTTGATTGCTTTGGCCACTCATATACTTATATACACACTGGCTGTTACCTTTGTACACCATCTAATAGATATACATTCAAGGCTACTGTCACATAAGACCATAAACCCATGGCACATGACAGACGTCATATAGGGTGACAAATGGGAGGGGACATGACTTACACAGACGATATTAAAGTCCAATCTGTATAGGGATGGATAAATAACATAGACAATATGTGAGATATAAAGTCCTTTTGGGTTTTTTGTTTCTTTAAAAATGATAAATTTAAAAGGGGTGAGATTGGTTTGTTTAATTAAAACAAATAGGTTTGCTAAAAAGGTAACCTACTCAACAAAATACACGTGGCTTCAAATTCATGAAACATGGTTCTTTCTTGATTTGCCACAGCCAGCTACATACAATGAGGCAGAGTGGTGTGTGTAAATACAGGATGCTGATTGGTTTAGCAGATTATTCCCAGGAGGATTTCTTTGTTTTCTGGATATTCTTTTTTCATCCTGTCTCCCACAGACACATCAAATGTCAAGAACAAAAAAGGAGAGTGCTTTATTTTTCTATTTTTTCTCAGTAGAATCACATGCAATTTCACATTGGCTGAGTTGATAAATATTAATATGCATTTTTTGACAAAATATTGGAATGAAAAATTGATCCCCCCAAGTGGCCATACAAACCAACACTGGCAGTTGCTACAGTGTGATGAATAGGTGGGAGGAAATAGATGGGATGTGAATGGGAGTGGGAAAGGACAGCAGGTTTAATGGGAATCAGGGCTGAATGAATCTGAGAGGGATTCAGTGAGTGGAGAGACCGGGAGAGATGGGGATAGAAAGCATGAGCCTTTCTTCCCCTGCTATCCCGTCTCCAGGCTATCAGTTATTGATTGAATGTGGAGCAGCCCATACAGGCTCCAGCTAATAACACTGACTGCACTGCAGGAGCTTGTAAATTAGAAAATAGTCCACATAGAGATGTACACAAACACAGGATGCAAAGTGGTAACACCATAAATATGCAGCCTGTAAGGAGGAATGGATTAAGGAGTGAGACAGGTAGAGCTTTCAGAGTGGAGGAGAGACTTTGACGGCCTGCATCACCCACATCATAAAGCTCACTTATCTGTCCCTTTTTTTATTCTCCCTCCATCCTTTCCATTGCCTCACAAATGTCACCATCTCCCTCTTCCTCTCCTCTCTCAGTGTGCTCATCACTCTTTGCAATACTTGGCTGCATTCTTGATATGTCAATCATTCCGTCCTCACCTCCTTTCCTTTTTCCAATCCTGCCATTCCCTCCCTCTTCCCACTGCTCCTCTAAATCACCCTCAGTTTCCCTCCATCTGTCCTTCTCTCTCTGAAATGACTTTCTCTCCCCGTCAGTCTGTCAGTGTGTTAGGAACACGCCAGACGCTCGTGGGATCTGCGTCTTTATCGCTCCATTTCTTGCTCTCCCTTTGCTGCTACCTGCCGCATTCACCGGTCAACTTCACACATCTGCGGCAGCTCTCTGCAGTGAGCTCAAACACCCACTTACAGCACACGCACACACATTCACTGATGAGTAAGAAGCCCATATGAAGTTTAGGCTTCCGTTCCTGCAGCAAATGGCCAGAATTAATCAGAATGTCCATTCATACCGGACGACAACCTGCATGCAAGACGTAAGTATAGGCAAAGGTAAACTACTACAGGCACACACCCATGGTCGAAGCATGCACAACTACACTGACATGCACCGTCAACAGCTGGTCGATGGCTACTTACAACATTTGATGAAATGGTAGTGAGACATTTTGTGACTAAGTCAGTCCGCCAGTTGTGTGAAAAGGCTGGGAGGCAGGCAAAAAAGGAGGCAGGTGAGGAGTCAGAGAGTCGGGCAGGCAGACAGTAGGCAGCTACAGGTTCCAGAAAAACTAACTAATGCAGAGCTTGTAACCGGCACGATGCATTATTAATCTGGCTCCCTGCATGCTATCCAAACTCCGCTCCCCTGTCTGCATTATTCAATATCAGCAGTTGCAGCTCCGGTTGCAGCCCATGCAGCGTCTACATGCACACAGTTCCAGTCTTTCTCACACACATCCCCACACTCACACACACACTCACACACATGCACTCCCTCGGTCAGCCCGTCGGCAACGGGGAGCTGCGGCTGTTTCTAGCTCTTCTCGCCTACAGCTAGATAACCACTGCACAACGTCTTCCCAGCCATTGCCGACGCACGTGCTCCACTGGCGTCACTGACTGACAGCCGGCTCAGCCCTCCTCCTCCTCAACACACCCCCAATGACGCAATGCTCTTCACCTCCTTACACACCCCCTCCCAGTCTCCTTTCACCACGGAAACACACACATACGCAGTGACTCATACAGATGCACACACTTTTTTTTGGACTATCCTCATCCTTCTCAGGTTGATGAAAGGATTCTTCGAGCTCCCCTACATTGGAGACATCAACAGGGAGATAGCGAGGGAGATTACCTGAAAAGAAAAGACTGAAAAGAGTAAAAGAATGGAAAGAATGCAGATGCAGCAGGGGGAGCAAAAGGCAGAAAAATAAGCGAGACACGGAGAGAGGGAGCGTAATATTTGACAGAGGGACAGCTACAGAGGGAGAGAGAAAGACACAAAGCTGCTGCAGTGCGGCTTTTGCTGCAGTAATAGGTTAAGTGTTCATCATCGGCTTAAACAGGCATCAAATTAACTAGAGATTAGTACGGTTTATTAAAATGATCGAGCTTGAGATCAGTATTTTAACACACACTCCATGATGCACTTGTCATGTAGCACCACATACGCGCGCACACACACACACCCACGCATACACTTACAGTGTGACGCAATGTGAACTATGTGCTTGCAGTGTTAGTGTGTCTGTAGGGCAATCTCTATGACTTTGTGCTTGAAGGCTGATTTGCATACATGAATAACTAAGCATTGCATTAGAGTGTGTCGGCAGAACAAGGTTGAGATCATGACGTTAAATGAGAAAGGAGAGAAAGTATAAAGAAGATAGAAAGAGACGCAAAAAACTGACCGTAAAAAATCCGAAACATGTGTGACGAAAGCAGGGTTGTGACACAGATTTGCTAAATGCATAGAGAGGTGCTTCCACTTCTCCAGGTAATATGGCATGCTGAATATTTTTCGTGGGAGATTTGAAGCTATTATCTCTCCAGTGCTGTCAAACACGGGCATGTTGAGATGGGATGAAAAGACAGGTAAGGTTCCTTCTGTGATGGTCGTGAACAGAGAGGAGTAAGCTTGAGAGAGGAGGCAGAGTACAGAGGGGGGGCACAGAGAGAAAGAGAGCGAGAGGGAGCGAGAAAGAGAGCGAGAGAGAAGAGAGAGAGAGAGACAGAGAGACAGAAAGAGAGAGAGAGAGTAGAGAGACAGGCTGGGAGTAAGATAGGTGTGTATGTGTGTCACACTGGATGCTCGAGTAAGTCCTGTCATTGGAAATCAGGTCAAAGGAGCTTCAGGCTGCATCTTCTGCCAAACACATTTTGAAAAGCTTCACCTGCATCTGCTCGAGTGAAAATATCGGGTTCATGTCTGAGCATCGCTGAGTATCCTTGTGAATGCTTTGCTACATGCAAACAATCGAAGACACCTTCACACCTTCGATGCCCTCGCTGGCACGGTAGTGATATTTTTATTCACATATCACAGGATAATGACCTCATCAACCAATCACTTATTATGCCCAAACCTCACAACAGGAAGCCCGACAAGTAAATGTCATACATTTCCATCTGAATGTCATTAAGATTAAAGGTGAAATATTGTCATCTTAAACTGCTGCAAGAAACATTTAAAACAGTGCCCCTGAAGGCAGCAGCATGCAGTAACATAAGGACAAAAGGTAAAATAAGGTCTGAAAGTGATGCAGCCGGCTAGAAGGCAAGTCAACTTATCTCTGGTGCAGCTGCGACACGATAATAGGGTAGTGCCGCATGCTGATACGTTCCATGTCTCAGCAGCAACAAAGAGGTCAAGCACCAAGGCAATGGATGAGATGGAGGACAAAGTTAACATGAAAAAAGCAGACAGAAATGTTTTATTTCAGTGACAATACTACCAAACATCACTCAATACCAGAGATATTTGCAATGTTACCTATTTCAAATGGTCCCGTTATGTACATGGACATTTTTATGAAAAAGTCTTCCTGTACCAGACAATGTTATCAGTCGTACAATCTTACTAAATTCAATTTAAAAGAGAACACTTTTTTTTTATTTCTCCAGTTTTTGTTTGAACGTTTAATTTTAGTTTGAGGATATTGAGGGCTGAGGATACTTCATTATTCAGATATGAAAGGGTGTATGTTTATATCTCTCCATCTATCTAGGATAAAATTAGTAAATGACTGTGAGAACACATGTTGTCATTGGCGGAGATCATGCCTCTCTGCTTCCCCACAGCAGTGACAAATTCTCACTGTAGCAGCTTTTAGCCCACAGGAGATGACAAATCTCTATTCTCTTTAACAGAGCTGTCACTCTGCCATCATCACCCTTAGGTGTCAATCAATATTGCGACCGTGTTACTGCCACAGTTTCTGTGTTTGCCACCCAGGAGCATGTTTAATATGTGTGCATGAATTACAAGAATCAAAGATGGGTCATTGGATTTATCCAACTGACTGAATCGAAACAACAAATGGGTATCAGATGGTATCTAAGCATGTAACACTGGTCACTCAATGTCTAATCTGTGATTCATGACCTTCAAGCTGATTTTTTTGTTATACCCTCTCCCATCAGTTGCACTAATTGCTTGAGTCTTGTCATCATCTTTTTAACTGCACTTTTAGCCAGCTGAATGTTGTCTGTAGGAAAGGAATTATACATTACAACACATAACAGTCAGACATCGTGCATTTATTGTGGGTGCTGAAATCTTTGATGATGAGTTAGACCATGACGTAATATTTGTTCCTCTGAAAGAAAGAAAAACAAAGAGAGACACAATGTGCAGGAACTGAATGTTCAAATGAAAGATTTATGACCAAATTCAGCAAAGAGGTTTTCTAAATAACCTGAAGAAACATCCCTTGGCAATACAAACACCAAGAACATTTTAAAAAGCGGCTGATTTAAGGACGTGTCTGATTTAACTGCGCAAAAGCACTTTGTATAACGTCTGTGTGTTGGAGACAAATTGCCCCTCTGACTGCTGCGCAGTGCAGATGTCATGCTGCTTTTTCTCTCAATATGCTGGCGAGGTTATGGGAGTCTTGTTCTGATGTTGTTCAACACCTGCTGTTGTCATACCAGCTTGTTTAACCACATTACAAGGTCAAATGAATGTTTGCTCTCAAACCTGTTTTCACACAGTGTTTAAATATCTGGAAGTAACTTTCTGTGGTGACGCTCGCCCACTGTTGAACTCAAAACACTGAGATCGGCAAGAGCAACCATGACAAGGACCTTTAGGGAGAATACGATACATAGTGTGACTGTCGGAAAAGTTTGAACTTGTTTGCTGCAATAAAACTGAATTTTTTAAACTGATCTTCTTGATTCTTTTTATGTGATGGCTGTGAACAGCCAAGAAATGTGAGAAGAGAAGAATTTCACTTGGATGTTTGTCAAGCAGTGTTTGATTAATAATTGATGCCTCACTTATAAATAACTGCAGTTACAGTTTTCTGTCCAGAGACAGAGCATCTAAAATCTTTTTTTAAATACTCAGTGGGCTGTTTTATGGTATAATTGAACCAATTTTTACTGCGAATTAGCGGCTTACTCCTGAACACTGGGAATTAGTATCTAATAATCTTAATACTGGTTAATGACCCTGCTGCAATGCAGGTCAGTCAAGAGCGAGGATTTAAGTATTTCTTCACTAAATCGTAAAAGCAAATAAACAGAGCCGTTCTGTGCTGCTCCTGCTCAAACATTCATTCGAACTGATAATCTCTCTTAAACTTTGTTTTGTTTTAGTTTCCTGATTCCAATTACCAGTGAGCATCTACGGGCAGCAGTCGGTTTATTATCTTCATTACAAAGAAATGCTTTAGTTAGCAGTTGACCTTCCTATCATTAAAATTGTATTTTGGATTTGGAAAATGTGCAATTAGTGAGTGTATCTAACTTTGAACATACAGCAGTTGTTAAAAAGGACTGTATATGAAGGAGAACCACGTGGGTAAAACTTGATGGGTGCACAGGAAAAGTCCTAAGGGACACTGTAATAAATTATACAAAAGCACAAAATGCCTTAGTTTCATATAGAACTCTACGACATGCATTTAGACACGAATCCATTTTTTGTTTGCAACATCTATGTATTAAGCTTTTCATGGACAGCTGTAGGTTTTTAAATGCCTCCTACATTATGTCGGATTATTATTATCCCTTCATTTTCTAAATGTTTACATTGTTCCTGCTTCTGTTTGGAATATACACTATTAAACAACTGTGAAGCATTTTGGTGACTGAAGAAAAGATTATTCTTAGGGAAAAAAATTAAATATGAGAGATTATTGCTGTTATTCATCATCTCTTGTCCCTCATTTTACATTCTCAAATTGACAATTGAATAGCTTGATTAAAAAAATAGCTATAAAACCATTCAAATATTTTGTTTCCCTCTTAAAGGTGCTTGTTTCTTTAAGGGACGACAAACATGTCACATGTGTTGGAGCTGTGTTATATGTCTATATAGGTGCCGAGTCCATCGACATGTTGCAAACCAACACTTCTGTCATACAAGTATACAGTCAGAGCTATTTCCTACAGTAATTATCTGGTCTTAGAGGAATCAGGAAAAAAGAAAACTTCTATCATGATTTTGTCCAAACAAAAAAAAAATTGAAGAACCCACTTTCAGAGCTATGCCGTTGCCAGGTAATCTGGATTTTCAATAATTTCACATTTCAACCGGCAGCAGCTGTCAAAAAGAAGCCGAAGGGGAAAAGCAAGGAAGCATCTGCAGCAGCCTCCAGTCGGTAGATTGCCGGAAGACTGATTGGACTAATTCAGCTCATTATCACTGCCGACCAGAGGAGAAGAGAAAGGTCTAAACAGAATCATGGGAGAGGTGAAAAAAGCTGTCTGGAGGATTTGAGAGACAAATGAGGTAAATTAGTGTATTACAGAGAGAGATTAAAGCTGCACAATCAATAACTTATGAGTTGGTTTCTCCTCTCTCACACTTCATTGTTGTGCTGAGTGTGTCTCTTTCAGTCGTGTCCCTCTCAAATCCCCCTCTCGAATTCTCCTCCCTTCCTCTCCTCTGCTTCAGAGTTTCTCAAAGTAGATGAGAGTCCTGCTTTCTTTCTGTTTTGTTTATCCCTTACTGAGCTTTCCCCAAGCTCCCAGCTCTAAACAGCTGATACAATGTTCAACACAGAGACATCAAGGATGCATGCAGGTTTCAGCAAGGGACGATCAATAATTTGGAAATAAAAAAAAGAGCACAAACAAGCAAACTGTGAGCACTTGAACTCGAGCAGCACTCCATAAGGAGACAACAGCCCCCTCATCTCTTACCTTATTCTGCTCCTTGATAAATGATAATGAAACGAGTGATCGCCGCCTGACGCATGCTGTATCAGTGACTCATGATGAGATAACAGACTCACTCACAGTTGGTTGTGACCACGAAACCGTGCATTTCGTGTGATTCAAGCTAAAACTCGCAGCTGCTCAAACTTGTGTACCACTGTTGTCGAAGAGCTGGTCTGGTTTTATGAGCTTATATGCACACACACAAATGCGGGACTCTACTAAATATGTACAAACACACAAAATCAGCTGTTCTTAAAGGACTAGAAAAAAGTGTTGTCAGCCAAAATTACGTACTTGTGCAATATGTTTTAACAGCAATTTTTCAACTTCACTCTAACTCTATGAAAATCACACAGTTCAACACCAGCAATGCATTTTGACCTGAATGACAATTTTCCTTTAAAGGTAAATTATGACAAACTACAAAATATGAGCAAGTTTCATCGGTTGAGTGCCTGCATATCTAATCAGGGTACTTTCTGAACCATGTACTGACTTGTTGACAGATTTTACACTCCAATTCTTCCTTATTTATTTGCAGGACAGAGAGCAGCGACTTCGCATAAAAAATAAATGTGAGACCAATGCAGCTGCAAAATCTCAGCCCATTCGGTTTGAGCTTGTCATACTCTAATCTGAGGACAAGAGCATGTAAAATCTAGAAGTAAAAAACATAAAAGGGCTACATTTACAAGACGAGTCAAAGTTCAAAAGTGAAAGTGGTTATTTATAAGAAAACTGTTTCAGTTTGTTTTTGTCACAATAGGTAAACAGTCACAAAGCAGCAAAACATGAAATTCCACAAGTCAAAAAAACCCTCATTGACACTTGTTCCAGTTTGTTCAATACGTTTTCTCGAGGATGAAGGTAAGAAAAAACACTTTGAAAGTCACACTGTGATGCGCTCTGGGTATCAATACCCATGTAACCATGCTAACCAGCTCGCTTAAGTCTGTGGGAGTATGAATAACTCAACAAAGAATTGAGCTCTGAGTAATAATGTAAGAAAACGGTAAACACAAAAGAATGAGATTACCTTCATACAAACTGGGTACTGCAATGACTCACAACAGCTACCAAATTCACCAAAGTGGTATGACTTAGAACTTAGATACTAAATGTTTAAAATACACAAAGAAATGTGTTGGTGTGATCATCATTTTCAGGCCTTACAAAGACAAACCTAGGAAGAATCAACCCTTTCTTGAACCTTAAAATATACTGTCACTTAAAAACTCAACATTTCTTAGATAAAGACATGCTTATTGCCACCACAGGGACAATAAGGTCCAGGATTGCGATTGTACAAATATGATTCTGGTCCTGACAACCATATAAATGGATGCTGACTCACACATGTACACCTACAGGCTGATTACAATATGATCCAGGCACAAGTCATCATGTCGCCAAGCAACCTCCTCTTTTTCAGTGGTTATCAACAGTAAATAGGCACAGAGTGTTTCACAAGAGTGAAACAAATGTCAGTGTGTGGCTCAATGGCAGAAGAAATGTTGTAGTTTAAGAGGCCCCAGAGTGAAATGACCTGGATATGACATCAATGTATTTACTTTAAACATGAAAAAGTCCGTTCAACGAAGTTGTTCTATGCTGCAGGGCAATTTTGTTCTCGGATTCAAAAGATTACAGATCCCACATACCTCTCCACTAGTGACCCACTTGTGCCCCCAACCATGTATTCAGAAGCGCTGGCGTTCTCATGTTAGTGTACTCAGCTGAGCTTTTAAAGTTGGTGAAAAGACAGCATGGCTTTGTGCGGATGACATGAAAAACTCTATTTTCTTTGAGTCACAATAAGCTCAGTTTTGTATCAAACTCTGCTACAGCTTCAATACATCTACTTCCTATTCATAATTAATGCTCTGAGACGAACAGAGCTGGAGCTGGACGGAGGGATTACCCAGGGAATAGTATCTCTCCTGCTGTGTTTGTAACTAAACATTCTGCTTTTCGCTCCTGAACTCTATTCTTTTACTACTGTTATGCTCTGCACTCACTGAATAAAAATAGAAAAACATGGTTCAGATCACAGAGAAGACACTTCATGCAAATTCGGCTGCAAATGCTTCTCTTTGCATATTCTCCCCTGACAGCGCTGCGCACGGTTCTTTTGCTGTACGCACTTGCTTGAAAAGATGTGAAACAAATGAGATTCACCTCAACAACACAAAACAGGGTATATTCTGACAAATCTGCAGACCACCTGGCAGTTATAGATTATGCCTTCCAAATCGCCTAAATGTTGATCCTTTGATCGCTAATGTAATCTCTCTCAGTCCTGTCCGCTGTCCCTCATTCTGGATGCTGACCAAAGGATTTGGATTGACTTTGCAGAGATGCACTGCTTGCACACCCTTCAACTCCGACCGTTTGTACCTCAAGGGTCAATGTAGGGCAACTCTGTCATTAATCACACAGCCAAATGAACAGCAGCGGCTAGCTTTACCCACAAAGCATTGTAATGCACTGGGAGCAAAGAGCACTCCTCAAACATGGGATTCAAGTTCATGCTCCAGAAAGACTTTGGTAGTTGCACACATGCTGTTTGACAGCTGAGGCAGACGAACCTTCACAAAAGTGGTCAAAAAAACTCTTCAAACTGCTACAAGTTACTTGGCAACGCCACAACGACACAGCAGGTTTCTTTACAACGCACCTAAACCTACAATCTCATTTGTGTACAAGTTAAAAGCCATCTGTTAAATTTTCTGGTAGAAACCATAGCTAATGACACAGACACATTTTTGTGCAATCAGCTATTTTTTTGTGCAATCAGCTGTTCATTCCCAGTCAGAAACACACACATGCTCTTCTACACTTGAGTATTTTCACGGTATATTTAGACCCATGACAACTGCATGGCACATCTGCCTCTCCTTTCATTCACAGTGACACACCAGAAGCACCACATGACCTGCAAACACATTAACACACATGTCTCCGCTCTTGAAATCTTTCTTTTATTACCTGAAGACAGCTCACACTTGCATAGCCCCAAAATGAGCCCGCACTGAATGAAGACAAGGTGGGAAAGAGAGAAAGCAGAGTCTTACCAGTGAGAGCCCATTCAAAGGAGACACCCGGGTACGGAGGAGAGAGAAATGTGTCTGCCCGACGAAACCCCAACGAGTCCTGCCTCCCCGTGCTTCGCTACCAAATCAATTTCACACTCCCTCACCTCCCCGCCACTGTGATGTCACTCATTCATCCCCTTCTCCGTAACCATGGAAACTCCAGCGCTTGGAACTGTTCATTCTTTTACATCTGTTTTTCGCTTTCTCTCTCTCTCTCTCTCTCTTTATGTCCCACCCCCCTCTCCAGACCCGAGTGAGTCCAGCCCACATACTCCATCTGAGGGGTGCAATTACACCCCCAGCCTCCTGTGCACCCACCCCCTTTTTATCCTCTCCACTCCCACATGGCAGAGCCTAGTCAAATAAACGAAGAGGAGGGAACAGAGAGAGGGGCGGCGCCTGGATTCACCTCATGTCGCGAACACGCCCTGATGAGTTTGTGGTCAAACAGTTTGTCAAAAGGCAGAGAGGGTAGACAAAGAGAGCTCCAGAACAAGAGAAATAAATCAGTGTTTATCATCACTTTTAGAACTATGAAATACTGGTTGGCAGCTTCCTGACAATCTTGCTTTGAGATTTTTCACCGCCGCTCAAATGTAGATGTATAAAGCCGATGCACAGACTTGTGTATGCATATATGCACAGTTACCATGGAGGTCATTTGTGACTTTGTGGATGGTGAAGTTCTTGGCTAGTAAACTCTGACTTTGCGAACCTGGCACTATTGAGCTCAAATTAGATGAGATATGGTCCCGAAAGGATATGATGAATAGTGAATGACCATCATTACATCAGTAATGCACTGCGAATTATTCCTATGTTGACCTTGGAAACTAATGAGCAAACCTTGGCTTGTGGGAGAAAAATTAAACAAAGACACGCACGCACGCACGCACGCACGCACGCACGCACACGCACACACACACACACACACACACACACACACACATCATCATCATGAACCTGCTCACCAGAGGAAGCTAAAGTGCTACTCAACACATGTGTATGGAGAACATGCAAACCAAACAGAAACGCTCAAGCCAGAATTGAACCAAGGGCTTCCTGCAGTGTATATAGAAAATTGGCTAACAGGCCATCTGCCTTTTAATTAGCTGTCTGTGCTTTACTCTTGGAAAATCTCTCCATCTGTCCACATCAGGCCGAGTCCTCTACTGTTGTGCCTAACAATTGATGGCTGGTTTACCATACACCAATAAAACCTAACGAGTGCCCTTTTCAAGCTAATTACTATGTGTAATAGGGCTAGGTACACTCAAAATTCACCTCCTGCAATAATGAAACTGTCATAGAGAGGTTGACTAGGGCATATTACGCTTTCTCCTCTTTTATAAGCATTATTAGCGCTATTAAAATAATGTGCTTTGAGCACAAGACCTTTTACGAACAGTGGATAGTTGTAGGCAGGGTTTTTCTTGCAAACTGTGACTATCAACACAAATTTGTCAACTTTACTGGCAGTGAAAAGACGAGTTTTTTCTCCCAAATTTAACAACAGTGACGTGTAACGTTTATCCACTTTAACAGCAACAAAAGCATTGTAAGTAGGGGTCGTTGTTAAAGGCAACCGACTTACCTGACCGCCTCCATCTTGAGCCGTGACGACTTAATTAAGATGAGCACGCGCTGTGTCGAGGGCGTTACGTCACGCTCTGTGGGGGGCCTAGTTTTACGTATGAATGCGGCGGAATTTTACGGTCCATAGTTAACTCCTGACATGCCCCCCCAACAACAGCAGGGGGGGTCTCCGTCGAACAGCTGGAGCCGCTGGCCGCAACTGCTCTCAAGCTAAGACATAATTTGACTGACGTTAGACTGGTTGGGATAACTGTAGGCTACGTGCGCGGTTCACCCTCAAAGCAACAGTAACCAACCGACCTTTCCTGCCCAATTGGATGTCAAAGCCGAACACCTTTGAAGATGCAGCTACAAGGTAAGCTAATTGGTTGCTCTTCTTACACATTGTGTGTATGTGTGCACGTGCATTTTGTATGGTAAACTTGTTTAATTTCTTTTTTACTTTGAGTTAGCATGGTAGCCCATTGGGAGGGATAACATCTTAAAGGTGGGAAAAGTCCAGGGGAATAAATGCCTACTAAACATGGAATAGGAGTCCCCCAAGACCCTGCAATTTCCAGACTAGTAAAATTAACACCAGCTAAGGGAAGCGATACTCAATGCTGTGGCAAATCCCTCCACACTATGCTCTGAAAACCTGTCTTACCTTGATGTTATCCCTCACTTCGGAAGTCTTATCTGCCCTTACAGAAATGAACAGCGCATGTGAATAACAGACAGTCCTTTCTTATCGCTCTTTCTTCCTTACATTTGCTTTCCCTACACCTCTGACAATATCCTCCTGAAATCTCAAATCCCATCTTTTTTCTCTCCACAATACATTGTCAATCCATTTTTGCTTCAAAGGCACACTGTGCAATATTTTCACTTTACAAGAACTCAAAAGAAACCTCCAAAATGTATGGATTTTTGCAGTTTTTTGGTATCATCAATGGTACTGCAGTGATATTTCCAGAGGTTAGCAAACAAGTCAATGAATTCGGTCACAAATCTTGCCAATAATGCCAGTTTATACCACAAGGTGGTGTGGAGAGTCTCTGTAATGGCGAAAAGCAGGACTCTCAGAGCTCAAGAGTTGCATAACCTAAATGTTGCGCATTTACCTTACAGTAAATGTTTTTTCCTCTCAAGGCTGGTTTACATATGTTTTCTTGCCTCACTTCTTTATTCATGTGACCTCGATTTGATTTCCCCTGTGGACAACCGTTTGACATGAATCAGCATGAGAAATGCATGGCATCATAGCATTGTCAGAAGAGGAGTATTATGCCCCATTAAGTATTTGCCTAATGTGATTAGAGTTTAATGTGCGGGATGACATGTTTGAAACCAGGCACACATACATCACAGCCTGACGTTATCTTTCATCTCAGCATTACCTCACCCCACGGCTCCTCAGATAGATCAAAGCTATGTGTTGAAAGGGAATACCAAACCAATCCTGTTCAAATCATGAGCATGGCTCTGCAGCGGGGCTCACTCTAATTCACACACTGTCTTGCTACAGGCAAAAGAAGCTGGTAGGTGGACAAGTATTGGTGTGCAAAGGGGGGAGGACTTACGTGTGCATGTGCTTGTGTGAGTTGGAGGCTCGATAGTGATGAGAGTGGTGAGACGGCTGCATTTCATGCACCTGCCCACATACACAATTCCAGGAAGGGCAGAGAACCAGCTGCCCCCATGGTTGTTCTCTGGATTAATGTTAGTCCTGACTGTCTTCTGGCTGAGAAATACCTTCATCATCCTCCCTCTGCACTATCTAATCCATGACACAGAATCCAATCATTCTCGCACCCACTGCTGTATGCTAAATTACCCTCATACCTTTCAAGTATGTCGACTCACAGGATGCATTCATCTTTTCAGGAGGAGGCTTTTTTAGTTTTTTTTTCACGGATTGACTGAGAAACAGCTGTCTTACTTCCTTTCACTACCTGCAAATAAAAGTAATGTTGTTAATCACATTCATGCATAAATGCTCATGAACATACATTCAATAAGTTTTGCTTCGAAAGTTGTTACTGCCTCAAACTTGGGGGTTTAATCTTTTTAAGGCTTCCCAATGATGAAATGCAGTCCATGCTGAAAAGCCTAACCATAATCCACTCAACATGTGTCGTGATTGTAAACCCAGTCACCTAACTATAATCTAATTATCACCTCAGCTCTGAAAAATGCCTGTAAACTAGAGCAAAACTTTTTTCACCGCAGCAGTCAATCCCCAAAGTGATATTGCGCTATCACTTTTTTAAAATTTTGTTCAAAGACAGAAAGAGAATGCATTCATAGTTATATGGTTACATTTACACAGCAAAAACACCAGTGTTCCCTCATAGATCTATTTGAGTACATTCTGAGTCATAAGAACTCAGTAATTTCACACTATTTTTCTCTGATATGTGTGTACAAATGTAACAAAAACAAGTCCTGGCAAGCCCAGACACTGACCCTGACATTGATGTTTTACAGTGTCCAATCATAGTCTTGGACAGGAAACAAAGTCGGCAAGGCCGCCAGTCACATGCCAGCAGCGGCACGCCAGCATTAACATGCGGAAGTCTTCTATAGGAAAAATGGGGTCACACACTCTCTCTCTCTCTCTCTCTCTCTCTCTCTCTCTCTCTCTCTCTCTCTCTCTTTCTCTCTCACATGGAGCTCTGGTCAACCTTCATGTCAGCTGCTTCACCTGTTTTGCTGTTGAATTCATGCCGCCTGCTTTGATGACATTGTTTCATCAGATGGGGGGGGGGGGGGGATCTCCGTCCAAAGGTTCAGATTTAATCTTAGCCTGCTGGAAGTGTTCCACTCCCGAAAAACATGTTGTTGCTGCTGCTGCCAGCAGTGCTTCCCACCACCTGTCATTAGCTCAAGCTGCTGTTTGAGTCAACCAACTGTCCACTCCCGAGGGCCTGGCTCATGAGAATAGTTTGGTATTTCACCCCATTCTCAAGACAATTTTTCCACTCAAGCCGATGTTTGAAATACATACCAATACAGCAAAGCAAAGGATATTGTTACACATGTTGACTTTTTTGGAAAAAAAATTTAATTTCTCCTCACTACATTTTTATTTCTAATCTTGAATTAGCTGGAATTGAAACTTAAGGTCAATGAACATAAGATTATATGATATAAGCAATGGCTTTTTGATGTTATTTGGGTAAAATGAGTTATCTTTTGTCTGTCTTGTTGTCTTGTTAACAGACGTCTTGGGTTTGGGGGTTTTTTTCAGAGGGAACGGCACAAATATGATGGCATTGCTTCGGGTTTGGCTTTGGGCTCCAAGCTAACAATGTTAAAAAAAAAGTATAGTGAGTCAACTGGGAAAAATTGCTCGCCAGAATTTATTCTTGGCCCCTGGGTAGAGTAGATTCATAATGCGGATTGTATTTTAACCAATGCGATTGCGTATATAATAGTCTGTTTTTTGGTCAGAAATATAAAGACATTTTCTTTGCATCATCACTCCTTATATGCATTCACTAAAAATTCAATGAGTCAGTCTACAAACTGATTCACTTGGTCCATCAATAAATCTTATAAAGGCTAAATTAAAATGTCTATTGCTTCCTTAAAACTTGCTTTTTATTCTTGACTATCTACATTTTCAGTGAAAACCCAGACATCTGTCGCAAGTTAAAGATCAATAATTAAGAATATCCTATATTGGTATGGATTACAGTTTGCGCTAATCAGATTTAAGGGTGAGATAAATCCATGGCTTCTCCAGATGAACGAGTAACCCCCTTAATCCCACCCTACCCCCTCTTTCGTCTGCCTAGTCAGCTGTCTCCCGTCTGACGTTGGGCACATGAAATGCATCTATCTACTTGTGCCTGTGTGTATGTGTACATAGGCTTTGTTCTCTGAAGGGTTTAATGGGAATCTGTCACAGGAGCTGCAAAAGAAATCCAGCAAGCCTGGTAAACATTCAGTTCAGACTAAAAATATATCAGCTGGTGGAGTCAGCAGTTGCTAGACATAGAAAAATGTCATGTTTTCAAGCTTTTTTCCACAAGGTTTGACGAAAGTGATCAGACTTGACATGAAAATACGCAAGGAAACAGATGGGGCATCCAAGTGTTTTACTTTTCTTACTTGTATGACTTTCTTGACTTTCACAGTCTCGCTGCACTCTTTCAAAGTCCTCTGCAGATGAGTATTCACCTCCTTAATCATCCAAGAAGGGTGTCATTTAATTCCTGCCAGAGCAACAGGGCTTCATCACTGCAACACAGTCGGTAGAGCTACTTTACATGAGAGAAACAGTGGGAACACTGTACACTATTTGAATACCTCTTGACGCTGACAGCAGACAATCCATCAAAAACACCTTTTGCTCGCTAAAGTCTTTTCGCAGGGAGCATTCTGTGTCTTTTTCCTGGTCTTTGTCATCGTCATCTGGCTCATAAATCAACCCACAGTTATGGAGTGTGGTGACTAAGTCGCAAGACCATGTGGCTCAACAGCTGACTACAGAAAAAGGCGACTGAGCCTCCTGATACACGGCAACAGACTAGAGATGTGGGCTTCAAGTTGGCTTCACCAGAACATCCCTGAAATACATACCAACAAGAACTACAGCTGCTGGAAAATGCTATTAGTGAAGCAGTGTGGTGGTGTTTTCATTTTAAAAGCACAATGACACCTCTATACAATGCTGCATGACACGCTGGCCCACAATCTGGGTAGGACAGATGGGTGTAGCACACACACACACACACACACACACACACACACACACACACACACACACACACACACACACACACACACACA
>JASSRZ010000023.1:13750132-13770865 GCA_032164315.1 Malacoctenus gilli | reverse complement strand
ACACACACACACACACACACACACACACACACACACACACACACACACACACACACACACACACACAGTGTGTGTGTACACAGTCCGCCTGAATGAGGCCATCTGTGAGCTCCTGTGAAACAAAAGCAGAGTTTTTTTAAAGGGTAATGCTGCCAGAGATATGTTCTTGTCTGATAGTTTTCAATGCTCTATCACCCCAAGTAAAAAGCTTTACAGACCATTAAATCTGTTCATTGTTCTGTGCTCGCTATCTCTATTGTTTGTTCACTTTCCCTGTGTGCTCATAATCTAATTTCCATCTCTTTTTATTTGCAAATTTAATGTTGTCAGTTGGGTTAAGAAGTAACACATCGGCTCATATTGTATACAACCGCAAGGTGTTGCCTGAAGTCCTTGAGAAGTGGGACAATTCCCAAGTGATGCTCAGTATCCTAAAGGTTTTCTTTAGGGGTTGTGTGTTTTTGTGTGTGTCTGTTGTGAACATTTCAACAAACCACGTTTCCATTTCTGTTTGCTACCAGTTACCACACATGGAAGATCTCATGGCAAACAACACCATACAAATATAAAAAATAACAAACTGAAACAAAGCAAGGGCTGTTGACAAAGAACAAAGGCAATGGGGAAAAAATGTTTAATTGGAATAAAATTAAAATTGAAGAAACACTCCTGGCAGAAATCCGACTCTTTGTAACAGGTTATACAAACAGTTTCAAATGTTTGCAGTCATTCAAAATGATAGTTTTCCATGCAGTTTGCCAATGGTGCAACAGAGTGGCACCCACTTCTTATGTGACCAACATACACAGAGAAACTTCCACATATTTACACACAGACTAAAACACACAGAGACAAGCAGGAGACAAGCAGCATCTTACCTCACTGTAGCATTTTCTCCAAAGACCTCAGGGTTTCGCTCGAGCTGGAAAATAAAATCCAGAATGGTTTGGTCTCAGCTGCAAAGATCTGAAACACCAAGAAAGGGAACGAAAGCCAGAGAGAAACCAACTCCCAGCTCCTTCAACATTTACTCCAATAGGCTGAAATCCTCCGCTGACATCCCACCAGAGAATGGGAGAGAGTTAAAGGGAGAGAGAAGAGGGAGGGGAGTGTGCCAGTTTGGGTGAATAAAGAGGAGTCGTTGAAAAGGAGAGAGAGCACGAGTCAGTGAGAGGGTGAGAGACGAGAGAGATTTAGGAGTTTGGTGGTAAAAGAGTGTGTGTATGTGTGAGAGGGAGCAACAGAAAGCGAGTGAGACAGGAGTTTAAATCTCTAATTACAAGTGCTTATCACAAGCCCCTAAGCAGATGGTGGGAAGGAGTGACACACTACACTCTGTTTTGCCTATGTTGTGTGTATACATGTTTTTGTGTGCACGCGCATGCTTCATGATGCTGTGTAGCAGAGGCGGAGAACCGAGCACTTAAACAATAGAGTGGAAGTGAAGCCTTATAGTGAAAGCAGGAGGACGTAAAAGCAGCAGAGAGAAGTTGTGCTGCCGCCTCCTTTGTGATTCTGCCACTTCTCTCCACCTGCCTTCTCACCCACCTTGCTCTGTTTATTCTCTCCTGTCTCAGCTGTTGGCAAAGACGGGCTACATGTACATACAGACAGGCTCGTGGGTTTTTTTTCTTGTATAATGCTGCTTGTATCAGAAGTTTGTAGGTGTAGTTTGTCCACCACTGAGGGTGACTGCGTAGCACTCTTGACTCACAGCAAGAAGGTGTTTCGTTCAAGTCCATGGTTGATGGTCGCAATGTTGGTCGTGTGCATGCTCAGTGTATGTGCAGGTTTTCTCTGGTCATTCTGAGCTCCAGTTCAAATACATGCTCGTCTGGCTGATTGCTTATACGTGGCCCTTGCCCAGCTTAAAGTCATGAAGCAGAGGAGTGTGTCATTAGTGCAATGGAAGCGGTTGATTCGAATCAGATTTTTTCAATTTTCATTCACTTGTGTCGACCGATTGAAGTTTTCCCTGTGTTCTGTTGAAGACAAAATGCCTGTGAAATAATTAAAAATTCATCACGAAGAGTTGAGTAGAGACGACTTTCAAATCTGTTCGCACTTCTTTTTGAACGCCTGCCGTTTCATCGTGGTTTGATTCTAGACAGAAGCAGAGGCGGATAAATTATAGATAGCTCATGCTCAAGCCGATCGTATGTAGTCGGTGGAGAAATGCTAATCCTGATCACATAGTGACACCATTAAAAACAAATAAACCTCTTATCCTTTCGGATCAGTCACGTTTTTCAGATCAAAAACAATCAGTGTCTTGCTCGGCTGAATCGATGAGGAGAAAAAGTGCAGCTGACATGGTGAATTTGGAGTAACGGATGGCACAATCCAGTTTGTTGATAAACCAAATCCTCCCTTAAATGAGAAATCCACATAGTGATGCTGCCAGTTCAGCTGGAAGGCTGTGGGATCAGCCTGATTACTTGGGGCTGACTGCATCAGATCGAAGTAATCCCCAAATACTACACAACTACGTACATGGAACAACCATGCAATCGAAACCCAGTCAAGGGGAGAGCGCTGCTTTCATGCAAGTGTGTAAATTGTGCATTTATGTGCAACTGCATTTTGTGTATTAGAAGGAAGAAACAGAGTGTATTCTGTTTGATAATCAGGATTCAGAGACCACCCTTAGCTCCCGTCATCTTTCAGAGCATTTCTTGCTCTGCCAGAAAACCAGCGAGGGAGGAGGGAGGACATTGGGAGTGCAGTCAGGGACGCTGCAATGCTGGGACTGAGAAGTGTTGTAACCTGAGAAAATAATTCAAACAGGGAGACAGACCTCAGCAAGATGAAGGATTAGTCCAGCATCCTTCAAAGAACATCTGTGATCAGTGACCGGTAACCTTGGAAAATGTCTCTCAAGGACATTGACCAATGTTCACATACTGAAGACATGTTCTGAACTCATCCGTAACTCGCACTTCTTTAACCTTTACCATAAGCCTGACTTTGTCAACACTGAGATGGGTTTCAGTGTATCGATAAGTCTTTAGCAACCCTGTGTTACATCCACATGAAGTTGGTGTGTCTGTAGACTGGAAGTGATACCTTTTAAAAACTGGTTCCCCCAAAAAATTTAAATGAAGGCCCGTGTTCAGAACTGGAAGTCCTTGTCGATGCCGATTACAGAAGCATGTTTTATTAATGCCAAACATTTCTTCAAAGAGATTCTTGGAGAATCAGCTTCTTTGAATGCTTTTTCTTTTTTTAGTCATACAGTTTTGAGTTCTTGCACTATGGCCATGAGTGTGTGAACTCGACACTTTGCCAGCATGTGTACACAGCAGGTCTCATTTCCTGATGCTCCGGTCAGACGCTGGTTTCTCTTTTGAGAGTCGATCCCACAATGACATCAGCTTCCGCCAACAGACAAGCCGTCACCATGGCACCACACAAAGACATTTCAGGCTGATGGGGAGGGGGAGAGCATCATGCTTGACACATTTATAGGAGAGGTCTGTGCTCCACTCCCCGCTTTTCTTACACCCTCCTTCTTCTTCGTTTAGTCAATTGCTGTTTGTCCAGCCGCCTGCTCTGTTTACCGGATCATCAAACGCCATCACTGACTTCTATGGCGCCCCTCCCTGTTGTCTGGCCTGCTCACCCCTTCTGCATTTCAGCTTCAAAGAGTCTCACACGCCTCTTTCACTCTTAGTGTCTGTTATTCAATGAATCTTTTTTGGGCTGATTTCTATTTTAGGCTTTCTCCTTTTGATTTTTCCTTGTTGTCAAACGGAGCCATGACTCCGGGGGCAAAACGCCTGGTGAAGAAGTGACCACCCACTGGGCTTTGTGTGACTCTTTGCCCCAGTGGACAGAAGGCCTGTGTGAGTGCTGCAAATAGATGATCACAAAGCGACAAGAGAGAGTATGGCAGCGAGCGACGACTGCAAAATGATTATGTGTGCTGATGGAGAAAGGTGAAAGAGAAAACCTACGGTTCAACACCCAACCAGAGTGAGAAAATGTTGTGAAATGAAAATATTGCCCTTCATTGTTTTTCTGCTTTTCTGGGGATATAAGATTTATAGCCTGATGTTTCTTGGTTAGTTATCCTGCTTCACAGCTAAAAGGCCGTGGTTCAAATCTGGGCTCTCTGCTCATGAAGGACATTGTTAGTTTAGGACAGTGCAGCATGGTGAATCATTTCTTTGCATTTCAGTGAGAGACTGCCAGTTGGATTCTTAGTGATGAGTCGTGTCTATTTTGAATTTGCAATGCTTGTTAGGTTAAATTTTAATGCAAAATTATCCAGAATTTTTGGCTGTAACATGAACTGTTTAAGCCATCCATGGTGTAATCTGCTGCCCCTCTCGCAGAATAAGCAGGGATCAGCTCGGCTTCTCATCTGAATGAGTTCGGCATCGACAACGGTGACGGTTTCCTTTCTGCAGACAACTTAAAACTCTGACACCACGGATTCCCAAAATGTCAACCAAGTTATGTTAAAGTCATAAAAAACCATTGTCAAAAATACGCCACTGCAGCCGCTTGGTGTCTGCCTCAAGCTTTACATGATAGAAATCTCTGAATCACGAGATAAAAAACATTTTCCTCTTTCTTCCTCCGTAGTCTTCAGGCACGACATATTCATTGATCTTCCACTTTAAGAGTAGAGACGACGTTTGGTTACAGTTTTGCCTCGAGCTAAAAATAGGCACTGATGCCTGATTTCCTTTGCAGATAGTGTTCAACCTGAGCTTTTTGTTTCTCTCTTAGCTTTTGTTCTGCTATAGGACTAGTTCCTTCGAGGGACAAGCAATGGAAGGACAAAACCTTCACCCTGAATCAGATTTTTTTTAAAAACAAAACAGAGACACTGTCAGTAAAAACAGACCAGTCTTTGCTTTTTTAGATACATCTGCAGATACAAACTATTACAAAACAGCCTTTTTTAAATGTCTTAAGATGTAATGACTTATAAGAAGATATGAGACGATATAGTTTTCACACAGGTAAAAGTTGAACATTTCCAAATTTGTGCTTATTTGAAGAAAACACACTTGACA
The DNA here is from genome assembly GCA_032164315.1 of Malacoctenus gilli. NCBI lineage: Eukaryota > Metazoa > Chordata > Actinopteri > Blenniiformes > Labrisomidae > Malacoctenus > Malacoctenus gilli. The sequence goes on along the minus strand of JASSRZ010000023.1, from coordinate 13,765,838 downwards.
GTTTTGACAGTATGGAATGAACACAAAAAACTGAGGATATCACCTTTCACCTCATCATCTTCTCTTTGTCAGCTAAGGCTAAACAAGCACACAGTCATACAGTCATTTCACCCAGTGCAAAGAAAAAAAGCTGCTTCTTATATATTCTTCACAACACTTGGAAGTCAGGTGAGGACACTGGAGCTGTCTGGCTTTGCACCCTCTCCTCAGACTGCGCCGCAGCAATCCTGGGGTTCAGTGTGAGGCGACACACTCTTAGCCCAGTTTGAAGGCTCCCAGAAAGGTAGAATCTCCGTCCAGGGTCAGAGTGGCTGAAGGTCGAGGGATCAGTAGCTCCACGTAGTCTCCGACGTCCAGCTTCACAATGCCTGTGGGAATTCAAATGCCTTCTTCAGACTCTGACCTCAAATTCCATCAAACATTGTATTGTTTCCCTTCAGACAGAAACACTGATCACTGCGAATGTGTACCATGGTCTTTTCAAGCTACATAACCCCCCCACACACACGCACTAAAGTGTTTTATTGCCTTCTGGGGACATTGCGTAACCTACATGTATTCCTTGCAGACTTACTATCAACTGAACCTTACCTACTACAGTACTTTCCCAACCCATTTACCCTTGCCTTCACCCTGAATCTCTTTGAAGGTAAAAAAAAAACAACAAAAAAAACACCAAAAGTATTTATTTTCTCATAGGACCTTGGTATTTTGTCCCCACAAGATCAGCAAATCTACATGATCTGAGTGTATAAACAGATTTAAGTCCTAACAACATTAGCAAATACACATACGCACATTCACAAAAGCACAGCTGGTGATTACAATGGACTACTTAACCTCTGTGAGAGGGTGGGCATAGGTGGACATGACTGAGCTCACCTCCTGTGTAGCAGGTGTTATAGGGCTTGTCAAGGTTCATCGTCTGGATGCAGCGGAATAGAAAAACAAACGAATGCTCGTCTCCCACGACATTCCTCTTCCATCGGATCACCACATGGCCCATCGCAAAGGTGGGATCCCTGTAGTAGACCTGCATGGGTATGAATTACTGAGTCAAAGGCATGAAGTAGAGCACTGGCGTGGCTTGTTTAGCATTCATCAATTTTGCATGCATAATGAACATTTTTTCTCCTCCTTGTCTGACCTTCATTCAAGGTCCTTTAACCAACTACATGCTTGGATTGAGCACACCCCTTTTTTTCTGCACCATGTCATGGAAATTGTGAATTTTCTAAGCAGACTAGTAGCACCACCCTGTGGAACAACAACAAAATGACAGAAGAGAAAATTTGACCAACCTGGCTGTACACGAAGTAGTAGCCCTCCTCTCGGGCAAGAATGCGGTCACTGACCGCCTCCAGGGCAGAACCTCGCCTCAGCCCAGCCTGCCAGGGGAGGCCTGTGTAGATGTCTGAGGAAATTTCTGATGCAGGGTGTGACATTTCATTAGAGAAATGTTAATATATGTAATACAGCAATAAACACTGAATATACAACTGACCATTACAATAGTATCACATCCTCGGTCATACATACTGTACCTTTGGTGAAGGTATTTCTGCTACTGTTTGGCAACAACTGCAGACAGGACTGAGAAACTGTGGAAAGGACGGAAAGAATTGTTAAATACTTAAAATGTGTTGTTCATCTTTGTCTTTACTGTGTGCAAGGATGTTGTGTGGAGAAAAATTGGTATTGAAGCGCGAGTAAAACTACGTACTTGAAAAAAGTGTAAAATGACACAAAAATAAAATGACTTCCACATTTATAATGTTTGTAAAAAAATGTCTTTTTTAATCCACACCCTGAAAATAAAGGAAAACTTTACTTTGGTATGGTACATTTTCTTAACAATGTTACAGAGACATGTAAACACAGACCCTAAGTACTCAAATTGTTTGATCAAATTCACAATAAACACAAGAATCCTGACATTTTCCCGCCTTTTTCTTTAAGTGCACACCCTGCTTTACCGAATGTTTCTGCTCCCGGCACCATTCTTTTCCTCCGCACAGGGTTTGAAGGATGTCGGGACTCAGATTGTTGCAGGTACTCGGGGCTGCTCCTCCTGTCACTGATACTGTCGGTCTACACAAGCGACACAGAATGTCTTCTAGGTCTCGTGCAGTTGCAACATTTCTGTCCGTGACAGCCGATGGTCACTCACCTGGCCTCTGTCTCTGGCCCCTTGTCCCTCTTCTTTCCTGCGACAGACCTCCGATTTCAGCCCCTCCACCTCGGCTCTGAGAACCACCAGCTGGTGCACAGACATAACTGAAAGGGAGGAGGAGGTGACGGCAGCTAGAGCCAGCAGGAACACCGGCCAGGACAGCCTCCCTTCATCTGCTCGGCGTCCAGTCCCCGACTTTTCTCCAGCCAAAGGGGCCATCGCAGGGTCCGAACATTCTCTGGTGCTCACAGGAGAAGCATGACCGCTCTCCTGCTTCAACCACATTGCTTTGCCTCTGTCAGATGGTGAGTCTCTACTTTTCCAACAACTCTCAATGAACTACTTGCATTGCATTCATTTGTGGCTAAAAGCGGGAGAAGCCTCCTTAAGTTTCGTTTTTGTCCTTGAGCGGCTGGATTCAGCTTCGTTGGACTACGCAGAATAAATACAGTACAAAATGAGCAAAAACAGCTTCCCCCTTGATTGTTCCGCTCAGCTAACCACACTCACAGCTTCCTGTCTGACAAGTGGCCCAAGAAAACACCCCCCCCCTATCTTCCAACTCTAATTCCAAAAGTACATCTCCTGCACATGAAAACTAATGATCCCTGTGAAAGCAGACCCTGGCTATAAAATGAAAACCAGCTCGTGTGGATAAAGAGACGACAAAAAAATATTATTACTGACAAGTAAGAATACATTTTTACACAATGGAAAAAGAGGAAGTGTAAATGTGAGGCTTTAAATGGCAAAAAATAAAAAATAAAAAACAAATACTGATTCCCAGAAACAAAAAGTGAAGTGATGCTGAGTTTTGAGAAAAACAGTCTTCCGGTGAAAGATTAAAACAAGAAGAATAAACTCCATTGTATCAATTTATTGCATGTTACAGTACAGAAAATAGAAAGTGAAAATGTGCGCTTACAAAACAAGCTGACATTGTTTGAGAATAGAAAAGGAAAGAAAACCCCAAAGATGTAAAATCACTCAAACTGAGGATAGCGATGACTCATTCAGGTGCCCCTCGGTTTGCAGACTCCATTGATGCTTCATCAGTTTTACAGCCACAGAGAGCCGTGATGGATATACTGTACACAAAGTACCTCAGTATTGTGCAGACTCATGGTGGTCACATGCCAGTTTGTGGATGCAACTTGTAGTTTTCAAAAGATGCCACCTATTGCGGTGATATTCATTACAATCTATTCATGGGAACATATACATTTATGTTCCTTGGTGCAGTTGCACCAAACCTGGCTAATGAGCTTGTAAGAAAACACATTCAGTTGGATGGTTGACAGGGTGATGAACATTGGCTTGAATAAAAAACATGTTATATTTACTTTATACAAGCTAGCAAAACAATAACCAAATCAAAGACAACTTTCTGTGTTTATCTTTTTAAAATAAATAGAGGTGACGTAATGCAGAAGTGTATAAAACAAAGCTAGCAGACCAAACTGAGTGTGTGTCCTCATGTGCACTACCTCAGCATATGGATTTGATGTCATACAAAAGTGTCGGAAAATGTTCAGTGGGACAAAAAGAAAGCCACAAAAACTGGAAGAGACTTCCAACGCACTCCTTTTTTCTAAGACCGCCATCTACATTCATACTAACCCATGATTCAAGTTGTCATTACTGACACACAACAAAAAACCCTGGGTCTTTTGGTGTTGTCAAATTTTACTCAGCACACTCTTCACAAAGAGCAGTCACATATGGCTCAAGAGATCTGTCGAGTGTATTCAAATGGCTTTGTTCCCGCTGCGGTGCAGCGTGCGGCATTGAGAAAGCATGAACAGATAGTCGGTCTTTCACTCGTCACCCCATGGAAGACATGCGGGAAAGGTTAATTAGCTCATTAGAAGCCCTCCAAGTGAGTAAAGCCATTTTGCCACAATAAGCATGAGGTGACAGAATTGTCCGATTTACATTTACAAAGCTGATGGTGAAAACAAATAAATACACTGAATTAAAGAAATACTCGCACCTCATCCTTGTTTTTGAGGTGTTTTTTTTTTCCAAAGACCAACTTAATACAACACCTACTCATGCATGGTATGTATTCCAAATTTTTCTATCCAAAGCACATGACAGTAAGGGTACGTCGTTAACAAATCTTTTCACAGGAAAAATTGGGGGCTTTTCCCAGGAATTTTGCTTTTTATTTATGTAGCCTGCAGCTGTCATATTTACTCAGTGAACAATTCTGTCAAAATATTATAATTAGGCAACCTGGATCAACTGATTTCCAAATTGAAGATTTGTTCATTTTATTTCAAAATATTTTCACAGAATTTTGAGAAACTACTTCGTCTCGACAGTGAAACCGGAATAAACTTGAGTTGCCTGACAAATTGAGATTGGTCCAATTTCTTTTTCAGGCTTTTTTGGGTTGGATGCAACGTGTGCATTGGATGTCCACATGAGGATTACAACAAGATGATTACAGCAACCAATGTCGCCATGCTCTGGCATGTGTTATGGCGTTGTATTAGGATGGACTTGGAAAAAGCCGAGCCCGACAGTAAAACGCACACAAGAACAAATTTTCTTTGAAAAACTATCGTAGTCACTTAGATATAAGAGTAACCTGCTTGTTGAGAACAGGCCACGGTAGCTCATAACCCACCCAAATCATAATGAAAAAGAAGCAGTTAGACAGGAAAGAAGAACTTCAGAAGCTATTTTTGGCAGGCAGAAGTACGAGAAATGCCAAGTCATTTTTCTTGACCATTTGATCTCAGCCAACACTCTTTTGTGTATGTGACAACAAGCGTTTATGCCTCAAGAAAAACTGTTCTGAAAATAATCATTCTTCCAATGTCAACATATGCCAAGCTACTTTAAGGAACCAACTACTGCAGATCCATGACCATGTTCCTTCCTTAAAGGGGAGAAAAACACACTTTTTTATGCTCTTCAAAGTATTGCTCTGAAAATGTTATCCCACATACTCAAAACAGGGTAAATCAGAACAGAAGAGTGCAATGTATTAACAAAGATACACATATTTACAGAATACTCATACATCAGTATCAAATTGTGGGAATCAACAAGTTTGTAATGTCTTTTTTGAAAGTCACTTCTCGATAGGCCCTTTGATGGTCACAATGCAATGAGAAAGTGTTTGCAAATTATTTCAGCAGACCAATGGTTGCAAATCTTACATAGTTGTGACACGTCTGCTCTGGCTTCATTCATCAAAAGTCATAAATACATGCAGTCAAAGCTTCAACACAAACAAACCCAAAACAGAAGGAAAGTGTTACCCTTTCTTAAAACTTTTATCTCGTGAAAATATTTCAGAATGTGTTAAATTTACATAAAGGTAAAAAGGGTGAAATAAAATATAAACCCAGACAAAAGCATTAAAAATGTACATTCTTTTCAAAAAAAGCAATTTAGTCCCACTGATAAACAATTTTATTTTCCCCACCCAGAATCTGTGGTCACTTGTCTGCAAAATTTTTTCAGATGATGGTGACACTAGCTGAGGGCTGGGCACTCTCTTCGTGGGCGTGGCTCTTCAACAGGTCCTTCATGAACTGCTCCAAAGCTGCAAAATAGCCCTGGCATTGCCACGTGTCGTTGTGCGTGCCTTCTGGAAAGATGGCCAGGCGTTTAGTCCGCGAGGGGGACAGCTCGTACAGTTGTTTCATCATGACTGGCGGGATGAGCTGGTCTGACAGGCCAGACACAAACAGCGAAGGCATTCTGCACAGCGCCACCTGCCGATAGGAGAGGAACTGATTTCTGTAGCACCATAAGGGCAGCAGACGCATGGGCAGGAAAGAGAAGAGTGTTGCTGCCATGTGGGGGATGCTGAGGAAGGTGTTTTCAACGATGATGGCAGCCACACGGTGAGGGTTAGCCGACGCCAAGCGCACAGCAACAGCGCCTCCTAGTGAGCGGCCAAAGAGTATCACCTTTGTCTTGTCCAGGTCGGGTCGGGTCATAACGTAGTCCAACGTGGCCTCGGCGTCCAGGTAGAGCCCCTCCTCACTGGGCTCCCCTTCACTTTTTCCATAGCCTCGATAATCCACCAGCACCACATTGGCCTTTAGATTTACAAGCATCAGCAGGGCGTTTGGCACCCTGTGGCCAATATTACCGGCGTTGCCATGGAAATAGAGGATGGTAGGTGGAGCAGAGGAAGTGGGGTTACTCTGATTGCCAGACGTGACTCCAGGAGGCACATCTCCTCCTGTGTAGCGTAGCAGGATGAGGTTGAGCTTCACACCATCCTTGGTGCGGATGTACACATTCTCGTGTGGAATTCCCGTCGGCATAGGAACGTACAGGCGGGAGGAGGAGGGCTGATCGGGGAAGTAGAGGAGAACGTCCTGAAATTTGTAAAGAATACCTGCCACAGAGGCCAGGATGAGAGCGAGGAGGAAGAATCCTCCGTAGAGGTGGAAGGTGAGGATTAGGGCCAGAAGGGAGACTCGACAGGCACCCCAGGACCATGAGGCCAGAGTCAGAGTGCAGCGCTCCATCGCCCCCCACATCCTAAAGGGCTTCTCCATGACTACACAAGGGCTGAGTCACAACAGACACAATCTGAAGGCATATAGAGAAAGAAAAGCAATGAGTCAGGCTTAGTAAAGGTAGACCTTACTTTCAGTGTGCAGTGAAAATTCTCAAATACAAATTTTGTGGAGAAAAACCAATACGGTATACAAAAGAACCTAGCAAAGTCAGTTCATAATGTACTTAATATTAGTCACAAGCTAATTTAACCGACCTTCCTTTCGCTCGTCTACACGCACGTTTTTGGACCAGGTGGTCTCAGCTACCTGGTGGCCGAAAATATTGCACCTACAAATGGGCGTGAACGGCACATATAGAAGGTAGGAACAATGCTGGGGCTCAACCGGTCGCCGGCGTTTCGACAAATCATCGACAAGTGTTGCTGTCTGAAAATTGGGGAAAAGCAGGCTCGACCCCACCCACAGGCAAGCTGTGAAGACAGCTGCTGCCAGCCTGATGAACAGCTCACGAGGGTTTGACAGCTAGCTGCTAAAGGTAATTAACGACAACTGCAAACGGTAGACATCACTAACCGTCAAGACAAGCTGTCAAACCACAGAGTAAAGCGGAAAATAAAGCCCGGACTTAACCAATTTACATCAACATCACAATAGCTCAGTGGGAGCTATGCCAACACCAAAGCAATCATTTGCTGCTGAGAGTCGTTAGCACTGGTATGTGTCGCTTTTGAAGTTAGCCACCTAGCTCTGTCATTAATGCTTAGCAAGGTGGCCACCTACTTACCCTTCTCTCATTTTCAGCGTCTCCGATGCGTGAAATCTCCACAAAACCGTGACAATTATACAACACAACCACTGTCATTCACCTTTGGGCGCTAAATCACATCGACAGTCAGTGTAGAAAAACAAAATGACTCAGTCCAGCTGCAACCGGCAAGGCTAGCTGCACAGCTGGTTAGCATTCCTGGTGCAGCTTCATCTGAGTCCGTCCGGACATCAGCTTCGAGACAAAGGTTCCGGTTGGCCTTTTGTTGGTCTTATACAATTTGTTTAAAATATCGGGTAACAACAACCAACAGTGTGCAAGTAACCCAATTTTAATATTATAAACCAACACACAAGACAGTATGATGTGAAGAATAATGCAGTGGTTAGTTCAGGGGTTTTTCGTCACTTACAAAAGCAATCCATTTTTTTGCCAGTAGGTGGTGCTGTCAGTTAGTGTATCACAGAACCCAATTTTTGAACGGTCTTTGAACTCTTCTTACGAAACAGGCTTCGTAAACAAACACGAAAAGAATCCAGAGAGGCATAAAGAAGTATTGGAGCTTGCAAATAATTAGGAATTCTGTAACTCTAGCGTGAGCAAAAATAGACTTTGCTGATTTGAATTGAACTGCAGTAAACAAGCAGCAAATTATGACCAATCCATTTGCTTCAGTGAGAGTGGACAAGACCATGTAAATGTGAGTGAATCAACAGTGTATGTGTGCTAAGACTGTTGCAACTGACTTTTTCCTTCCAAAGATACACCTTTTTGTTAAACTTGAAACTCTGTAGCTATGTTCTAAGCATTTTGTCTCTCGATTTGTTCAACAATCAAAACATAATCTAGAACGACTCTCAGTAGAGTGCATCCCTCCACCTTGATGCCTGTGGAGGTTCTCCTGGACACTCACAGGGCAAATGTAGCGCTGGTCTATTTTAGGACCTTTTAATGGTGGTCATAGTTCCTCTTGATTACATGGTGTTTTACAGAATTTACTCACAGAGCAACATGATTACAACGGGGCTTGTTAGCATTCAGAGCATCCCTCTCTTGTCTCCCAGCTTGGCTTCCTTCCTGCTTCAGCCTCCTGCACTCGGCCCTTTCTTAAAGAGCTGCGTGCCACAGGTGAAAACATAACCTCCTCGGCGGAGGTAAAAAGTGGGTCGGTCGTAGATGTGAGAAACCTCACACACTGGTATGGTGTTCAGGGAGAAAGAAGCCCTAAGTGAAATAACACTGTGCTGGCAGTAGGCAGTGTTCACCTTGACATTTATTCACAGAAGATAGTAACTCCATCGAGGCTGGTGTCAACAACAAGAGCATGAAGTGCGGTAACTGAGATTTCAAATTGACATGTTGTGGTTGTATGAATTCACACTGGCAATGCATTTACTTACATTCAATATTGTTCCAGAGAAATCAATCAAAAAAAACACTGTTAATTAAAGGTTAATTATGAAATGCAGAGGCTTCCCCCAACCTCCCCCTCCTCCTCCTCGTACTTGGTCACCCTTTGCTATTTATTTAACATCTTGCACTCCCTGAGTGTGACCTTGGAGGAGACAGACAAATTATGTGCAGACTAGCACAGCTGTTGGCCGTTCAGCTCTGTCCTTGAGGTTTGATGATTAGATTCTGTCTTGTGAATTCTGCATTAAAATTGTTTGCTGGCTTTAACTGTTATATAAGATGCAAAGTCAATAAGTCAGAATTCAACACACCTAAAATAGGATCAACGAAGTTTGCCAGTTAATGCACACTCAAAGAAAGGCTCTTGCGGTGATTAGATTTACTGCTGCGCTTTCAAATCTGAGTCGGCTGTTAATACATAGGAGAGGTTGATTGCGATGTGATTTTATGTACACTGGGATGCCGCACTGTATGTTCGTAATCACCATGCATTATGGAGCTGTCTGCCTGATCCAGCTTAGTCACAGACAGCATGAACGAGTGCCCCGGGGTACCGGCCAAATAGAGGGTAGCATCAAAAGAAAAGTAAAAAAGATTGTACCATGAAATTATGACATGTTACCAGAAACATATAGTCTGGAAATACATCTGAAGAATGGACTGCTCAAACACAAATGTATGCTGATCATCAGGAATACAGTAAAAGGATGATTTTGTCCAAAATATCAGGCCAACATACCATTGTTCGGTAAAATATGTGTGGCTCTAGCATGATATATTATATATTCAGTACAAGTTTACTGGTTTAAATGATGGCTCAGTCCCTCCTGGGCCCAAACCTGGGATCTTCTTGCCGTGGGGGAAAGGTGCGAACCACTACTCTACAGTGCAGGTTGATAAATCATTTAGATTTTGGAGAAATTAAGTGTCGTGGCCTGAACAGATCAACTGTCCAAGTTTAAACATCATTCATTATTCAGGCAGTGTTGTCAAAATATAAAGCCTCCCAACACACACTCAGTGCTGGGACGTTTCCCTGTGACAGCATCCCTGTTTGACAGGCGATATTGTATATGCAAGGTTGGTAAGCTTGCATGCAAGAGCACACACACGCGCGCGCGCGCACACACACACACACACACACACACACACGCACGCACGCACGTCTGTCTCCTTTGGTTAAAGGGACTGATGCATTCTGATGAACTCAGCTTATATGAGACTGACAGCTGCAAGTTCGCTCTCTTGCCTACGACTCAATTACCTTTGACATGTCAGTCACAACATCTATTACACACACACTGTCATACACACTCATGCACTTGCGCTCTGCAGTCCCTCCCCCGCATCTTACGACTCAATTACTTGAAATATGGCACTCTAAACAGCTGGAGGGCCCGAGCTCAATAACGCGAAGTCAGAATTGCTACAGGACGGGGAGTGAAAGTGATGACCTGGCTTGGAATATCATACCGTCAGGCCAAAGGACGAGCTTATCAGTCACCTCACGTATCGCATCCAGCTGCCCCCGAGGGACACGAAAGCCACAGACTATAATACAACAAGGCACCAATGGTTCCTGTTCAGAGAATGAGAGACTGCAGTTTGGCTTTCGACTGAAGACAAGCTATTCATACCCATTGATGTATCCGTCAGTCACTCGCTGACTGATGCTGCATCTCTTCGTGTGTAAGAGCTGCCACATCACTGCGTTTCTGCTGCCTTTGAGAAAGCCGTAGTCGAGCTTGTCTGGCATTATCGCAAGTGATGCCTCTTTGATTTGCAAGCCACCGAATGCCATACATAAGGTGATGGATGGTGGTGTCCATGGCTACAATGTAAATTTGTTGTCACCTTGGAGACAAAGCGTTGCTTTGTGCCAAAGAGGACAGCCACATAATGGCAACTCTGTGTTTTTAAAAACACAACATTAAAGAGAGCGAATACATACGTTTACTGTCAGTCCTCTGCGGCTGAATTTTCCCCTTCCAATCCATCACCCCCTGTGGCTCTTTATTCTGAATTGTCAACTATTAGATTTACAAGTAATTATTGGAGGTCCACATCAGTGAGATCAAAAAGCTGATTGAACACAACTAGAAATGTTCAACATTTGATGAAAGACCAATGACATTAAAAACAACAAACCAAAGAAACCCTAAAAAGTTTGGAAAGTAGGTATGGAACAGGACAGTGTTAAGTGGGAAAACAGGAAGTTGTAATTGGGAAGATTCACAGATACACAAAGTCACATGGACCTTTTGTGTGTTAATTAGTGACTAAGAAATGGGAAAGTACTGAAAAGGGGGTCGAAAATATGTGACTACCACAAAATCACGAGAAGTGGGCTGCAGTGAGGGAGGACTGAGGGCATCAGACACACTCATATAAACTCAAAGTAAAATGCCGGGGTTGTGACATCAGCTCGGTGTAACGAGTATATACGTTGTCATGTTGTTATGTCTGTCGGCTACAATGTGAGCCAGAGATGAGAAATAAACAAGTCCTGCTTTGCATTGGAAGCATGAAGCAGAGTGCCCTACATGTTACACCTACCAGGAAGAAATCGGCTGGCAAATTCTGTACGTCTCGTGCCGCAATTAGAATGCTTCCTATTGCACACAGAAAAGACGTTTAATAAAGGCTACATTTCCCTCATTTCCCTTGCAAATAAACCTTCTGTCACACCTACGATGATATCTATCACTCTAATTAACCTGCCAATATAGGTGTGTGCAGGCATGTAATAATGTGTGTGTGCTCCACTGTGACCCGTCTCGATAAAGGGCAGGGAGCAACGATGAAGAGAAGACGATAATTATTAAAGGATAATTCAGTGATATAATAATGGAGTGCTACCAGCAATGTTATGGGACTGTGTATTAACAGAGGCTGCACAGAGGAGTGGCGGTTAGTGCTCCTTCCTCACCGTGAGAGGATCTCGGTTTGTCGCCTGGATGCAGCTTTTCCTTGCAGAGTTGACAAGCTCTCCCTGTGTGTGCTTGAATTAATCCCACAGTCTGAAAAACAAGCTAAAAACTTTGCCCAGTGTCAGCTGAGATCAGCTCCACCAGCCGGAATCAAAGAAGAGCAGTGCAGGAAGATGAATAAATGAAGAAAAATATGTAACATGACATGATTTCCCAGTTTCTTTGGGAAGTGTTGAGTTTCTTTTGAGCGGTAAATGAACTCCACTTATTGCATTTTTCAACTGCATTCAAAGCACTTTTACCTGGTCAAGTCATTAGTGACAGTGGCTGCTGTGCTAAGCACTCATGCCCACCACAGTGTCCTGCTCAAGGACACTTCAGCACACAGACAGGTTGAGATGGGGAATCAAACCGCTGACCCTCTTGGATTGAAGTCCTAGCTGCTGTACCAGCTGAGCCACGGTTTCCCATTTCGCACGATGAAGTGGTTGTATTGGTCGAAACTGAACTCCCTGTCTTTGCCCACACAATGATGAGTGGGTGAAGGCGAGTTCTCACAGTTTTCTCAGAGAATCACATCCTCAGGTTGGTTGGAGTGTGATTGACGTTCTCCAAGTCAGGCTACATTTTCTGACCTTGCACTTCCTGCTCTGATTGCTGAAAGAGATGATTAGCACATTTAGCTGTTGTGCTAAAAATAAAGTTGAAAAGTTGATGCCAAAACTTGGAAACGACAAAAATCAAGCAGCCTTCAAGTAGGTCATCCAACTCATTCAAATATGTTTTTCAGTTCTAAATTTTATTTTAAGCGATACACTGAGGTCAAAGGCAATTTGTCTTTATCTGTATTCATAGTACTATCAAGGCCAAAAGTCTACTACAGGTCTTGTGTATCTGCAGTATTTTCTTACTCTGAGATCTAAGGCATTATAAGCATATAACAGTCTCTAATTGTAAAACTACTGCCTGGGGCATAAAGTATTCAAGTATTAGTAACAATAAAATGGCTTTGCACCTTTGGCGTAGTCAGGTTCTTTCCCTCTGATTCTCGCTGTCATGCTGAGATAATCACCTGCTGTTTTTCAGACACAAACACAAGAGTATTATTGATCTTCTTGTCTTAGCAAAAACCAAAGTATCGTTCTTTTCTGAAATGTCAGAGTATTCCTCTGAGAAGCCTGCGATCTCAGCTGCCTGCCACCATCACAGTAATCATCCACATCATCGTTTATCATCATTGATGTTTGATTTACATCATGGTAGTTTGGGTTCTGTTTTCGAGGGAGCTTTCCTGTTTTGGGAGTAACTAAAATACACCTCTCACTGAATCAGGTGCAGCTGTGAAATATCAGCAAGGCCATTTCGAAAAATACAGTTTCAAGGACGTGCTGTAATTATGTGTTCGATTTACCCCGTGGAAGATTCTCCTCCCATGCAGGTAAACCCGCGGTTTGAAAAAAAAAGATTCCTTGTCTGAGTCAAGTCAGAACAATTCACTGGTGTGAATTGGAGTGCTTTTTGGGTCATGAGAGTAACTCGGTTCAGAGAAATCTTACTCACTGTCCGGGCAGCAATAAGAGCTTGTTAAAGGAAATCGCTCTTGACTAAGCTGACACCGGAAGACGAGTTGAGTCAGGTTTTTAGTCGAACTGATTTTGGTCCAGTTTGAAGGTGATGGTCTCATTTTATAGCATGAGGGGGCCAACACATCGACTGGCAAATCTCATCTATAACTCATCAGGCTTCAGTAACTCTTCATTTTTATGTCTTGGTTGTGAAATGTGAAATTCTGGGGGTTTAACTTAGTGTCGGGAAAGTCTGTGAAGTCTGGATTGGATGTTGGTTTCTTATATTATGTGGTTGTTTGCATGTTCAAGTTAGGGTGGAAGTTTGGCAAGTCGTAATTTTGGCTAGGTTTAAAAGTAGGCTCGCATGAAAAAAAAAGGGTTTGAATTGAGTTATTTATTCCTCACAGCTGAGGTGAAATACAGGCAAACTTATTTAGACACTGTGTTTTGATGTTTGGACGTCAAGTTTTCCACATTTAGTAAACTGGTTTCTAAAAATACACGCAAAAGTGAAGAGGCATTTGAGGTGGAAGCTCTAATTTTATTGAAATAAAAGTCTATGAGTTTCGCGGGAATGTTTGTAGTTTGTACTGCAGCAGAAGTATTGCTCCTATGCACATTGATTGTTTAAGGTACGGTGCTGCCTTGAGAATGAATGCTTTGTTATTCAAGTGGAAGAGAAAGTACTTACCTATCAGTGTGTGTCAGCAGGTCATGCACTTAAACACATCTTGCAGAACTGTGCTGAAAATAATGATTAATGGCCCGGTTGGGGTCAGATAAGTCGACTAACACAAAACACTCCCTTTTAATCACTAATGCTTTAACGATTATATATCCACTTATCACCATGGAGCAATGATGTTGGATTAACTGAATATTGCTACGATGCAGGTCTTATAAGGTAAATAAAAGTCACTCAAGGTTGCGTCTCTAAAGTCAGACTAAACGGTGAAAGATTGGCCAGTCGGTGTGCCGCATTTCCCCGGGAGCGCAAATTAGTGAACACATGGTGGTGCGATAGATGATATATGGGGCGCACTGGGAAGCGAGCCCTCGCTGTGATATACATTATCTGGCTTCCTACATTTTCTTTCTCACGTTTTCCGTTATATGACCCCCTTATAAGTCAGTGCAAGGGCCCTTTGCTCTGGCAGGTGCGTGATTTACAGGGAAGAGTTTCAACCCGTGAATCTGGACACTATATCACTTCCGCCCCACCTCATCTTTCCCTCTTTATCTCTGCGCTCAGCTCTTGGATGTCATTTGTTTTGAACTTCTTTGGCTCTCTCTCGCTCTCTCTCTCACTCTCTCTCGCTCTCTCTCTCTCTCATGGAGGTAAACACTCCCAGACACCACCCCTCCTCACCCCTGGGGCCCACACAGTGAGGGCTTAATGAAAAGGTACTTTACACTGGCAGCTGTGCACTGGGGAGATATCTTTAAATGTCACTGTTAATGGGAGGAATTAACCGCGAGGAGGCTGTTCTGTATCTGCGTATGAACAGTTGCCTCGTGATAACAGTGTTTGATATCTGGTAAAAGGAGTCGTAGCTTATTGGCGCTGTGTTATGGGCACATAGGTGTGCCAGTTCCCTCCCAGGCAGAATATAGCTGCAATTCATCTACTTGATTTATGTTTTCCTGCACTCGGCTCTCCGGACCTCAGCTTGATTACAGCGTATCACTGCAGCTCTAGCCGTGACCCCCCCGTGACCCCCCGTATTTCAGCCGCCCTGTATGACGGGCGCTCACAAAATCAGATGAAGCCGATCAACTCCAGCTGATTGATTTAAGTGAAGACATAATATCAGCTTATCATTTATGCTGCCCTGGTCTTCTATCAAATTGAATATCTCTGTGGCGCAGTGTATCACGGCTGAGAGGACCCTGCGAGAAGGATGGATGCTCTGTCATGCGTCATTGCTGAGTGGGCCTGTTTATAGTTACAGGAATGGTTTACAAGCGGGGCGGAAAGTTATTTAAAAAATGATGATATGCAACAAAAACAAATCTGTGGAATCGGAGCTGCAGTCGTCCTCATGCACTCGGATTGAACACTTCCAAAAAATTCACGAGCTCTGGCTTTACAGTGAGACGCAGGGCGCCGAGCCGCCACAGAATTTATCACTTTTGACCTTTTGCTGAACTTTACTCCGTCTGTGGCAGATATTTACAGAGCCTCACAGACAGGAGCATGACTGATGGAGAGTAAGAAATAGGTGTCCGGCAAAAAACAAATAGAAAGGAATAGAAAAACGTAGCTGTTTGGAAAGTGGGAAGTCGTGCGTGTGTGTGTGTGTGTGTGTGTGTGTGTGTGTGTGTGTGTGTGTGTGTGTGTGTGTGTGTGTGTGTGTGTG